>JBBMKA010000026.1:15233311-15252979 GCA_037833695.1 Sechiopsis laciniata | reverse complement strand
TATCCATGCATCTTTCCAAAAAGATGTGTTGGCTCCATCCTTAACCTTGTTGAACGTTCTGTCCTTGATAAGGGGGGCAAATTTGAGAATGCATTTCCATGGGCCTCTAGCCGAGTGTAAGGTTTTTGTGCCCAGTTGGTTAGATGTAGGAGAGCCCCCAAATTTGGCATCAATGATTCTTTTCCAAAGGGCAAGTTTTTCATCACCATATCTCCAAATCCATTTGGCTAACAGAGCCTCATTCCTTGATTTCATATCATGTAAACCAAGACCTCCATACTCCATGGGGAGTGTGATTGCTTTCCAGTTAATCAAGTGTAGACCTTTGGTCTCTTTCTTCCCTTTCACAGGTAGTCTCTAATGAATCTTTCCAGTTTATTTGCCATAATGGTTGGCATCTTGAATATGGACATATAATAGGTGGGGAGGTTAGATAATGTGGCTTGTATGAGAGTGAGTCTTCCACCTTTAGAGATGTGACTGTGCTTCTAAGAGGAGAATTTCTTCTCTACTTTCTCAATCAAAGTTCTCCAAAAAGACTGGGATTTCGGCTTGCCATGGAGAGGAAGGCCCAAATATGTCGAAGGCCAAGTACCCAATTTGCACCCAAATTTCGAAGATAGTGATTCATTGAATTCTCGTCCATATTGATGCCCAAAAGTTCTAACTATTTTACATTAATACTTAGGCCTGATAAAGCTCATAGTTTGATACAGTCTTAAGCAATTCAGTGATGGCTTTGTCATTATGTATGGAAAATAGTAGTGTATCACTGCAAACTGTAGTGAGAGATATTCAAGTTACCAACATTGAAGCCACAAATTTTATTCTCAGATTCGGCTTTGAGGATCAATCTGCTGAGGCAATCCGAGACAATGATAAACAGAAATGGTGAAAGTGGATCACCCTGTCGAAGCCCTCTAGTAGCTCTGATTTTACCACGGGGTCTACCATTAATAATGATAGAGAAATTAGGAGAAGAAATGCAGCCACGAATCCATTTCCTCCATGTGGTCCCGAAGCCTTTGTTATGCAACTCGTCCAGAAAGTCCTAATCCACAGTATCAAATGCTTTTTCAATGTCAAGCTTGACACAATACCTTCCTTTCTTTTTCTGTTCCATTCATCAATGATTTCATTAGCAATAAGAATAGCACGATGATTTGCCTTTTTTCTACGAAGGCCGATTGGTATTCAGTAATGGTATCGAGAAGGACTCTCTTAAGCCTTTGCGATAAAACTCTAGCAATAATTTTATACATGCATGAGATGAGGCTGATCGGTCTATAGTCATTAACCGTTTTGGCATCAACTTTCTTCGGGATCAAGCAAATGTAGGTTTCATTGAGGCTTGCGTTAATAATACCATTCTTGAAAAATTCATGGAACACTCTCAATATATCGGATTTGAGAATGTTCCATGACTTTTTGTAGAATTCTGCCATGAAACCATCGGGCCCAGGGGTTTTGTTGGATCCCAATTCCTTAACAGCCTCCCATATTTCCAATTCAGTGAAGGGTACTTCCAATGTAGCAGCCTGTTCAGTAGTGATGGGGGACCAAGTGTTTAGAGCAGGCATAGACCGAGAACCATTATGTTTACTGAAAAGGTTCTTACAGAAGTTAAGAATTTCTCTTTCAATCCCAGAGTCATTGTAGAGGCTAGTGCCATGACTGGATAATATTTTGATAATAGAGCTCTTTCTTCTTCTAGTCGCCACCACTCTGTGAAAGAGTTTCGAATTGACGTCTTCTTGTTCTAACCATATGGATTTACACGATTGCCGCCATAGTGCTTCCTCTTTAACCGCAATGGCTGATAGCTGTGATTTAATAGAAGATCTCTGTTGGATTTGTACCATAAACAATATGCCCGTTTCTTTAATATCGTCTAGGATAGCTAATTCCATAGTAAGCTGGTTCTTTTTATCAACAATATTACCGAACACCAACTTGTTCCATTCCTTGACCATTGTTTTGAATGCCTTCAATTTCTGTATAATACCATGTCCAGGCCATCCTCTCAAAGGTGTATTAAGCCACCAATATTCCATCATAGGAAGAAAGTCCTTGTGTTGCAACCAAATGTTTTGAAATCTGAAGGGTGTAGGACCCTAGTTGTAATCCCCCAACTTAAGCTGTATGGGGAAGTGGTCAGATGTAGGTCTCTCCATCGTTGTTGCAATCATCTCTTTGAAGTGAGTATGAAAGTCTTTAGAAACAAGAAATCTGTCCAGCCTAGAAAGTGTGGGAGGAGACCTGTAGTCAGACCATGTGTATATACCATTGGATAGAGGGATATCAATCAGAGAGAATTTCCTAATGAAATCATTAAAGCTTTTCATGTCTGCAGTAGGCTTTCTATTAACCGATCTCTCATGGGCCCATCTAGTGGTATTGAAGTCCCCTCCTAAGATCCATGGACCTTTACAATCATCAGCCAATTTATCAAGCTCTTACCAAAATAGAGGAGATGGGTCGGTATTGGAAGGGCCATAAATCCCAATGATCCTGAAAGTGAAACCATTAGCCATGTTAATAGAACAAGTGAGGGAGAATGTACCTTTCTTGATATTGTTAACGACGAAGGCTGGCTCATTCCACATAATAAGAATTCCTCCACCAGACCCGACAGATTCAAGAGATGTCCACACTACGTCTTTGGCACTCCAGATAGATTTAATGTAGAGTCTATCAATAGATTGAGCCTTGGTTTCTTGTAAAATTACTAAAGTGGGGCTGTGTTTGATAATCAGGCTTTTAACCGAGGCTTTTTTGTCTCTGCAGCCGAGACCTCTGACGTTCCAGGTCAGTATCTTCATGTAGTGTAATACGACCCTCCCATAGAAAATCCATCAATATTATGGTTGATGGATGAAATAAGGTTACAAACCTCCTTGAATTGGTTATTTTTCTTGCAAGATTCCTTCATTTGTTTTGTAACCTTTGTGGGAAGAGGAAGGATTCCTAAGCCTAATGTTGGTGACCTCCAAATATTCTGATGGATGAATATGAGGGTCTAGGAAGATACGACGCCTTCGGTAATAGTACTTTGCTTTATCCATGGGTGTGTATGAGATGGGATAAGTTATTTGGAGAGACTTTGGGTCAGTGTTGGGTGATTGTGGGGTAGATGGGTAGGGAGAAGAGAGCTGGTTTTCCGAGTCAGAGAAGGGGTGAGGTTGTGTATCCAGGTTAGTGGAAAATTTGGTGCCTGGGACAAAGAAAGTGGGTTTTTGGTTGATATTGATAGGGTGTTTGTGGTTGGTTTTGATGTGAAATGGCTCGGGGAGGTCAGAAGCAAGGGTTGGGTGTGTCGAGTATAATGAGAGAGGGATGGGATTAGGTCCAGTTGGTAGGTTAAAATGAAGATTGGGTAAGGATGAAGATTTGTGGATAAAGCAATGTTGTACCATGGGCCCCACAGGAGATGTGAGAGGGTCTGATTGGGTGGAGACCAATGCAGAACAGTGTTCTGAAGGACATTCTTTCGGCTGATATGCGTTTCGAGGCGCTTGTGTAAGGCTTTAGAATTCGGATTACTGTTCATCGGCTTGTTCGGTGAAGACATGCTCTGTTCTCTGGTGGGACTATGGTGTTGTTCTCCAATGAAATTCATCCGCGGTTGTTCGGCTATCAGGAAGGGGTCTCGCCATTGAATAATAACTTCTCGCTGATAAAAGATATGCGGATCGATCCATTCCTTCATCGATGATTTATGGAGGATGTTGTTGCTGTTCTTAGTCCCGTCCTCTGCAGTGGTTTTCATCTTAGGTCAAGGTCTTCTTGTCTTTCTTTACCGTAGTTCCTTTTGTTCTCTTCACAGCCCACTCCTCGATTTTCTTCTGTTCTTTCTGATTCATCTTTTGCTTTGGAAGAAACCCATCTTTGTTTAGAATTTCTGTGGACGGGTGGGTGTGGGAGGCAGGTGCAGATTCTTTCATGTCCATTTTGCCTTTCACAAGAGTACATTTATAAGATCCCTTAGGTTTGGGATCTTCATTAAAACACTGCTTTCGGTAGTTGGCCTTAAAACCTTGTGTGAAGTTAGGTGGTCTTTTATGCTCTTCGCATTTATTCGAATCAACCATCGGCTTTTGATTCGGTAAGGACGCATTAATTGACTTGTTTGTGCTCAAAATGGCTGGAGGGCCCTGTATTAATGTATAAAATGTAAACCATCCCATTCTTTCAGCACCAATGGGAATGACCAATTTGTTGATGGTTCCATTATTGTTTTGCTTGGTCAGTTCGGCGATATACCCCTTCCGGTTCATGGTTTTTTCAAGCCATAGTGAATAGTCATCTATCCTCGTTTCTAAGAAGAACTTGTGGTTCAGTGGAGTAAAAGGAAGTGAATAGAAGCTTTTGAGGATCCATCTTAGCGAAGACCAATGTACTGAGACCGTAAATGATTTTTCTCTGGTTTCTTCAATGATCTCGACTCTGCTTCCTCTGTATCGGAGATCCACATCTATGGTGTATTCCTTTCGCTCTATAGTAGATTTTCTTGGATATTTGGTAGCTTCCATTGTTGCAGAAAGCATTCATGGCTTGGTTGAGGCAGGGTATTGGGTGGAGAGAGACAAGAGAGAGAGTTGGGTAGAGAGAGACATTTTCGCTTTCAAAGTTAAAAACATCCTTGTAATTATGTAATTATTATATTAGACCTGTTGGTTATTCTCACATTGATTATTCTTATACATGCTATTTCCATGATAATATCCCAAAATTGTGTATATTATTGATTGTAGAAGATTTAGACCATCTTTGTATTTGTTACCTTATTTGTACATTAAGGTTTTCTCTATATAGGAGACCTTTCTCTCCTTGAATAAAATATAGAGAAGAATTCCTCTCATTTTACACAAGACCTGTTAGGCTCACTTGAGTAGTTATTTATATTTATGTATATCCTTGTAATTATTATATTAGGCCCGTAGGTCCACTTGAGTTGTTAGGGTTTACTGTTTTCTCTTGTACATATAGACATTTTTTTTGTTTTTTTTGGATATGAAACAATTTCATTGGAGCATGAAATTACAATATAGATATATATTACTAGAGTTGTATATATAGACATTGCACTCAAGAATAAAATTACGACGACTCTTTTGGTCTCAAATCATAAAAATTCTCTTGGTTTGACGAGGCCCGCTCTTGTAATTAGTTTGCAGGTGTTTTTTTTAAGGGAGCTTGTCTTTTGCATGCCCTTGTGTATTCTTTCATTTTTCGAAGTTTAGTACACATGAGATCATCTGGCTTTACTATGAGGAGTCTGAGGATTATAACTGCTGATTAATACTGTTTTCATTATTGTTAAATAAATCTCTGTTGTAAATATACTTATGAGCATGGTATGAAAAATATGATGTGCTATTTACTTCCTAATCACGTTTCTCCTCTTCCCTCCACAGGTACGATATTTGCGTATGGAGTAACGAGCAGTGGGAAGACTCACACCATGCATGTAAGATGCAACACTTATTTTTTTCGTCATTTCTTTATGATCAGTATTTTGCATGAACATGAGCATTTTATTTAACAGACGATGAGGAAAAAAGACCTGGCTTCAATATGAAGAAAACATACAAATTCAACAATGAAATAAATGAATGCCAATAAAAATTTAAAATGATTGCCTCAATAACTTGTAAACTCAACCATCTTTATCAACAAAGAGAAATAACATCATTTTTGGTGGCCCTAATTGGTTGGAACCCAATCTTTCTGCGGTTGCTCTCATTAAAATAACTTGTACCATATTACTCACCGTAGTACGGATGTTTGAAGAAGATTATTCTCTCTTCTTTATTTCCTTGTTTTTCTTTTATAGGAAATAGAGAAACTATTTGATTGATGTATGGAGTAGATACAAAAAAAATCCCTACACCGCCAAAGGGTTACAAATAAGATTCCAATTGGCCATGATACGAACAAGATCATAATTACAAAAAGAATTATATAGAGAAACTATTAATTTTGGATCGTTTGTTTACCCACACCTTAAAGATAAGGTGTGTTCCTTAGGAACAAGTAATGATAGAGTTTATATCGAAGGTATATTAGTTATTAGTTAGAGAGCTTGTTAGACATTGGTTAAAACAAAGGGCGTATGATGTGAGGAAGGTCGGAAGGTGTGCAATTATTTGACCATTTGGTAATGATATTAGGCTTGAGTGATCTCAAGATTAGATTAGGGAGGGTCCAAGTTCCTCTAAAGATTTAGTTATCTTGTAATTTCCGTTATTTCTATATTGTAATCAAGGTTGTCAACTCGTAAAACGTAACTCGTATCAAAATTTAATTTTAATGTAACGTCTATCGTAACGTATCGTGTATCGTAAGTTTCAATTTTATTAATAATATTTAATTATCAATATGAATAATAATGGTAAAGTATAAAAAACTTAGAATTTATCAGAGACATAAATAATAAAAACTTAACCAAACTTCATATAAGTTTAAAATATAAAATAAATAAAAATTTGAATATATTAATATACAATAAAAGAATTCTGATTGAAAATTTTAAGAATATTATTTATAATAAATTTAAAGGTAGTACATAAAATAAATTTAATTATTGATAGAAAAGAAGAAAAGAAACCTCATTATCCATATAAATATAAATTTAATATATTTAATTGTGTTTTAAATGGTCATATCAATACTTTCCATCATTATCACACTAACCAATACACATTTTTATTTTCTATTTTCTTTCGTTTTACACTAAATCTCAAAAATGAAGGAACATGCTACCCTTACTTGAGTCTTTTAACTTCAATAGTTGCAAGCATAAAGCTACACAAGTTACGAAGCACTTTAATTCAAACTTTTAAGGCAATGCTTAAGTTTAGAGTCTCAGGGCTGACCTCCTCTCGTCCCCCAAAATAGAGGCCAATTGCTTCAAACGGGCTACACCTCTAATAATCTAAAGATAGGTTTGAAATAGGTAACCACCTACCATAACCTTAACTAGACCTAATGTAATTCATATTTCATACTTTCTTTTAGACTATGAAATATGTGATTTCTGTAGCTACATAAGTGGATTAGATGATGTTTTCAACAAACTTACATAGTTCATGCCTCATTTATAGGGTGATCAGAGGTCTCCAGGAATAATACCACTGGCTGTGAAGGATGCATTTAGCATCATCCAAGAGGTATTTGTTAGCAAATTATTAGATGGTTTAAATACATTATCTTGAAAGAAATACTTCATTTGATGTTTTTCTACATCCAGACTCCAAATCGGGAGTTTCTTCTCCGGGTGTCATACCTAGAAATCTACAATGAGGTACAATCCTTTCCATTTAGTTTTTTAGTTTCCGTTGCTTTGTTTTATTGTCCCTTCGTGCTAATTATTTTTTTGGGCTTTTAGACTTTCTAATGAAACAATCAAAGTGACGAAGTTCAAAATCAGGTTTCTACTTTAGTAGTTTTAATGGCACTAAAATATTTCCTTCATCTCAGGTTGTCAATGATTTGTTGAATCCGGCTGGACAAAATCTAAGAATCAGAGAGGATGCCCAGGTAATTGCATTTGTTTTTTGTTTTTTATTCCATGTCATATGTCTTTCAAATGCCATTTCAAGAGGTTTGAATCTCTCCTGGCTAGGAGTATCAGAGGGGATGTTCAGGCCTCAGGGGCAGGTAAAAGTAACTCTTAAATGGAGTTGTGAAAGAACTCCTTTCACTGTAGTATATTAAGATGCAAGAAGAAATGATTACACCAAAAACATTTAGACTTTCAAGAGGTTTAAATCTCTTTCCGGAAGAAAAGAATATCATGCTATTTGAAAATTGTTGATGGATAGTCGGTTTCTCTCTCGGCCAACATGAAGGACATTCACCGAATACTTTTCCATCATATAGACACCAACTTGCCCATTTGGCAATTTTTTTTTGAAGCAAGAAATGAATATATTCATTGATTAAATGAACAAGAGTACAAAAGGAAACAGTAAAAGAACCAACAGAAAACAACAACCGAAACCATAGCATAGATTTACTTGCCCATTTGACAATTACAAGGATGGAAAGGGGATAAATGATTTACTTGTCGTGGCCGTGGGATTTACTTGCTCACAACGCCCATAGCATAGATTCCCTCCTAGGCTATTGATTAAAATGGAGATATTTGCAATTTGAAGGCAGTTCCACGCTAGAATATCTATTTCCACCCAAGCCCTTCCAAGACACTTTGTCCCAAAAGTATCCATCCACGTGATCAAAGGCTTTCGTGAAGTCAGTCTTAAAAGTGAATTTCTCCAGCTTCCAATCCTTGTAATCTTCAATCTCCTTATTCATAATGACTTAATCTAGAATTTGTCACCCTTTAACCAACGTTCCGTGATATGCCTTTTGTCTGGGCATTGTTGTTGTATGTCCCTTCGTTCTCTTTCATGTTTTCTCACTGAAAGCTTTGTTCTTGTGAAAAAAATGCAAGGTCTTATCTTACCATATGGTTGAACAGTGAACTTCTTCATTTCTGGATTCATTTAGCTTTTGCATAATACGTAACAATGAGGTCTATGAATCCTAACTTCTTGCCAGTTTTCTATATTTTCATATTCTACTAGCTAACAACCATGATATTTACTCCATCTACACAAAGATTATTGTTAATCATTATAAGAATGTTGAAACTTTAGGGGACATTTGTGGAAGGAGTTAAGGAAGAAGTTGTTTTATCTCCAGCTCATGCACTTTCACTTATTGCAGCGGGAGAAGGTAAGTATCCTAGATAGGATCTTTGGTTCTATGGAAAAAGAAGAATGATCTGAATGTATGATAATTTTTCTCTATCTGCTAGCTAGTCAAATGACAAGATTATAATCTATGCAAATCATACAGTAACAAAACACCTGCATGATTACAACAATTGAGACTACAAAGCTTAGTAAGCCACTTTTGGTATTCCCCATCGTTCAAACATTGATCCTATATATGGTGTGTTAGTTGTGTCTATGGGCAGATGAGAGAATTGTTTTTATTTAGAGATAAGAATACAAAATGTCGATCAAACTGGGACTCTAGGGTTTTAAGAGAGTTTATATAGTGTATTCTCATAAAACCTATTAAAACATATGGCTCAATACATAAAAGTCCAAACGAAATCATAAACCCAATTACATACTTCGTCTAGGTTTCGGGGGTGTTGCCCTCGAGCCCCCACCAGACGTTCTGCCCCTAGACCTCGACTAGCTAACCGACAGCGAGACCCCAACTAAGTAATTGTGGGCCTTTATAAGTCAAAGGCATCTCAATATATATATATTATACAAGTATATAAGGAACCCTAACTAAGATAGGGAAATTACAATAAATGATGTTAACTAATAAACTCCTAAATCACATACGTACTCTAACACTTCTAAGTTTAACCTCTTTAATCTATGTTTCACGAGTATGACAATTCATTTTTTCCTTAATAAAAGTATATTATTATTGCATCTTTATGTTATTATGATATTATTATATTCGTGACAGTTTTGGGTTGGTGACAAAATTTTAATTGTTGTCAACAGAACACCGACATGTTGGGTCTACAAATTTTAATTTGTTAAGCAGCAGAAGCCATACAATATTTACATTGGTAAATTTTTATTTTAATGGAAGCATAAAGAATGTTATGTTATCTTAAAAGATGCACTATGAGCTTCTTAGGGCTTTGGCGTGGTTAGAGCTTCATAAAGAATGTTAGGCATTGTTAGAGTGGGTGGGGGGCTAGCTACCTAGATATATGAAAGTA
This sequence comes from Sechiopsis laciniata, assembly GCA_037833695.1. Lineage (NCBI taxonomy): Eukaryota > Viridiplantae > Streptophyta > Magnoliopsida > Cucurbitales > Cucurbitaceae > Sechiopsis > Sechiopsis laciniata. The sequence goes on along the minus strand of JBBMKA010000026.1, from coordinate 15,243,216 downwards.
CTGGTTGATTGTATTTATTTCTGTTAATTGAATAAAAGTGTGTCTAAAAGCGAGGGAAATCAATTGGCTTTGTCTTTAGCTTGTCTTCAAGGTTTATTGGTGGTTTCAAGCTGTTTCAATATCTCAGTTTTTGCAGCTTTCTCATCTCTTGATCTCTTTTCTGGAGTTCTCTTCAAAGCCTCTTGCCGGATTTCATTTTCTAGTTTGTTTGTATTTCCTTTTGCTTTGGTTTTCTCTTGGGTTCTGTCTTTTAGTTTTCTTCTTTAAGCCATAGTTGTTCTCTTTTTCTTAGTTGGTTTTGTTTGTTGGATGTCTTCAAGATTGTCTTGCTTTTATCTTTCCCTCCCTCGATTTGTCTCTTTCATCGTATCAATGTAAAATTCTTTCTTGTTAATAACTAATATGAATAAACACATCTCTCTAAACTCACTCAACACGGTCCTAAAACACATCTTTCCCTCCTCCTCTTGCACCGTTCTCGCTGGTGTCAGAGTAGGCACATCGGTACAACCATCCCGCATGCATAGCTGATTCATTAGATAATCTCTTGGGTGTACAAATTTTCCCCAATTAGGTAGTTGGATTTTCAACTTCTTGAGAGATCTAGTTTGTATATACCGTAATATCTCATTGTACAAAAGGGGCTCAGAACCTTGCTCAGAACCTCGGTGTAACACTATCATCTTTAACAATGAAAATATTTTTCGCTTCAAGTATTTAAGGTTATTAACACTTCCTTCTTGAATTCTTCCACAATTCTTGCTAATTTATCTTGTAGGTGTTGGATGCCGAATCCCATGATGAATCCCTTGATTTCTTCAATCCATCCCACGCTTTCTTTGAAATAGATTCAATAAAACCCTTGCTACATAATTTATCAAAAATATCTTCAGGGTTGATGGATTGTACGGTTATGATATCAATTGATTGGAACCTATTTTGTTATTATTAAAAAAGAGAGGTTTTGAGAACTCCCCAATCCTGTCATTCAAGGCCTCACCCTGACTCAATACATTCCTATCCTTTACAAGACTATGCGAGTGCTTATATAGGCATTTCACCTAACTAACAATAACCAACTTTAGGGGTAGCTCTACTAAAATAAACTAACTCACTAAAGGGCTAAAGGGGTCTATCAATTACCTTGTTATGCACTGTTGGTAAGATCCTTTTGGCCGTTTCTTGATTGTTTTGGCTAATGATGCCAAATTTTTTTGTTTGATTTTTATTTAACTACTTAAGTTTATTTTTTATTTATTTGTTTGTTTGAATGAGACCTTTTGTTTTACCTAAAGTAGTCATCATTGATTTACTGTTGAAATAGTATTTTCAATCTTGTGAACAGACTATAGAGAGCAGTCTGTATGGTGAAAACAGTGAAGGAGAAGCTGTCAACCTGTCTCAACTGGTAATAGGACACTACCTTATTCAAATTTTAATTTTATTTATTTATTCTTTACGTGACTGTCTTCTAGTGTATATCAATTGTTTTCAATTTTTGTAACTTTTCCTACATTTTACTTATACCTGCAGAACCTCATCGATCTGGCAGGTTCTGAGAGCTCAAAAGCTGAAACTACTGGTATAAGGCGAAAAGAGGGATCATATATTAATAAAAGCCTGCTAACTCTTGGAACAGTGAGGCCTCCCATGCATTAGCTTTTTAAATCAAACTTTTAGTATCTTACTGCTGCTTGGTTGTAGGAGAATCTCATACATATATGTGAAGATTGGAGAGGAATTAGGAGTTATGTTGACAAAAGCTTTAAACGCAGTTCGAATGGATTGTCATTTTAGTAATCTGATCGTGATTAACGTTTATGCTTTAGCTTGAGGGGAGTGTTATCGTTAGATATGTGAATATATATGAGTTTATTGGTCTTTATCCTTTATGATAAATATACTTTCTTAGTTTTGGTCATCCATGTATGCTTATAAATACTGAACTCTAATGTAGAGTGAGGAATTCTCTTATATTCTGGTCTAACATTATCATCCAAAACAACCAAAGAAGCTACGAAAAAAAACTTTCAGGAGAGAGCTCATGGTTTTTTTTTTTTACAATGAGAGAGCTCACGTGTTAATAATAAAAAGCAAAGGAATATTACAAAACAAATTAGCCGCTGGAGGCCACAGTGGAAACACTATTGAATGTGGCCACCACATTGTGGTTGCTTTGCCTCTATTAATCAATGGAAGTAGGTTTTCAATTTGTATGCCTCCTAATAAACAGTTTGATGCAAGTTTAAAATACAATTTGTAATTTTCTCAGGCTACCAACACGTTATTTTAGCTCACTCCAATATTTCCCCACAAAAAGGGCAGTAAAATAGTTCTGACTTCTGAGTACCCTTTTAGGACAAGGGCAGAGTTCTTGGCACACTTGCTTCTTTATTGTTTTGTGGGGCATATGGCTCGAGAGGAATAATAGGATCTTGGGGGTGGTAGATTATTCTGGATAATGGTTACCCAACTTTTTTGTAACTATGAGTTTGATTTTATTTTGTTGGATTGATTATTTTATTTTTATTTTTTGAGTTGACTACCTATCAAATATCAGTTGAACCAATTTTCTTGCAACCCTACTAAATATTAAAAAAAGAAAACCTCAACTTTGAACCAAGTTAATGATGAACATGATCTATTCTCTAGGTTGTATTACTATCTCCTTGATTTCTTAGTAGAACTAAGGGTGGTTATAGAGTAATCAGCAGATAGACATGAGGTTTTATTTACATTTTTTTAAAAAACTTTGAGCATCTTATTTTCTAAATAATTTCCCCATGTAATTTCTAAGGTGGAAAATGGGTTTAGTAATCACTCATTAATTTTCTTAGGACCATTATATCTACTCAAATATAGTCAATTGCTACCTACCATCAATACTCTTTCACAGCTCTGGTTGACATGTTGGATACCAACGATGATTTTTCATTTGATATAAAGATCATTAACTCTGTCAATGGCGATTTCTCATGTCAGGTAATTTCAAAGCTAACAGATGGAAAGGCCAATCATATACCATACCGAGACTCTAAACTTACCAGACTTCTTCAGTCTTCACTTAGTGGTCATGGGCGCGTGTCTGTAAGGGTTTTTAGACCTTATTATTTGAATGAATATTATTTTTAATAAATTCAAAGATGCTTTCTAGAATTTATTAGCAAAATGAAACAACATAGTTTGTTCATTCATCTGTGTTTGTATTTACAGCTTATCTGCACAGTTACTCCAGCTTCAAGTAGTTCAGAAGAGACGAATAATACATTGAAATTTGCACATCGTGCAAAGCACATTGAAATTCAAGCTGCACAAAATAAGGCAGGATTTTTATTTGATTGAAGGCTTATTTTCTTCTAAATTCATGTTTGATTGTGATAAAACCTACCGGTTAACTTCAGAAAAAACGTATCTGATTTCTCAAACCTGCACAGATTATTGATGAGAAATCACTTATCAAGAAATATCAGAATGAGATTCGATGTTTAAAGGAAGAGTTGGATCAATTAAAGAGGGGAATTATGACCGTTCCTCAACTGAGAGATTCTGAAGACGACATTGTGCTTCTGAAGCAAAAGGTACTATTTTATTTTAAGTTCTGTACCAGTTCTGTAGGACTTTGTTTCTCTGTCTTGTATGTCTAGGTTTGAATGGAAGAGAACAGTTTTTCTTTTTATTCCAACAATAATCATTTAAGATACATAGCTTTTTTAGGAGAAAGGTTCAATCCATGAAAGGAAAGAATTATAATAAGCATACAAATTAAATCACAAATGATTTTACAGCTAAATAACATATTTATGATCAATATTTCCCTTAAGCTGGTTTAATATATCTTGCATTGTCATCTTGTCAATCATTCTATCAAATTTTTCTTCTGGTAGTCCCTCGGTCCACACATCAACAGTTTGCTTGGTACTAGAGAGGTAAGGAATACATATGACACAAGCTTCAGTGTTGTCAACTTTGATATGGTTTGTCTTATTATGTACCATTGGATTATGGGCTATAGAAATAGAAGCGAGCTTTCAACTAACAAAAGTTGCATATTTTTGTAGATAATAGATAACCATTTCATTGATAAATCTAATATACATTTAAGAGGAGTAGGACCGAAGCAGATGGAAAAGAAAGCTGTTGGACTTACAAAAATAATGGTTTGGCAACATTATGTAACTAATGTTAGCTTAATAATGATGGCAATTACCATTGACTGATGCTTTTTTCAAACAAAAAAAAAATCACAAAATAACATTGATTTATCGCTTGGAGCTTTAGTCTTTCACTGGAGGAGTGAGGTGGGACATAATAACATGAATATAAAAAAATATTAATGCTTGTATGTATTACTATTAAAAAAAATTGAGCCTGCATTCCAGAAGTCATATCATTCTTGGTGCAAACTCTCCCCTCTATTTAATCACTGTAGTCACTCTACCTTCCTCTCCAACTGAAAGGGTTTTTTGTAATCTTTCTCCTATGGGGTTTCCCCTTCTTTTGTAATTTCATCCCTCTTTCTTATAAAAAAAAAAAAAAAAATCATTCTATATGCTTTTGGTGCAAAGATGAGATTGATAAAATATTAGTAGCGAAAAAAGAAAAAGAAATTAGGATTCAATCACCTTCGATAGTCACAAAATTGATAGGCTTCAATCAAGTGAAACTGATAGGTTTCAATGAAGTGAAATTGATAGGCTTCAATCAGGTGAAATTGATAGGCTTCAATCAAGTGAAAGTGATAGGTTTCAATCAAGTTAGATGTTTTATATTTTGCTATGTATAAAATATTTTTAACAAGTTGTTGTAATTAAAATAGGGATGCTAGAATTTGCTATCTACAAAAAATTTCCTAAAATATTCATTTCTATTCTCCCTCAAGATATGGTGTTTGACTTAAACTATTTCTTTTGGTGTGATCTTATGCATAAAGTTAGAAGATGGTCAATTCAAGCTACAATCAAGATTGGAACAGGAGGAAGAAGCAAAAGCTGCTTTGTTGGGCAGAATTCAACGTCTGACAAAGTTAATATTGGTCTCCACAAAGGCTTCTCAATCATCACGGTTTCCTCATCGACCTGGTTTTAGGAGAAGGCATTCTTTCGGGGAGGAGGAAGTATGTACCCTATTTCCCTAAGATGTTATTCACTATCTAGCAATTAATATGAGTATGAGTACATTAATGCATATTACTCTCAATATAATTTAAATTTTATGGGCTGCATTCTTTATAGTTGTTCATCTATTTTCTCTGAGTGCTTATCTACATGTGGGCAGCTAGCTTACCTGCCACACAAGAGGCGAGACCTAATTTTAGATGATGAAAACATTGACTTGTATGCTTCGGTTGAGGGTAATGGTGAAGCCAATGATGATACTGTTAAGGAGGAGAAGAAGACACGAAAGCACGGTCTACTAAATTGGTTAAAATCGCGGGTATGTGGTATTTGGAAACTCAAGTCTTCTGCCATTATCAGCGATTCAGCATTAATGTCTGTTTCAATACATTGCCTTTTATTTACATATATACTCGTATGCATAATGATGGTATTGTAGAAAGTTTATCGGGCGATTTTGTGAAAAAGCTATCGACATGTTTACGGCTCAGATATTTTTCTATACAAATGTTATGAATAAACTTTCTGTTAAAGTAATCATGGTTATACATTTCTTCATCTACTAGGTTAGGCCATTGAATTGTAAGCCTAAAAATCTATATTGCTGGAATTTGATAAGGATGACAACTCTACCCGAATCTCTACATTGATATGATATTGTCCACTTTGGGTCTAGACCCTCATGACTTTGTTTTTTGGCATCTCCCAAAAGGTCTCATATCAATGAAAATGGTTGCATCACTTATATACCCATGATCTTCTCCTCATCTAACCAACCAATGTGGGATACTTTGTTTGCATCCCAACAATCCTGTTCGAGAGCCTCTCCGTGGGCTCAACTTCTGATTCGGCATCCGAGGATTCAACCCTCTCCTTGAACAAAGACCTGAGCCTCCCCTCAAATAGTCAATCCGTCTAGATGCAAATCTAGTAAAGCTACCGCAAATTTTCATCTCCGAGCTCCAAACGTCTTTATTCTACTCCGGGGCAATTTATCGACATGCTTATGTTTGGGGCACGGCTCTGATACCAATTGATAAGGATGACAATCCTACCCGAATCTCCACATTGATATGATATTGTCCACTTTGGGCATAGACCCTCATGGCTTTGTTCTTGGGCATCTCCCAAAAGGCCTCATATCAATGGAGATGGTTGTCATCACTTATATACCCATGATTTTCTCCTCATCTAACCAATGTGGGATACTTTGTTTGCATCCCAATAGAATTGTGGTAGGCCATTGAGTCGTAAACTTGTATGAACCCTAAAAAGTCCATGTTCACAAAAAAAAAAAAAAGAGAAAAAAAAAAGAAGACCGGGAAGTCAACCATAAGGGGCGAATTATTTATCTTATAAAACATAGTAATATTAAGTGGTTTTAGAACTAATTAAAGATGGATAAGAAAATTACTCACTTTGGTTCTCTTTCCTGGAAAGTTCTGAAGTACTCTTCTTCCTTAGAAGTTGCATAACACAGAGTTCGTAAACTTGTATGAACCAGGAAATTTGAGGTTGCAGAGCGCCTGATTCTTGCATAACTGCTACTTGATTTTGAGTATTCTAATGTCTGGATTATATTCTCAACTAGAAAACATGCTGTGTACTCTTAAATTGAATATACATATGATTGGCTTGGTATATTTTTTGTTGCATTTTCTTTATCGCATTAGTCTATTCTGCATTTGTTTTCAAACTTTTTATTGACTACCATGGATCAGAAACGAGATAGTGGCTTGGGAACTGTAACAAACACAAGTGATAGGTCAAGTGGAATAAAATCAACTAGCATTCCTTCAACACCTCGAGCTGATTCGAATAATGTTCCAACAGAGTCCATATTATCTCATTCTTTACAAACAGAAAGCTCCCCATCTGCAGATCTCATATCTAACGCCAGAGAGGAGAAAGAAACTCACGAGGAAAATATTTTTGATCCAGAGACACCTTTGGTATGTATGTGATTGCGTTTCAATAAAAATTCTATTGCCCCTGAGCCAGTTGTCGATTTTGTTTGCTTTTTCTGATATCCATTATGGAATTATTTGGACCTTGTTCACTGAAGAAACAAAGGAAGATTTTCTTGGGTAATAGTTGCAAGTTGGGTTGGTTCAATCGTTAGACACCAACATTATCCCTTGACGCACGTCCCTAAAAGTTTTTATAATATAATTTTAAAAAATGTTTTAGTATATGCATGCACTAAATTATTTGGGGTTTGGGTTGATTTTTCCCTTGGAATCACAACTTTTTTACCAAAAGAAAATCTTCGATGTTGTCTAACAAAAAAGTAAGGAGGCATAAACGTGGGTGATGCAAAAGTAGAAGTACAAATAATCTAGTTGTCCTCCTCTCTTTGTTTAAATAAATCAAACCAAGTGTATCGTTTGTTCTCATGTGCATATTCTTGTTGTTTTTTTCTTCTTAAAATGATCGGTGTACTATAAGCCTATAAGCCTATACTTCTGCTAAAATGGACGTGCTATGTTTTCCTTGCATAGTGTCCAAGAGGAAAAAGAACACTAAATAATAAATTTCCCTGAATGCGTATTAATAAATATTATCGAGAGTATTATTGTATAGTGTATCTTTGAATGATTGTTTTTCACTCTATTATCATAATCGTTTTGTCTTGTTTGGCATTTTGGAATTTATGTTGTATCCTGTGTGGTTTTTTGTTCTTTGTTTATGTTTGTTTCTGTATCTTGGTTTTTGTTTCCTGTTTCAAAAAAAATTATTGTAGAGTGTATCTTAGAATTACAAATTCCTTCCTTATTTTGATAATGAGTGTAATTGCTATTTTTCTGCAAGAAAAAAAACTAAATTCCTTCACCATATACCTAGTTTTTTTATTTTCTTTATTTTTATTTTTAAAGTTTATTATTCTCCATTTCATGATTATAACAATATTTTTTGCTTATGTGAAAATGAATTCATCCGTTATGCCAGACTAGCATAAAATCAAGCGATCACATTGATCTTCTAAGGGAACAGCAGAAGATTTTGTCCGGAGAGGTGGCACTTCATTCAAGTGTTTTGAAGCGTTTGTCTGATGAAGCTGCAAGAAACCCCCAGAAAGATCAAATTCATGTAAGAGTTTATTTTTCTAAAGCTACATGTTTACGTTCTATGAAGTATGGTCTGATGGTTCTTCTACTATGAAGTTTGAGATGAAAAGGTTAAAAGATGATATCAACGCGAAGAATCAACAGATCGCTTTTCTCGAAAAGAAAATGACTGATGCTTCACCAAATAAAATGACAGACTTGGAAATAATGCAAGTAAGGCCTTCAATAGTTTTTGTATATTAAATGTTCTTTTAAGAGCCACCTTAGTTTTGATTAAGCAAACCTGCGTGCTTGTCTTAATTCTGCAGGAAATTGATGAACTGACTGCACAGTTGAATGAGAAGTCGTTTGAACTTGAGGTAACTAATGAATTGAACAACACAAATGGTCTCAAACTTGTGCTTCATATTCCCTAACGGGCGGCGCGGTGGTCGAAAGCTTGGGACTTTGAAGGTGTGCTTCCTTCAAGGTCTTAGGTTTAGGACTCACCTGTGACATTAATATGTAGACACTTCCAGTGTCTCTATTCCTTAATGTCTCTCGGTGTCTGACCTAGACGGGTGTGGTTACTTCGGGTATAGTGGGGCGAAGCTCCGATTTCCCAGTTTTGAAAATTTCAATAAGCTTAGTCAACCATGATTTGGAGGTCAAAGTGGGCTTTCCTCATCCAGGAGTCTAGTTTAGTCCAAAATTGTTATATTCATATGATAAATTTGGTCATCATTACAAACAAACTTTTAAAGATCGAAGTCATGAAAATGGGGAATCTATTTCTTCAAGGTGTTCCTGAAGTATGTATTGTAATTCTTTTCTCGCCAATATGAGTATTGAACTTTCTTGTTCTGTTCAATTCTATAGGTTAAAGCTGCAGATAATCGGATTATTCAGGAGCAGCTAAACCAAAAGGTAAGATTAAGATTTCGCACATTTTATTGAGCTAGCTGCTCCAAAAGGCATTATTCCACGTAATGGTTGTGACTGACATTCTTCCATATCAGATCTCTGAATGTGAAGGACTACAGGAAACTGTAGGCTCCTTAAAGCAACAGCTCGCCGAAACACTTGAATTGCGAAATATGCCGAAACATGAACGATTAGCGCAGGTATCTTCTTAAGTCCTAACATTACCCCCTCTGAATCATCATCACATCTCGCTGGCAGGTTCAGTTATGGAAAAAGGAAATATTACCAGTTATTTCTCTGGGTTAAGAACTTTCTTCTAATAGTTCTTTTTTTTTTTTTATTGAATTTCCAAATCAAAGAACCGATGTGCCAAACTCCAGTTTTTCTACTGCTCAGTTTGCTGCCAAGTTTGGCAGTCCTTTTATTGTTCTTTGTCTATCTCTCAGTTAGTTGCTTTTGTATTTTCTCAGTTTCTTTTCTTTGTTTTGGCTTTTATTTTCTCTTGTATCTTTTTGTTCTTTCCCTCTTTTGAGGTTTGTAACCAAAGCTTTGCTTGTTTTCATTTACTTCATGAAAATCTTGTTTCTTGTTTCAAAAGTTTTTTAAAATCAAATTTTCAAATGCTGTATTAGATTGAATAGTTTGATACCATGTAAACTCGAATTAGACAGAATACTTGTCGTATATTATTCATATGACTAACACAGATGATATATAAAAAAATGCAAACTTAAGTCTCATAACCATTTGATTTTTTGTTTTTGGTTATTGAAATTTAAGCTTAATTTTACTCAAATTTCCTACAATGTGCTCCATCTTT
>JBBMKA010000026.1:15193832-15210752 GCA_037833695.1 Sechiopsis laciniata | reverse complement strand
CTACTCTTATTAGGAGTCCATAACCAACTACAAATGAAAGAACAAGATCAAGAACATACTTATGACGGAGTGACCACGGGCCACACGAAACCATTAAACCAAACAACCAACAAAAAACAAAGCATCATCCCTTCATTAATTTTGCGTCAAGAAAGTTGACTGGTCATTATCAACCATTTGGAAGCAAATGCAACCTCTTCAACAATAAACTACACCTGACTAAGTTGAATATTTCATTTGTATTATATGTGGAATATAAAATCATAAAGTGGATAATAAAAATATTCCGTACACATTCTTTTTTTTTTTTTAAATAATTCAAAGGTTTTTTATTATGAAAAAAAAAACCATCATCTTCCTTGTTTTCATTCAAATAAAGAATGTGAAGTAAAATCAAAATTTCAGCACTTTTTGACAGTAAGATGATAGCTTACAGACCTAAAATGTCATGCTCCTGTTGTAAGCTTTTGCTTGTTCTTCCTTCCACATGGAGATTTGACTTGATTCTAATTCTCTTATTTTCTGCAAAAAGAAAAGTTTGTAACAAGATTGGTTCGTGTTTATCACAATTCTATCAACTCGTGCCGTGCCGTGCCGGTCGGGTTTGAAATGCTTGATTGCTTGTAGAAATCAACAGAAAGGAGACATCAAAATAGTCTTTGACGATAGAAATGATGCAAAATGAGAAAAGGTGATAGCAAGACAGATCACATATGAGAGTTGTTAGTAATTGATATCAATAATCGTTCCATAGTCTACATCTCCCCCTATCATGATGTTATGACATGCATATATAACTAATATAGTGTTCAAGGATTAAGTCCAAGTCCGACATGCATATATAACTAATCTAGTGTTCAAGGATTAAGTCCAAGTCCCCCAAAAGTAGACTGAAGTTAACCATAGGTTAAATTAAAAGTTCGGCTTCTTTTTTTTTTTTTTTCTGACTGTCTTAACCAACTACCATGCACCTCGACTGATGTCACGATTGTCCCTACAACATTTAGATATCAAGGAAACCTATAGAAAATTAATTCCTAGGTAGCTGACCACCATAGATTGAACCCACCACCTCTTAGCTTCTCAAGGTCCTCTTTGACCACTAAGTCATTCCATAATGATTTGAACTTTTAGATTTGTGTAAAAAAATTTTAAAAAAAATCTAAATAAATTTCTAAACTTTTAATTTTGTGTCTAACAAGTCTAAATTTTCAATTTTGTATCTAATAAGTCCTTGACCTATTCGACATTTTTTAAATTCACAGAGCTATTGCATACAACATTGAAAGTTTGGACTCTTAGAGTCTTATTAGACACAACATTAAATTTTACTTCAAATAAATTCATTAATTTAAAAAAAAAAAATTGTTGAATGTACTAGGAGCCTATCAAGGCAGAAAATTCATAAACCAAAAAGAGCAGAACTCCGATGACATCTTGTACGACTCAGTAATATATAGGTTACAGGTTCGAAACTCCCTATCCCCAAATGTTGTGAATTGAAAAAAATGACTAAATTTGTAATTTAACCTCAATCATATGACAATAGGAAATAATGATATGCATTAAATTAACAAAAGCAGCAATAATAAAGCCTCAGCTAGATTCTTACATCAGTTCTTCGCCTTCATCGAGTTGTTTTCCTTAATCCTTGCTCGAGTATCCAATTTAACAAAACGTTTGAGATCATCATAGGGAAGGGTTTCGACACTCTTCCTTCGTAATTCACTCAGAGGTGGATGTTTATCGATCAAACGCCACAGCCACTCAGGGTACTCTGAGTCCTCCATGATTTTTGGATCTGCACCTTCCTTGAGAGTATTGGCACCAACTACAGTTGTAGACTTGACCTCTTTACTTAGGATTGATGCTTTAGGACCATCAGCAGCTGCACCCCCTTTAGAGCCCTTCTTTTTGCCTCCAGCAGCAAATGTTCGCACAGTTGTCAGTTTTATTACATCTTTGGTATTCACAATGCTTCTTCTCAACAATCTAAGTTGGCTCATAGCCATTTTAGAAATCTGTAGCAAATATACCATGATCATGAAATAGACATATTCATTAATTCTGATGAACTAACTTGTAAGACGTGTGTTAGGTACTGAAATTCCTACTTGAACAGTTAAACTTAGGATATTCTAATGATTTAACAACATAAGTGATCCTGATCCAAATAGACAGTAAACATATCATTTATTACTCAGGATCTGCTTGTTTACAAATGAAAACTACTATTTCTACTAGCTTCTACTAGTACTAACAAGTTACAACTAACTAAAGAATATATTAACCTTCAACTGATAGTTTAGATCCGTTTGACAACCATTTAGGCCCATTTGATAACTATTTGCTTTTACTTTTTTGGGTTGTTGAAATTTAAGTTTGTATTTCCTCAAATTCTCTACATAATGGTTTCATCTTTACTCAAGGAAGTATGGGGATACTAACAAAATTCCATAACAAAAAACTAAGTATTTGGAAACTACTTTTTTGGTTTTCAAATTTTGGTTTAGTTTTTAAAAACATGAGTAGATATCAAAGTAATGAAAATCATAAGTTAGAGTAGTAGACGTAGGTTTAAATTTCAAAAACAAAAAACACAAAATTAAATGGTTATCAAACAGGACCTTAGTTTCTTGTTTTTGGTTTAAGCTTGTTTTCATTCAAAATCTCTACAAAAGATTTCATCTTTCTCCCAAATAATTATTTGAATACTAACCAAATTTCAAAAACCAAAACAAGTTTTTTGAAGTTATTTTTTAAGTTTGAAATTTAGGTTGGTTTTTAAAAACATAGGTAAAACATGGATATCAATTTAAGGAAAGTCAGAGATTGGAGTAGCTGTTTTAAGCTAAATTATCGACAACTAAAAACAAAAAACAAAATGGTTACCAAACGAGACCTTAACAAATTAGATTGATTTTTAACTGTTAACAAGAAGAGATCCAAGGTTTAAAATTTCTGAAACACTACCTTTCTTCTATATCATATTCTACTAGAGGTAAAGGAGGGAAGTGTTGAGAATATCTAGCCTGGCCTAACAACTCAAGTATTTGGAGTCTACAGGTGACTAAAATTAGGAAAATCTATACACGTTGAATCTTAAACCAATTCCCAGAGCCAAAACGAAATTTCCAAATTAACCCAAATTAGTTGATAATATGCTAATTTTGTATAGCGATTTATTAATCTGACCCTCCAAATCTTGAATTTTGTGTTTTGTTTTATATATAGAAGCTTGTCTCATCTCTCAAAATAAATTTTCATAAATCTACCACGGTAAGCTATTAGATTACTCTTTTTGCCTTGGTTAAAGTCTCACAGCCAATTATGGTTAAACTAAGGAACAAAACTTCCACATGTTAATAAAAAAAATTCTTTTTTTTTTTTGATTCGGAAACTTAAATTTTACTCCTCTAAATTTGAGGTATTATTGACTGGTTTATATCCTGTCCTTTGCCTATGGCACCAGAATACATCATAACGAAATTGGGGGTGGCTTGAAAAATTAACACCCAACCTCCTCGAACCTAGGACCTTGACGGGAACCGCCTCGCGCTCAACCACTGCTCCTTTATGGGGCATATTAAAATTATTCTCACTTGGACTTCTTATGCTTTCTAATTTGTTTTCATATCCATAATGAAATTGTTTCTTATCCAAAATAAAATGTTTTCTAATTTGTATCTAATTTCTAAACTAGATCACATATAAGAAACAACACACTAAACAAATTCCAAAACACAAAACCAAAGCTGAAGATACTGAAAATAGATCAAAGTGTTGGAATTCAATGAGAAACATCTAAAACCCCTTGCAAATAAGTCAATAGTGTTCGATAAAAGTTCGAAAACATAAATCCAAAACCACACTACCTTCGGATGAGCGAATCGGAGCAAATTCGAGTGGGCGAACACGTATTAGAGAAATTTCAAAGCAATCGGAGACTCGAAACCGAATAAGTCTTCGCCGAAACACCAAAATTAGTCCAAAGCAAGCCTGAATTCGCCAACAAAGTCGATTAAAAAATGAGCAAAATGAAATTAAAGAAAAATAAACTTGAGCAGATCAAACCTTGCTGAAAAACGAAGAGGAAACACTGCACAGGGATGGCCGCCGCACAGTGGAAGCTACGCGCCGAGGGAGGTGCGTCGCAAGGGGGAGGTATTGCGCCGCCGGAGTCGAGCTCTCGCCGGAGCTTTCGTTGATCGGAAAAGAGAATTCGAGGGAGAAAGGTTTGTGGCGGCTCCAAATTGCGTGAAGGAGAGAAAACGAGAGATTAGGTTTCCTTTTATTTATTATTTTTTAAACAGATTTATTATTGTTTTTCTTAATTTTGAAAATGTCAAGTACAATTTTTGTTTTTGGTCTCCCTCCTATTTGAACTAAAAAAATATATAATTTTTTTTGTTTTTTGTTTGGCCAAAATGAGCAAAGCTCCTCCACTGTATTATACTAACGAGTTCGAAGTTATAGATTCGATACCCTAAATATCATTAAAATAAAAGAAAAAAAGTACAATTTCATTATTTTATTTTATTTTATTCAAACAACATTAAGAAAGAGGGTTTCGGTTAATTTAGAGAATAAATTTCACTAGAAAGTATCTATATTTTGTTAAGTATTTGTACTTAGAGTTGATAAGAGTAGAGTTTTATCAATATCTTGTATAACTTAGTAACATGATGTTATATGTTCAATTTCCTTTTTTTTTAAAAAAACGATAATTGTGGACCATAATAGAAAAAGGAAGTTAGAAAAAAGTAACTGAAGAAGGGATCGATACTAAAAAAAACTAATGAAACCGAAGAACATGTACTTTGTTGGAATCTTTTCAAGCACTTACAATCAAGATCAAACATTTCAATAATATGATCGTATACTAACTTGATTGGACTCCTTGTAATGAGTTATGAACTTATATCTACAAAGACATCATTTGATGTGTATGAGTGAGAATAGCCAATGATGTTAATCAAATAAATCTTCCACATTAGGGATTTGGTTGGAGAAAGGAACTGGAAACATAAATTCTACGAGATAGAATTCACTCTCTTCCATCTATGTAAAGTAGATGAGTAGTTTCCTAAGGTTTTGAATGTTTTTGCCCACCCACTCTTCATTCTTCCGCTTAAATAGCGATTCCCCAAACCATTAGAGGTGGGTTTTCACGGCCTCCGACCTCATAGAGAAAATGGACATATATCTACTTATCTCTATTGGTGGGTTTTTCCCTTGAAACTAATGGGTTTCGGCGTAATGAAGTTTTAGACTAGAAAAAAGGGGAAATAATAATAAATCAACCAAGCCCATTTTTATAACCTATGAATATTTAAAATTGAGCTTATAAGTATTATTTCACCCACCTTTAAATTTCCTTGTTTTGTCATTAATTACACAAGTGTTTTTTTTAAGTAAAAATAATAGTTTATTGATATAAAATGGAAATTTATAAGCATAGTGTCAGAGATGGCCGAGTTAGTAAAGCGCCAAATTAAAGTTTTGGTACAAAATTCACTCTTATCACAATAACTTTGACCTTGTAGAGAAAATTGACATAAATACTATTTTTACGCGTTTTTTTATATATGCATAATAGGTTATTTATATAAAATGGAAATTTTAAAGCATAGTGTGTTGAGACGTCCGAGTTGGTCTTAAGTGCCAAATTAAGGTTTTGTCTGAAAGGGTGTTGTTGAACTATTATTCTTATTGAAATTTTTAGAATTTGTTGTCGTGATAAAACATATAATTAAAGCATTTGTTTTTTTTTAATTAATAATAATTAGTGATTGAAGATTCGAACTTATAACTATTTGGTTATTAAATCATACATCAAATCGATTAAACTCAATAAGGAGTTTAACATGTTTTTCTTAGTTCATTAAAAAAATGAGAATATTAAATTTCAAAGTTTAAAGAATGGAAATTTGTAGTAAAAAACTCGTTGGTTTGAAGAATTAAAAATTTGTAGTAAAAAATTTTTTTTTTTTTTTTTTTTGTAGAGAAGTTAGAGTTAAAAACTTGTTTGAAAGTAAATTTAAAATAAATAGTTATTTTGAGTAGTTAAAAAAAATAATGATTAAAAATGAAGAGTTATTTTTAAAAGTAAAATGAGAAATTATTTTGAGGAGTTACAAAATTTGTTTGAAGGTAGATTTTGAAGGAGTTTGTAAATCCTTTATCTAAATCCTTTATGGCAAACAAACACCCCCCAAGTATTTAATAACTTGTGTAATTTAACAACTTGTATTGATATCAATCTCAATGTAGAAGAAACTTGCCTGCACAAATATTTTGATTTTCGATAATGGTTCATTCAATTAGAAAACTTTAATCATTCTAAAATTTATTCACTTTTATATATAATAATTTATAAATATAGTAAGTTACTCGAAACTTGTAAAATAAAATTTTAACAAATCTTGAATTGTATGAAATAGAACAAATTTGACATGGAAAAATAAAATCCGTCTAACAAGACCTAAAGGATTAAAGGAAGAAAAAGAAATGGCAAAATACTACATTTTCCCTAATTTAATTCCAATTTGGTTCTTAAAGTTTCAAAAGTCTGATTTTAGTCTCTCAATTTTGTGATTTTTTTTTTTTTAATTCTAAAATTTTCAAAAGTCGAATTTTAGTGTATAAACTTTAAATTTTGTTACATTTTACTCCCTAAGTTAAAAAAGAAAAAACTTAAAATTGGTTCTTAAACTAATTTGTTTACTTTTCTTTAAAATAAATTACCATTTTTTAATAATTTTTTTAAATATATTTACAATTTGTTTTTTTTATTGTATATTATTAAATCAATTTTCATTAATATTAATTTCAAATTTACTATAGAGACTATTTTTAAGTTTACAAAAACTAAAATTAGACTCTTTATATTTTAGGAATTAAAATGAAATAAATCTCAAAGTTCAGGAATTAAAATTGAACTTTTGAAAATTTAGATACCAAAATAAAATAAAACTTAGAGTTCAGAGACCAAAATAGTATTTTATCCAAAAAAAAAAAAGTTAAACATTCGGAGTGTTTAAACATTGCATGGTCCTTTGATGGTGGATTCAAGGTTGTAGAATTTTTTCTCTTTATTCTTATCCTCATCTTTTGAACCCATTACAAATAGAGGAATAATTGCATGCTGCCTTGGCAGCATGCAGTCGCCTACGTGGCAAAATCTGGGCCACTCTTTTAATTTTTTTTTTTTTTAATGTTAAAAAAAAAAATCAAAGGTCCAAATTTTGCCACGTAAGCGGCTGCAAGCTGCCAACGCAGCATGCAATTATTCCTCTTACTAATATGCATACAAAATAAGTTTGGAGAACATCCGAAATTACTCCAACACCACTGCTTATCTGCAAAATGTAAAGTAAATTAAGAAATTATTGTCCAGAGAAAAATTAAGAAACTTCAAATTTATATTTGATGGGAAGAGAATACGTACCAACATATAGATATCAAATTTTATGAGGGCATAAGCTCATCCATACGCAACCATTTAGGAAGTTGGTTAATGAAAGCGAAAATGACATATACTTTAACACTTTATGTCATTATTATTATTTTTGGTTGAAATTTCACATTGGATTGAAATGTTATTATTCAACCGAATGGATCAGTAGTACAATGATTTCATTGTTTGATTGTAAACTAGTTGAACACCGACGTTACAGGTTCGATCTCGAGAATCGGTATTTGTCACCCATTCCCCGCTATGTACTAAAAAAAGAAGAAGTTATTATTCATTAAAAAAAAATAATAATCATATAAGACGGGTGAGGTAAATTTGATGAAGAAGTTGATTAAATTTTAGTTACCTGGTTAAAGGAGAAATATACATCATGATGTTGAAAATGTCACAAATGATTCCAACCATCAAAAATCTATTTTTGGTTCCATGCAAAACTAGCATGGTTATGAGAACAATGATAGTTACAGAGATGACTTCGATTACGAGACAGGGACCACCGAAAGGGTCAATAGCATGTTGGTCTCATTGTTTGGATAGTAATCTAGCTAAACACTACGGTCATTGATTCGATCCCGAAAATTAGTACTTTGACTCTCATATATTTGAGAGTAATAGTACCCTCCGTGTAGGATATAAGACATGAGATCTTAACAATAAATTTCCTAGTATATCTACAAGTTTACAAACTTAAAAGGTATAAAATAAATAAAAGTTTGGATTCGATTTGTAACCAACTTTAAATATTGATCTCTAAGAAATGATCAAATGGAACATTGTTTTCACCTAAAGGGGAAGCGTGGTGAATTAATTGATTGAGTGTGTTTCAATTCAACTTCACAGTCACAAGTTTGATTTTAAAAATCGATATTTGGCTCTTATCTTATTTGAGAGTAGTAATACTTTCTATGTAAGATTTATGATTCATTCTCATTTTGGAAAAAAAAGAAAAAGAAAAAAACATCTTTGGAAGTGCACAATTAGTAAAGGGTCATTTGGAGGGAAATTGCATTATTATTATTATTTATTTATTTATTTTATTACCATTGGCTGTAAAGCTTTAGTATTATTTTGAGGGATGATAAGTTGCACACTATTATTACATCCATTCTACATGCTGTAAATCAGGCTTTTTACAACAACTACACAACAGAAAGCACACAAATTTTTTCTACAATGTGGGAGGAATCCATATATAGGCCTCGGTTTGAACATAACCAGCTTTTTCCAGTAGCTTGTCCGCCTCGACCGGACCTCGGCTCCCCTGTTTGTATGGAAGCGACTTCAACTCACCCTTGTCGATTCTGTGCAGCAAAGGTGTGAAGATCTCCCAGGCAGCCTGGACACAACAAAACTGTTGGTGAGCAAGAACTCACCCATGATTGAGGTGATTAGTAGTTTGTTTGTGTTTTATACATTACCTTCAGCTCGTCTCGGCGCACGAAATGCTGCTGATCGCCCCTTATTCTGCAAGAGTGTTTAATGGAGTTAATGACCGTTACCCCGCGTAAATTACATGGATGTTATAGACGGGAGAACGATAGGTCTTACGTGTCGAGGATGAGACGCTCATATGCCTCCGGGATTTTAATGCCTTGATAGCGTTGGGCATACGACAAATCTAATTCACTCTGCACAGTCGACATTTCCAGTCCGGGTGTCTTGACCTGCAAAGTCCAAGGAAAAGAACTCATGAACTAGGTTGTCTCAAGTGTTTTTGTTGAATTATGTTAAACCACCGATCAACCCAAAAACTTAACTTAATGGGTTGGGGTAAATTTAATTATATCAACCAATACTCTTCCTCACTCGTGAGTTAAAAAATTTGAGAAGGAATTTAATTTTAATTGGGGAGGAAACGACTTAAAAAGGGCTTGAACACAGGACCTTCTACCCTGATACCATGTTGAATTATGTTATACCACAAATCAACCCAAAAAGCTGAAGTGGATGGGTTGGGATAAATTTAATTATATCAACCAACAATTTTCAATTAATGTAGTTGGTAACTCCGTATGGGATTGAACGATAAGACAAAACACATACATAACAAATTCATATATTTGTTTTGACTCAAATCAGAATGCTAGTTTCAAGAAGTCATGGCCATTGGCATTTTTGAAAAGTTAGGTACAAACAGAAAATGACAATGTGCAACTGAGCTCTGTATAGTAGATATTCCAACTACAAATTTAAATTTTCAACAGTCTATCAATCACCATACAATATCTCTAATGTCATTTCAAGCATTGTAAACACAAATTTCTAAAGGTAAGGTTAACATAAGAACCATTTTCATACCGTAAACTTCACGTAGATGGCCTCCGAAGGTTGCAAGCGAATCACGAACTCGTTCCTCCCATGATTTTGGCCTGCATCATGAACACCGATCAATTTCGAGGAACTAAATGAAATCGTGTTCAATTTCAATGGTGTACTTTATTAATTCTACAAACTCACGACTCAACCATTAAACTATGAGTGACACTTTAAATCAGAGGCCTTACTTTTGAAAATGTCACCAGGAACATCCTTGAGCTGAATTCGAATTTCTGCTTTTCTAGAACCCAATGCTTTTCCAGCCTTCATTACAAAAGGGACACCTGAAAGAAGAAGAAAAAAAACGAGAAAACGATGCGGTAAACTTTACAAATTAAAACAAATCAATGCATAACTTAACACTCAAGAGACTACCTACCTGAAAAACTATGTTTCTTGTCCTATAAAAAGTAAAATTAACTGCAAGCCAAGTTGTATATAAAAGGGGACTAAAAATTTAAATAGTATTCTTCTTACCTTCCCATCTTTCATTATGTATCCTCAACACCATAGTTGCAAAGGTTGGAGTATTTGAGTCATCAGGAACTGTAGGATCATCTCTGTAACCTTCATATTGGCCAATAACTACCTCTTCATCCTTAATTGGCAGCACTGACTGAAGAACCTGTACCGACATGACCGATAACATTAAGAGTAGAAAGAGAAGACTAAAACTCGATAGCACTCTTAAGGAACATGAGAAACATGTATAACTATACGGACATGTATAACTATACGGTCTTAGAGGAATTAATATCATTAATGAAACCAGAGCCTTCTGGCCGGGGTCACGTCTGCCTGTGCATCAGTCATTACTACCAAAAAGAAATTACAAATAGACGCCGTTCAGTTAGAATTCCTACCTTTACTTTCTCATCTCGGATATGCTCAGGTTTGAGGGAAACAGGTTTTTCCATAGCAACCAAACAAAGAACCTGAGAGTGCAAAAAGAATAAAGAATTTTTAGAAGTGCAAAACTAGTAGATAGTTGAATAAAAGATGAAATTATTAGTAGTTGAACAGTAAATCGATATTTTGAGAATGAATTCAATTACAAATTTAAGACAGACAGATTTCATTTCAAATATGAGAAAATGCAAATGGATTAATGAGTCAATAGAACTGGACAAGCCAGTTAATTAAGAGAGTTTAAATAAAACTGTGTTTCATTTTCAGTTTTCTAAGAACCAAAAATATTTTGAGTTGAGATCAACTTCTCACCTGTAATAGATGATTTTGCATGATATCACGAATAATCCTGCAAAACAGACATTATTAGATTAAGAACTTTCAATATATGGAATGAAAATATGGTTCAACAACGTAAAATATAGCTTTACACATAACATTTTCAGATTTTTAGAAATAAATAAAAAATTATACCCATATTGATCAAAATACCCGCCACGCCCCTCGGTCCCAAAATCCTCCCTGAACACGATCTGACAAGAAAATAAAAAGATCAGTATATAACTTAAAATACATACAACCACACTTGGAATTTCAAATCAATTATATGTGCTTCAACAACCTTTAATAAGTAAACGCCTTTGCGGGTGATTCTATAAAAATAAGTAATGAAACATAAATTCTCACCTGTACATTATCGATATTGTCACGGTTCCAAAGGGGTACGAAAAAGCGGTTTGCAAAACGAAGTACCAACTGCAAATTTAGATCATGTAAGAAAATACATGTCTTCCATTTTTAAAACCAGAGACAACAAATAATATCTTATTTCTGTGAATATTACCAGATTTTGAACCAACTCTTTTCCCAGGTAGTGATCTATACGATAAATTTGAGGTTCGTCAAACAATTCTCCAATCTGGGTACTCAGAATTTCTGAAGATGCCAAGTCTTTGCCAAAAGGTTTCTCCACAACAATTCGAGTCCACCCACCAAGGTGAGCTAAAAAAGGATTAAACAGTATTGAATGATCGATATTAAGAACAAATGCCAACCATGAAATAATCTACACTTAAAAACTTACATTTATTCATGCAATGATGCTTAATCATCTTGCAGACAGATGGATATACCAATGGAGGAAGCGCAAAATAGAACAGCCTGCGAGTTGATCCCTCTGAACTATTTTTACAGATCTCATGCTCTGAGATTTCCTTATCCAACTTCTGAAAACCCTCTGCAGAATCGTACGAACCATTTACATATTTAATCTGCAAAAGCCATTGCTTACAAGATTTTAGTGGGAATATACCCATACTAAGACAATAATCGTGCATAAATAGGGTAGCACTAACCAGTTGGAGAAACTTGGGTATTTCTAACTTCTCTTTGTCGTCAATTTTTCCTTTGACGAGATACCTGAAATCATTATTCACATTGAGCTATCCCTAATGACAGCTAAAGTCGACATAAATTCGATATAACAATGGGGAAAAAATGCTTGAAAAACACAATCCATTGAAGTGTCAAAGAAGAACTAGAGTTGTTAACTACATCAAAGTAAAATAAATAGATGTTGGGTATAATAGTGATTGATTATGAAGGAAACGGTCACAGGCTGATTGCATTATAACTCAATGATTCTGGTAAGTCGACTCAATCGAATAAAGAATGACATCAAATCTAGAGAAGGCTTCATATCTCACCCACGTATGCGGTTTCTTAGATCATCATCAGAAATTTTTGACCTTGCATAGCCAAAAATGTGAACTTCATTTGATTGTAGGAACCCCTAAGAACAACCACCAAGTAAAAAAGAAATAGTTAGATAGAGCACGATTAAGTAGTTTTTTTTTTCTTTTTGATATCTGTGACTGTCCAGGCCATCTTGCACGCAACTCAACTAATGTTACGGGACATACCGCTTGACCCTACAACATTTGGATGTCAAGAAAATCCATAGAAAATTAATTCCTAGATAGGTGGCCACCATGGATTGAACTCATCACCTTAAGCACTCCAAGGCCCTCTTTGACCACTAGGTCACTCGATGATGGTTGCGATTAAATAGTTATTGGAAGTAACAAATTGTGCATTGGAGGAAAAAAACACTGCTCATTTGAACATAACATAACCCTCAAACTTATCCAGGTTGCCAGATACTCTATCTGAAACCTTCAATCACACCTTATAATGAATATAGGAAAATCCTTTTAAAAAAACTTAAACACATTAAGTTATTCCTCAATAGGATTGGGTAACAAAGAAAAAAACCTGAGCAAAAAGGTGGAAGAGAGCTGGAAAAGTCTTCTTTTTAGCAAGATCTCCAGATGCGCCAAGCACAACGATGGCGAGACAGCCGGTTTCCTGCACATTCTCCTCTGCTTTAGAAGAGTCATTTTGAAGCGAAGATCTTTTCTCAATGTGCCAGCTTCCAGAATC
This sequence comes from Sechiopsis laciniata, assembly GCA_037833695.1. NCBI lineage: Eukaryota > Viridiplantae > Streptophyta > Magnoliopsida > Cucurbitales > Cucurbitaceae > Sechiopsis > Sechiopsis laciniata. The sequence continues at coordinate 15,197,608 of JBBMKA010000026.1, read as the reverse complement.
CATATTTTAAGCTGCAGTACACAAAATTCAAAGAAACCACCTTATTAATAACCTTCCTGGATATTGAGTATAGTTGTATTTGTTAATTCGGTTTAATTTAGTTATTCTTTTGAAACTAATCCACTGTGAAAGGTTAAAAATAATCGGACGGGCTATGCTTCTATATATAGGGAAGCTATAGCAGACGGTTTACTAATTTAACTAATCTTTCACAGAGGATTAGTTTCAACATAATACCTTATAATAAACAGAAGTAACTGATATCATTAAGTTTAGCACACAAAGCTTAAAATAACACCAACATCATCTAAAATAGCCTAATTTGACATACGTTCTCAACTAGCATAACTTCAAGCTTCAATCAAGCAAATGATTCAAATATCCATCAAATGGTTGCTAATTTCAAATGGTTGCTAATTTCTCAAAATATACACAATTTATATACAATTCAAGGTTAAAAGCATGGAAAAACGACCAAAATAACTCCCAAATGGAAAGTTATCAGTACCAAATACAACTATACTCAAATACCGATTCCCAAGCACATTTTTCTAACAGATTCCAAATATGAAGTACAATGTAAAACGGACCTCAAACAGCAGAAATCATCTATAGACTATAGAGGTCTTCATTGTCACGAAAAGTAAAAGAGAATACAATGTGAAACAGTAAACACAAAACAAGAACGACGTTACCCTATAAATTCGAGAGCACAGGAACCTCTCCTCCAAAATAAAACCATCTCAATAAGGATTCTCCCACTAGAACTATTTATAACCAATACCCTAATAACTAATTACCCTTTTACCCCCAGTATTAATCTATCATTATCCTCAAAGAAAGAACAAGGACAATCACACCTCAACTTGCACTTCAAGATTCAACTAGATGCAACCTGGATGTGTTTTAACTTAAACTTCACCAACAACAGAATCTATCAACCTAATCCAAAACAGAAAGAACAAATCAAAAAGCATGCAAAAGGGAAACAAATCACTATTCCTTCAAAGTCACCAAAAAGAGATTACAAGCAACCAGAACTTGTTCTCGGATCTGATTCCCCTGCATACAAAGATCAAACCGACCCAAAAGCAAAAATCTCAAACTAATCCAGCAATGATCAGCAAATCAAAACAAACCCCATTATTTTAAGAACATTGAACAAGAAAAATAACCAAACCCCACAAAATTAAAACCTCAAATCAATGATCAGAGCATTGAGTCAAGCTCAGATGGCAGAACAAAAAGAGAGAAAAAGAGCACAAACCTAGGGCTCTTCTGTTCTTGTTCTTCTTGAAATTGGGAATTTGGGATCGAATTGAATGAAGATTTTTTGATTTTGAGAGTGAATTTAAAGCCGTTGGGATTGCTCACCAAACTCTTTTTCACTCAGCCACTGCTAAAGCCGCCTTTCTGCACACGAAAAGCAAGGCATTTCTTTTGCTACATCAATCGACCCCACATTTTGATTATAATTTTTATTATTATTTATTGTCCTTTTACCACTTTTTTTGTTTCGTATTTTGACTTATTTCATCGAATATTTTTGGTAAAAAAGAACGAATATTTTACAAGTCACCATTTCCTAACGGTTATTATAAATTTTTTAAAAAGATTTGATGTTTGTTTTTTAATTTCTTCTATGAAGTGTTTTTTTTTTTTTTTTTACATTTTTTTATTTAAAACTAAAATACTATTTTAGTCTCTTTCTTCCATTTTAATCCTTCATCTTTTAAAAGATCAATTTTAATTTTGAACTTTGAAATTTGTTCTGCTTTAATTTCTAAACTTTCTAAAGTCCAATTTTAGTTCCTAAATTTTAAAATTTGTTCCATTTCGGTTGCTCAAAATTTTTAAAAAATAATAATAAAATAAACTTAAAATTGGTCTTAGGAAAAAATTTGTTTATTTTTCTTTAAAAAAATTACTATCTTTTCCTATAAATTTTAGAAATATGTTCACGTTTTGTCTTTGATTGTATTAAAATTATTAACATTATTGAATCCATTTTGATTAATATTAACTTCAAATTTACCATGGACGCTACTTCTAAGATTTTTTTTAAAAAAAGTACAAAGAATAAAATTGAACTTTTGAGAATTTATGGACTAAAACGGAACAAATCTTAAAGTTCATAGACTAAAATTAGACTTTTAAAAGTTCATGGATCAAAATGATACAAAGATCAAAGTTTATGGACCATAATAGTATTTTACCCTTATTTTAAACCTTTGAAATTTTAGTCAAATTAGAAAAGAAAAATAAATGAAGAGTGAGAATACTTGAGAAATGATTATATGTGTTTTAGATGAAGATAATAATTATATGAAAATTGTCACTCGAATTTGAGAGGCAAGAAATAATTATGAAAAGGTATTACTAGTATTCGTGGCGCAAATAGACATTATAATTAGAACAAAATAATTAATATGAGAGAATTAGAAGTAATTGTAGAGAGCATGCAAAGAACAATTGAATGGATCATAATGAGATAATGAGAAATGAATATTCATTATGAAATGTTGGTTAGTGGCTTACATGAGTAAAGAAAATTGTTTTCAATAATCATTCTTATTTTCTTCCATCTAAAAACCTCATATGATATTTTTCCAAAATTTATAACCCATCGATTTTTTGATAAACGAAAATTATTTATAGAGAAATTGAAAGAAAATAAATTAAAAATTAAAATAAAATAATTATCAAATCAAACTTTAAAGATTAATAAGTCGTTTTTTAAATTAAAATAAAATAATCATGAAATGGGTCGGTGGTGCGATTGATTATCTAGTTTGGTATTAATCTATTTTCATTACACGATCACGGATTCGATCCCTGGAATCGATATTTGTAATTTCCTCTCCCAACTTATACAAAAAAAAAACAGTTTCCAATAACTCTTGAGATCACGTGATCATAAAAGAATACACGTGGTGGATACCAGTGAGATCCAATGTGAACCATGTCAACCGACACGTGATGAGAAAATAAATATAAAGAAAACCCTTTACATACCATTTTTTTTTTTGTCATTTATAGTTATAGCATTTTTTTAATATTATATTTAAGGTGGAGTTTTTTTAATCATTTTTTTTTTTCAGTTTTGTCTTTTGTTGAGGTTATGAGTGAACTAATCAAAAGCTTTCGTAGAACTAATTAAAGGTTATTAGTTGAATTGATTAAAGTGTGATATTTTGATTATTTATAGAGACATATTAATTTTTTTGTTATATACATCATTATTTTTTTTTAAAAGTGTTATTTATGGTTTTTTTTTTTTTTTTTTTTTGCTATACATATAAATCCTCATAAATATATTGTGCTTCTAGAGCAACATCTTGAACTAAAATAAATCAATTTTGACCACTTAACTGAGTAAAAATTAAAATTTATCTCTTAATAAATTGATTTAAATTGAGTTTCACAGCAGATGTAGACATTTTTTTGTTGAACCACTTAACTGTTGTCGTTATTTTTCTATCTAATTTTATGTAGAAAATTAATTTAACTAGTAGTCAATATATATTTGATCGATTTTAGGATTTATATATTAAAATCAATCAGGCATTTAAATTAACCTATAGTGTTAAGTCCAATATGAAAAGAGTTGAGCAATATAGATTCATATAATGAATGAAGAAGAACAACTTAGATAAGACTTCTTTATTGACTCTAAACATAAAACACATTTATAAGATACTAAAAAAATTATGTTTAGTATCGCAATCACACTTTTATGGCAATAGAAACAAGAGCAATATTTACGTAAGGGTCGG
>JBBMKA010000026.1:15147504-15164009 GCA_037833695.1 Sechiopsis laciniata | reverse complement strand
TAAAATATTTCTACATTTTATCAAATTAGTAAGATTATTGAACAAATTTTTATTACATTTAACGGGACCAATTCCAAGCTTTAATGAAAGTAAATCGGATATTTAAAATTAAGGATGAAAGTAGAGAAACCAATAGCTTTTCAAAACCATAGTTGGTACAATAATAATTTAACAGGCATTTATCTTAACAGAAACTATTTAATACACCAACAACTAGTAGATGAAAAACCACCAGCTCAATAATTTACTACAATAGACCAAATGTTGTAACATAATTAAACTACTTGAGAGAGATTATGGAGGCAAAAGAAATAAACTTGAATACCTTTGCATCTCCAGGATGATGTTCTTGATCTTCAAATACAAATCAGAAAGTTTTTTTTTTCTATATAAAAAAGTTCTTGTAGGTCCGCAGGCAATGCCCATCCATCAATAATGCACGGCAGGCAGAGCATAAGTCACAACATCTCTCTGCTAACGGCGGAAGGATTCGACTTAACGCTTAGCCGAGTCATTCATAAAAAGTAATCCGGGGTTCTACGCGTGACGTCGGGTTCTCCTCTTCTCGGTGCTGGCTCAAACTATACACAGACCAAATACCAACCAGAACTAATCATTCATTCATTCATGTCTGGATGGATTAACTTTTCTTTTCTTTTTTTGAAACCGGGAAATCAGACTTTCGCTCCACTATACTCGGGGTAACCATGCCCGTCCCTAGATCAGACACCACAGACATCGAAGGAATGGAGACACGAGAGGTGTCTACAAATTAATGTCACAGGTGAGTCTCGAACCTGAGACTTTGAGGGGAGCACACCTTCAAAACTCAAGTCTTTGACCACCACGCCACCCATTGGAGACGGATTAACTTATATTATTATTATTATTGCAGGAATAGAGCAAGAATGTGTAAATTATCATCATTGTGCAAGGGTTCTTGTGAGAAAGAGACCTGAATAAATGTATGACTCCTGCAGTCATCAACCTCTAAAATTGAAGCCATGTTCCCGCATCGATAACAATAGTTTGGCGCGCTAAAAATGGTTACCACCTTTTGTTCCTGTTCAAACAACATAAGGGTCATCATACCAGAAACCTTTAACAATTCATAAAACTACAAGAATAATAAAATAAGACCAAATGCTATTACATGAGCCCAGTTAAATCCATCCATCACCAGTTGATGAGCTCTAGCTATCAACTTTAAACTATTCATGTGATTGAATTGTTCAGATATGTCCTGCAAAGTAAGCAAGGATATATGAAACGTCAAAAAAAAAACCAAAACTCCTTTATTTTCCTCCTTCTATTGGCATAAGCCTTGATCATGGTAAGAAATTACCTGGCCAAATGTATATCCAGCACCCCGAGGTGAAATCCCCCAGCCACATCGGTCATCTGGATCAGACCATAATAAGTCACACATTGGACCTTCATGTGGAACCTCTTGAACACGGTCGAAGTTTCGAATATTATCAAGGGTTTCAATTGATGGGGACAGCCCGCCATGTAGGCAAAATATTTCAGACTCGACCTGAAACAGGATAAATAAGAGCCATTGGATGAAACAATCGCATCAATAAAGCTACTTAATGATACTTCTATTTAGCTTTCTGCTTTTATTTGTTAAGAGTGCTAATAGTTTTTTTTTTAATGAAATACTAAATTTTTATTTTTTAAAAAAAAGGAAAAATAGACCAAAATAAAAAAGGGACCCCCTTCCAGCCCATTGGAACAGTCTCCAATCTAAAGAAATTACGCCTCAAAGTAGTTGCAAAAAGGTTTAGTAATTGAGGTTCAAAATGGTTTGTTCGTTTGTTTTATGCTTCATTTCCTAAAGCACTTTTACTATGCCAACCCAAATTTTGAAACGAAAAAAAAAAAAAATAGTCCTCAAATTTTGGCTTTGGTCTTGAAATTTGGCTACTGCAGAAGTACTTTTAATGAAACATAACATAGCAATTTATTTTTTTAAAAAATGAAAGACTACACCAGCAATCCAAAAAGAATCAACCCACCAAAAAAACAAAGAAAAAATAAATTCAAAAAAGTGGTTCTAGACGATGAGGATAAGAAACAGAAACCAAAAAGGAAGTTAAACCTAGCCGTAATTCGCCACTCCACCAAAGATTCTCCTATTTTCTCTCAAAGACAAATGTTCCACAAAAAGGCAAGGGAACGCCACCTCCTCCAACATCAAGCGACAACATTTATTACTAACCAAAAGCACATAGGAGATCTCCAAAAATAAAAAGTATCCTGAATCGAAGACGCAAAATTGTCGCACATGATCCAACAGTCTCATTGTAAAATTATGAAATATACAATTGTAAGAGTGGCACTAAAAAAACAAAACATGACATGTTGGTTCAAGAAGATAAATTGTGTAATAAAAGCAATAATTTACAGTGAAACCCAAAAAAAAAAAAGAATCACTAACCAAGGCAGTCAAAGGAAAATAGTCAAAAAGATCTGTAAACGTCTTCCATACATTAGCACTGCCATACCTGCAATTACAAAAGAAAAAAGATATCACTGTCATGCCATAGAGTTTTGCAAGAGAATCAAGAATAATTGACCTTCCAAAATGCAATTCTAAATAACACCAAAGGTAATCACAGTCTCACAGATTTAAATTAAACTTTACCAACAAATTGCAACAAAAAATAAAGATATTTTACTACATAAACCACAAAAAGAAGTAATTTTTTAAGAAGAAATTGAATCTCCTTCAAAGAATGTCTGATAGGTCTCCTCCCCATGACAACCCTATAGATGGAAATAATTTTTTTCTTCTTTTCTATACGAAGAAGCCTAGAATTATATGAGAATGCAAGGACCTTTCTCTACTGGATGCCCTAGATAGATATTTCTCTTTGGATTTTTGTTTTGAAGTTCGTTATGTGTTTTTGCGCGGTGTTTGGGGTGTTGCTTTTGGGTTATCAAGTTTCAAGGTTTTTGGTTCTGTTGCTTTTGCTTGAAGTTTTTGTTGGTTGCAGTTGTTCAATGTCCAGCTAAGTTTTATTTTTATTTTTTATTTTTTATTATTGGAAACCGAGAAATTAAAGCTTCGCTCCACTATACCCAAGGTAACTTCTGACCTTTTTTTCTCACCAGATAGCTAAAAGTTTGTCTTTTTGTTGTCCTTGAAGTTTTTCTCTCTTGTGTTATTTTTTGTGTAGGTTTTGCTTGTCGGGTCTGGTGTTTAGGATCCCCTCTGAGATATCTTCAGTTGTTTTAAGGCTCTAAAATTTATGGGGGTTTTCTTATAGGAATCAAAAAAAATTCATTGATAGATGTAAGTGTTATAAAGGCCTATTGAAAATTAAGTACAACTGTAAGAAACCCTGAGGTGAAGATTGTATCCTTGAGCACAACTGTAATTATGGAGGAACCTTATCAATTGTAAATAGGGCACAACTCTAATTGGGCATCCTTTTAAAGCTAAGAAGAAGATGCTTTGGGAAAACTACATTAGAGCATTTTGCTGGAACTAATGGAAAGAAAGGAACAACCGAATTTTCAATGGCCATATTACTAATCTTTCTAAATTTATGGAAAATTTATATATTATTGTTGTATCCTGGTGTAAGCGATCTCCTCTATTCTATGATTATAGCTTTAACTCATTATTGAACAGTTGGAGATCCCTTTTGTAATGGCATTCGCCATATAATTTCATATTTATAATGAAATTGTTTCTTATCCAAAAAAAAAAGTAAATAGGGCTCGTTGAATATTACTACTTGGAAACCACTTCCTTAAGCAAAAGGGCCTTGAAAGTCCACCATCAAGAATCAAAGTCTCATCACCATTCACCAGTAATCACTGTGATTCTTTTTGGTGGCTTTTTTGCAGTCCCCTCTTATTTTCTTTCATGTTTCTTTATGAAAGCATGGTTTTTTAATTTTATACATATATATATATATATATAACCATGGATCAGAACTTAGTGCAATTCTTTTTTCGTAAGCATGACGGTACTATAACCAACAATTTGATGGTCACATTTAAAAGTTTTTGAAGTAATATGGAAAAACCAGTGGATAACGGGATTTATTTGGAATATTCTCCATCGCCACTCATGTTAATAGTCTACATTGTAAAACTGAAAAACTTTCGATGAACTATGAAGTACCTTAAATAACCAAAAAAATAAAACACAACCATGGATCTTTTCATCACCACTCTCTCAAAAGATTCCTTTGCAAATAAAGTTTTTAACTGACTCCAGCCTTATTTGTTGTACTTACACTTTGTGCAGAATATTCGCCAAATGATGCCCATCAAAGACCGTTCCTAAAATTTTCATCTTTATGGAGTTAGGTTACTCTTCAGATCCCCACAAATAACTTCATTATCTCAACCCAGTTAATGTAAAAGAGAACCAGATTCATCGATCTAAGACGTTAGTTTCCATACATGCATCAATGTTTGCAATTGGTCTTTGATTTCTTATCTCCATCACTAATACTATCAGCACAAAGAGGATGAAGCTGCTGAGTTTGAAGTTCTCCTTAGTTTGGTGTACTGGAGATCCCTCGAAACTACATCAGATGTAATGGTACCGTCATTGGAAGCATCTGGAACCTTCACGGTCAGATCAGTTACAGCCCATTTAGGCTCCTCTGTTCCATTGGATAAGGAAATCTACAAGGCTTTATGGAAATCTAAGAGTCCTAAGAAGATAAATGTTTTCTTATGGATCTTAATGAATGGCAGGCTGAATTCATTTGATGTGTTACAAAGAAAGCTGCAAAATCACTATTTGCAACCCTCCATGTGTCCTCTCTGCCTATCAGCTTCAGAATCAAACAACCACATCTTCTTTTCTTTCTTGTCAATTTTCAAGCCTATGCTGGTCCAGCATCCTGGATTTATTTAACTTGGATTGGGTTTTCTCTAACTGTGCTAAGCAGAATGTTTACAAGCTCACTTTAGGCCCTCGTTTAAACAGAAAAGCTCAGTTTCTTTGGATTAACGCAATTAAAGGCCTGTTATATGAACTATGGTGGGCGAGGAACCAGCACATCTTTAAGGATTCTCAACTCCCTTGGCTTTCCAGGGTTCACTCAGCGAGATTGAAGGCCTCCTCGTGGGTGTCATCTTCAAAGCTTTTTGCAAACTACTCCATTAAAGAGATCTTCATCAACTGACCAGCTTTTATTTAGTCTTTTACAATGTTTCTGATTTATGATTTGCTTTGCATTGTTGTTTTTGCACCTTCAGTTTGTCTTTTCCTTTAAGTTTTTTGTTCTGTTGTTTCTTTGTACTGTGCTCTTTGTATCATGACTTTTATCTCTTTTCATTTTCTCAATGAAAGGTCTTGTTTCTTGTTTCAAAAATACTAATACTATTTAGCACATGCACAAGAATCGAACATCAGTGGATATACTAACCGTACAGTCTCATTGATCATACAAATTATCCCCTAAAACTCAATACACAGAGAGAGAATAGAAAACTCACTTTCTTAAACATTCATCATAAAATCCATAAACCTGAGTGATCTGAGAACCAAAAAGGAGAGAAGATGAAATGGTGCAAGTTAATTCGAACGCAACATTATTTCTGAACAAATTCATATAAAACAATTCCCCAAAAACAAGACAAAAAACTGCAAATGAAGTACAATTACGCACAGCCATTATTCATTCTAGAATGAACTCATGAAGTAGTCAAATGGTAGAAAACTTCAAAGCAGAAAGCAGCTATAGATTATTTTTGCTAATCCCTCGCTCCACTCCAAATACCAACTTTCTGGATCAAGCATCAATTTAAAATTACAGTATTGTCGTTTGGAAAAAAGAAGCAATTTTTTGTGCACTGTTTGTTGAAATATTTACATGCATCCTGAACCCCAAGGATAGAGTGTAAAATCTTACCTGACGACTCTCGTGATTTCCTCGTAGAATGGTAATCCGGTGAGGATAACGAACCTTTAGAGCCACTAATAACTGGAAGAGTATGGTAGATGGCATATATATTAGCTCAAATGTATAATCCATCGAAAACTACATGTCTTATACTATACATAATTTGTGACTGGTAGAGATATATGAAGTCCTTGACGGAATGATGAATAGGAAAATCACATAAATTGGTATTATGTGCTTACCGTGACAGTTTCAACAGAATAATATCCCCGGTCCACATAATCTCCCATAAACAGATAATTGGAGTCTGGACACTGTCACAATATTATGTAATGAGTTATAGATTCAGACAGGATGCAGAAAAGAAATCATCTCACAAAATATCGCCTATCTTGAAGAGCAAGAAGAATTTTGAACAGCAATTTATTTCCTTTTTCCCTCTTAACCCTAATTAACTCCAGGTTTAAATTAGCTCTTAAGACCCTGTTATTATCAAAAAATATATATATAGCTCTTAAGACCCCCATTTGATAACAATTTGGTTTTAAGTATGGGTTTTTAAAAATCGTGTTTGTTTTCTCATCATATTTTTATAATGAACTAATTTTACTAAAAAATAATGAAAGAACCATACAAAAGGGCTATACAAAAAATAGTCAAAGCAAACAGGGGAGACTGCCTGATAAAAGGAGATCCAATCTAGTTATTTTTTATATCCATGAATGTCTGGACAAGTTTATGTGCTTCTCGATTATTCTCACGGGACAATCGCCTAACCTTACAATATTTGATTGTCAAGAAAACCCGTAAGATATTAATTCCTAGGTAGGTGGTCACAATAGATTAAACTCATAACCTTGTAGTTCCTCCAGACCTTCTTGACCACTAGGTCAACTATAATGATTGGGCTCTAATTCATTAAAATTAATTCTTAAGGGGTTACAAAAAAAAGTCTAGTAACTTCACCCAAAGAAAAACATGGAATCCAATGAGTGTTCGAATATCACCTAAAGATCTCTCCACCCCATTAGAGATTCTATTATTTTTCTCACCCTAGAGACTCTAACAGTCCACACCACATCTTTGCACAAGAAATCTTCATTCTCACGAAAAGGGGGAGAAACGATAAACTTTCTAGTTCTAAGCATCCCTGTGCAAGACTCTCTCGCAAACTTTAGGTCAAACAAATCAAAAAATTGACTCCATGCCTCCCAAGACAAATCGCAACCTGATATAAGATGCATCATGTCGGACCAATGAAAGAGGTTACATTCCTCAATGTCGTTTCATCAACCACTTGTAAGATATGAGTTTTAAATGGAGTGTTCGTGAAGTGTACGTAGTGTGTCTGAAACTAAAAAAACAATAATAACAAAAAAGGGACACTGAATTTCACTTGTTTAGTGAGTGTATGGAAGTACCCATGTTTGACACGTGTCGGACACAAATACTTTGTAAAAAGCAAAGTGTTTATGCTTCTTAGAAAGACTGAATCTCCCAAAGAAAATTGAGAACTAACCAAACAGCTAGCTAAGAAAAGAATTACAAGAAAAAGCCCTCCATATGGCTAGGAACCCAACAACAATATCACTACGATAAGAATCACAACAAAAAATCCTCCACAAGAACCATAAGGATAACAACATCCTAAGCCTCCCTATCAGATAAAGGGTGCTAAAAAATCAAAGAAAGAGAAGGATGATGCCCAGAGGGGCCAACAAGTCTGCCACCAAATGACATTTCATAAGGGATAAATGAAACAAATAAGGAAACAAAGAGCGAAAAGAACAATCCCTGATCCAAATATCCTCCCAAAAGAAAGTATCCCGTCATCCACCACCAAAAAGGAAGATAAATATTTAACAATGCCTTGGCTTAGTTTTATAAAACATGAGTAAAAAGTAGATAACATAACAAGGAAATCAACCTGCTTAATTTCTAAAAACAAAAACCAAACAGTTATTAAAGAGAACCCAAACTCATTCAAAGGTTCTATTTAGTGCCCCAATTTTCAAATGATTTGTTTTACTCCCTAGCCGAGAAAACCTTTGATAGTTTTGAGGTTTTGGTGTAGTACGCTACTCTTTTTTCGCTAACTGAAGTTCTCTTCAAGTACTTTTGTGATGCTAAAAAAAGTAATTGCCAACTTTTTTTTTTCCCTTGGCTATCAGCACAGTAATATTCTTTTTATGAAATGTCAAATTTTCATTAAAAAAATAATGAAAGAACAATACAATGGCATATGAAAAAAGAACCCAAACAAAGCATGGAAACCTCCCTGGCTCGAAGGACAGTATGAATCTTCATTCATTTTTTAGCAGGGAAAAAAACTTTCTTGAAGTTAATCGATGAATATGAAAATAGCATAACTTGTACCTTCCCTCCAATTTGGAAAAGTTCTGCAAGGTCGTGAAATTGCCCATGAATATCTCCACATATTGTTACTGGACTCTTCACAGGCTGGGTGAGGAGAAAAAAAGATTCCACGGATAAAAGAAATAGAAGTCTGTATACTCATATTGAAAACTAAATAATAATGTGGTTAAAATACCATTTTAATCCATCTTTGAATTAAGTTTCAATGTGAACATATTTCCAAAAGCTTATAGAGACTAATTGTTTTAAGAAAAATTACCATTAAACTAATAGTAGGCACCAATTTTAAGCTTTATCAAAAGAACAGGACTAAAATTCGACATTTGAAGGTATGGGGACCAAAATGGAACAAAACTCAAAGTACCAGAACCAAAATGGTATTAAGCTAATTATGTTCTACTTGTGCAGTTTAAAATTAAAAGGAGAACTTAAAATGCTAGTTATGTTCTACTTGTGCAGTTTAAAATTAAAAGAACTTAAGATGCTAGTTTTCTACTATAAACTCAACTCCAAATCATTTTCTCAGATGAGAATAAGTTGTATTAATATGCTTTTTATATCAGAGAAAAGTTGTATTTTTTTTTTTAAACAAAGGTAACCACGCCCGTCCCTAGGCCAGGCACCGAGAGACATCGAAGGAATAATGTCACATGTGAGTCTCGAACCTGGGACCTTGAGAGGAGCATACCTTCAAAGCCCAAGTCTTCCACCACTATGCCACCCCTAAGGGACAAAAAAAAAAGTTGTATTAACAATAAAAATAACAAATGGGTGGCGGGACTATGTGTCCTCCCTGACGAAATGGCCGCAATGCCTTGAACCAAACAATATTTGGCTCTCAAAGACAAAAGGTAATAAATTGATACAGTGATAGTATACGATACAGGCCACTGTTGCCGAATGAAGACAGAAATTGTGAACAGAGAGGATCTCTAGTTTCAAGATGTATGTCCTCCACCAATAAAAGGGTCCCAAATCAAGAGATATTTCACAACAAGGAACATCATAGATGAAGAACCAAAGAATAAAAAGGTTTGAAGGCAAGGCACAAATATAATACCTGTACATTGCTCTCTTCCATTAGAACTTCTTTGGCTTTGTCACACAATCCCCTAACCTGCATAAATAAAGATATCATGTCATTTTGACTTCCAAATGTATCATAGAGTCAAATTCACCTAACTTAGGCAAGGCACAAGGTACAAAACCATGCTTAAGTCAGTCAAAAGCTAACGGATCGTGATTCTAACGTCCTATGCAGCGCAGGCTATGGCACCCCAAGGGGAATTGCTTTCTATAACCTTCTCGAGTCTGTTGAGGATTTCATAACCTCCTAAAATGTACTGACCGATGAGCTACTAATGAAATTCGCATACCAATTTCCAAAAAGAAGATAAAAGAAAGAACGATACTAATAATAGGATTAAGGAGAATGCCGTGAACACCGTAGAAACTCGGATCTAAAACACCTATAAATCTAAAATTCAACCCCCAGTTCTGGTTTCAATCCACAAGATTAAACCACCATCTTCAACTAAAGGAACCCAATCACACAAGCAAGATCAAATCAGAAAACAGGAAGAAAAAGGGGGCAATATAGCCAAACATTCAAAATTCAAGGCCCCATCTTCGACAACATAAATTAGACGTAAAGAAACAAGAACAACCCGAATAGAAGCCAGAATGTAGAAAAAAAGAAAACGAATCAATGAGAAGAACCTGGGGAGTGGCTTTCTATAACCTTGTCGGGTCGGTTGAGGATTTCATAAACTCCTATAATGTACTGTCCGGTGAGCAACTGATGAAATTCTCATTCCAATTTCCAAGAAGAAAAAAAAGGACAATTCTGATAACGGGAGTCAGGAGAATGCCATAAACACGGTAGATACTCGTTTCTAACCTAAAATGGAAGACTATACAACACCTCTACATCTAAGATTCAACCGGTGCACTCTCCTCAAGATATCAGTTCGAGATTAACTTGTGACATTAATTTGGTGCCTTCACTCCTTCGATGTGTCCCGGTGCCTGGACTAGGGATAGGCATAGTTACCCCGGTGTAGTAGAGCAAAGCTCCCATTTCCTGGTTTCTAAAAAAAAAAATTAAGATTCAACCGTCCCCAACGGTTGGTGCGCTCCCCTCAAGATATCAGTTTGAGACTAACCTGTGACATTAAAAATTGTATACACCTCCCGTATCTCCCCTCCTTCAATATCTCCCTATGTCTGGCCTAGTGATGGCCGCGGTTACCCGGCTTAGTGGAGCAAAGCTCCCATTTTCCGGTTTCTAAGAAAAAAAAATCTAAGATTCAACCACCAGAAGTTTCCCTTTGGATCCACAAGATTAACCCACCATACCATGTTCAACTAAAGAAACCCAATCACACAAACAAGATCTCCCATAAAATACAATCAAATAAACAGCAATCCCGATGAAACCCAACATTAAAAAATCAAGGCCTCTACAAAATTCCCCGCATAAAACCCCCACCCCCACCCATTTCACAGAGATGAGATCAAAAAGAGCGACCCGAATCCGATCCCATCCCAGCTTGTGGACATCTCTATTGAAAACATAAATTAGAACAACCCCTACAAAAGCGAAGATGAATCGATGAACAGAAGAGAGCAGAACCTGTTGCTCGGAGAGGGGCTTGCACTGCATGAGCTGCGAGATCTGCTCATCGAGGCAGCCATTAGCCTCGGCAAACAAGGAATCTGTACCCATAGGCGCAGCCGATTGAGGCGGCCAAGGTCAGAGAACGGCGGTGGTTCCGGCAAGGGGGCACTCCACTGCAGCCAGCGACACAGAGAAAGAGATATGTGGCTGCGCGTGAAAGAGAGAGCGAGTGTGGGAAGTTTCAGATTCAATTATACAAAGAAACGGACAATTGTGATTGAGAATGACGATGGATTTGAGTGGACACTATTTTATTTATAATTAATATATCTAATTAATTCAAAAGCTAATTTTTCATATTCACGAGGCTTGTCACCTTCATAAGCAACCACTACAAGCCACGTTTTTAAACGAGAGTAATTTAAGTGATGTTTTGATATTACTTAAATCGTAAAGTTCACCTATGTGAACTTGTAAGTTCAATGAGAGTCACGACTTGTTATTCTCTAATTTAAAAAAATAAAAAGATAAAATTAAAGTGTGGCTGTCATTGAGCCACATACGTGAGCACATCACTTAAATTATTCTCTTTTCAAAATATCTTTATTTTTAACTTTATTGTTAGTAAATTGAAAACCAAAATACTTTTATAAGTTAAATATGTTTTTTTTTTCGGGCCAGCTTGTGTGATCTTATAATATTTGAATGTCAATGAAACTCATACGAAATCAATTTTTAAGTAAGCGGTCATCATGGATTTAATTCATAACATCTTAACATTTTAAAGTTATGTTGACCACTATAACACTCTATGATGGTTTATTCTATAACACATCATCTTACCTAATAATATTTAGAAGTCAAAAAAATAGTGAGTAATTCATTTTTAGATTGACGGCCGTTATATATTGAACGTACAACATTTCTTTGTCTTATTGTCATTTTGACCGATACTCATGGTTTAGATCATGGGTTTAAATTTTACCTTTCTAATGGTTAAACGTGAGAAAATATCTATGATTTCATACATTTCTATCAGAGATGTTTACATGAGAATGGATCTTCTTCTTCCCCATTTAACTCGATTCTTTCTCAATTTTTTCGTTTAAACAGAAATTTTATTTCTCACTCTATATAGGAGTTTTTCTTCTTCTTTATCATAAAAGAAAATAGACAAAATTCAGTTTATGATTGTATCTATAAAAAACTATAAACTAGTAGTATTATTAATTAAAATTTGAAACATTCATAAGAATCTAACTTCATACTCTATTCTCTTCAAAAAGGGGGAAAAAAAAAAACCTTTATTCTCTATTTGGTTTCACGTGCATACTTAAAGTTATATCATTTTGAATTAAAAGGTTTAAAATTGATTACATTTTGTACAATATGCTCATACTTGCAAATTTTGCCATCTTTATTTTCAAGACCATATTCTTCTATTTAACATTTTCAATTAAGGCATCCAAGACTTCCTACTATCTAACACGTTTTAAGTGTATAAATTGAACTAAAGTTCCATCTAATGATTTTAGCATTTGAATCTTTTGCCTAACCATTCCATTTTTTCGTAGTAGTAAATTTACTAAGACATTTTCCAAAAAAATAAATCCATTTATTTACACTTTTTTCTTTCAAAAGTCACCTAATTTCACATTACTTTTGTAATAGTGCATCCCCAAAATCTATAATTGAGGTTCACTAAAGATAAGAGTTTAGTTTTCGTGTCATTTTTTTTTTCTTGGTTCGTTTTATTTTCCTTTTTTCATCTCGTTTTGTTACTTCAAATAAAGTAGTCAAAACTCATATTTAAACTTTCTATGCCATGTTTATTTTTAAATATTTATTGTGTAGCTTATAAATTGACTTTTCAAAAAAAAAAAAAAAAAAAAAAAAAAAAAACTTCTAAATTGAGAAATGAAAAATAAAAAAAATGAATAAGGGATTATGGGCCCTTTCCTTTCCCAATAGTAATCAATGGTCAGAAATAATTATCAAAATTGTACTTAGAAATCAAATACTCACTAAATGTCTTAACTAGTTGAAATACACTTTCTTGATTTTGTGACCCAAAAGAACATGGTCCTAATGGACTCATGCACAACCTAGTATCCTAGAGATTAGGTATGTGAAATCCCACAAATGTTGGTGGATTCATAAAAGATTTGGATCAAGTAATTAGTTTGTGATGACAATGGACTTTACTCCAGCTAAGGGATAACAATTTTGATGGCAGAAGCATTAACAATAATTATTAGGCAAAAGACAAAATTTCATATAATGTTTAAAAATAAATTAGGAACCAATTTCTATTACCGGAAGAAGAAGCACCACTGAAAATAATAATGGTAACTTGCAAGAATAATGAAAGTGGAAAATACTTTAAAATTTGTCTACATTAAATGTAATTATTTTGTGAGAATAATACATCCAATACAAAATACTAATAATAAACATGTTTGTTTGGGTATGCTGAGTCAAAACTTGGTAATATTAAAAAATGTTGAACCAATTAAGATTGCTTAAGAACCTTGTGGTGTCTAAGTTGTGTAGAAAATAGAATTGATAGTACTGATAAGAAAGCAGAAACAAAGGTCACAATGCTTATAATTCCAGCATTGGATGGTCTACCTGCTGGTATTGACCATGTGAGGTCTGCATTTGCATCAACACTTTGTAACTTAAATAAACAGCTCCTATTATGTGGTTTTTCCTCTATGCTACACTGCAAAAACAAGTCTGGAGCCTTCAATCTAACTTCGACATAACCGCTTTCGTCTAATGCCTGCAAAACAACAACAAAATTTATTTAACACATATCTCATAGCTGACATTGGCATCTTATATAACTTAGTAACTACGAGATTATATGTTCGAATTCTCCTCCTCAATAAGTGTTCGAGTATCAGACATGGGTACATTATCCAAACTAATATGCTATAAATTAACGACAAGAACTTCCTAAATTCCATTCTATCCATGATGCCAGATAGATTATTCATTCTTAATGTAGTTAAATAAAAAACCATGTCATCTAGCACTATTTTTTTTTTGTTCTTTTTTACATTCATGACTATTCAGGCCAACTTACGCGTACCTCAAGAACATACCACATGACCCTACAACATTTGGATGTCAAAGAAATTCATAGGAAATCAATTTTTAGGTAGGTCTAGGTGACCATTATGAATTGAACTCATCACCTTTTAATTTTTTTTTTTTTTTTAAACCGGAAAATCGAATCTTCGCTCCATAACACAATACCCTCCTCTTAGTTAGTACTATTGAATATTTCATCTAGCACTATTTTATTTTTTTTATTCTTTTTGATATCCATAACAATTCGGGTCAACTTACGCACAACTCAAGGACAAACAGCATGATCTACAACATTTAGATGTCAAGGAAATTCATAGGAAATCAATTTTTAGGTAGGTGGTCATTATGTATTGAACTCATCACCTTTTTTTTTTAACCGGAAAATCGAAGTTTCACTCCTCAATACCCACCTCACTTATTTAGTACTATTATTATAAAAGACAGCAGGCAGGCTTACTGGATATCGTGAATGTAAAGGCAGATCGATGGTGAAATCAAGCAAATTCTTGTCGTGCGACAAGATGTTGATACCGACATCCTTGTGAACCTCGACAACAGAGAGGTTGGAGAGGACTGAAGGCAATTCCAAATTTGTATCTCCAAAAACAGCTACATCACTATATACTGCCAAAGATAAAACAATAATAAGAACAAAAGGGTTGAACCTATAATATAAACAATGACGGCAATGCCATTTGCTTAAGAGATAACTGAATATGTTTTACCAGCACGATGAAGAAGATGCTCCAATTCAAATGGGTCGGCGAAAATTCCTGACGTTAGTCGTTCAATAATAATAATCTTACAATGGTGCGTGGGAACCTCAGATATGGATTTTTCAATGTTGAACTTGATGGTGGATGAAAGATGACGGTGAGAACCTTCACCCTTAATCTTCAACTGAGTTGAGAGAATTAGCACCGTATTTAGATTGCATGGTAGAACTTGACATATGTTCACAGGTAGATCTTGTGTCAAGAAATCATCAAAAAGTGAATCAATAAAGCTTTCGTGTTTTTCGTAATAGGATTCCATAATATACCTTCCAACCTGACAAATTAAGTACAAGAGTAAGAATTTAAATATGAAAATAAGCTGCTCTAAAAAAATGAAAATAATCTTCACAAAATGACCAAGACTGGTGTCTTCAGAACATTTGTAGATGCTCTTTTCCACCAACACGGACACAATAGATAATATCAAAGACTTATACAATCGTTGATCTAGCCTAGCACCATTTACATTTAAGAGGGACGAGATAAACAAATCACATTTTAAAATCTTTATTAATGTCATAATCCAGAAACAAAGAGGGTGCAAAGTTATCCAGAAACAACAGCAATAACTTAAGATTCTACTTAGTTTGAGACTCTGAAATAGTTTTTATGGATAATAACCACAGATATCATAGTTACTTATTGCACTATTACGTTTACAAATGCAATTTTCTGTCAGGGTTGCAAAGTGCAAAAGCATTTCAATGAACTTAACAAAACCCAACGAGTAACAACTCTTTGTTAACACCAAAAAATAGTGAGTTCTACGGGAACTAATAAAGCACATAAAACAGCCATACATGGAGTATGGTTTCCACAGAATCTAATAGTTGTTATCTAAATCTGTTGTTATCTAATATTTGGCTTCAGTTTTCCTTCTCTCAGAATTATGTTCTTGTTTTTGGTTGTAATTTTTACTTTTTGCAATTGTTCATGTACTTTTTCTTCATTTTCTCAATGAAATTTCAGTCCCCTTTTTCAAAAAAACAAAATCTAATAGTTGTAAGATGATAAAGAGTCAAGGAACATGAATTACTAGGACTGACCTTACTAGAGTATGAAGTGCCATCAAGGGAAGAGCCAAATATAGGGTAGAATATCAATGAAATTCCCAACAAAAAAGAAATATAAACAAGAACGCCTGGCTTGGTCTTCATTGCATAACTGAAAAAAATAAGAATTAAATGTTATGGATTGAATGCTTATCTTTTTTTTTAAATAAAATGCCGAGCATTCATTGAGATAAAAATGAAATAATACACATACCAAAAAGAAGAGCCTACAAAAAAGAATGGGAGTTGGAGCCTACAATAAAGGCTTCCAATCCCATCAGATCTGACCTAACTTATAATTTCAAAATAACTAGATTGCTAGGATCCAAAGAGAAACATTGAATCTAATGAGCGACCGCACATCATGAGAGACTTTTTCTTCCCTAAAAAAATTCTATTAAATCTCTCACCCTGAAAAAAAAAAGGGTCAAACTTCCATTTCTCTCTAAATAGAGAGTGGGCTAAGCTAAACATTCGAATAAAATCTCCTTACATAAACTTTATCCGACAAAGGCAACATTAAAGCAAAAAAAACAAGTGCATGATAGAATCTACCACTTTTTATTGACAAAACTCTAGAGAGAATCTCCCTTAGAGCCAGAGTACAAAAGACAACAACTGCTTGAATGCCTAACAATGACCTAACATCTCCTATTTATAAACCTAAACCCTAGCCTCTAACTTACTCCCCAAGTAAACCTAA
>JBBMKA010000026.1:15124470-15147404 GCA_037833695.1 Sechiopsis laciniata | reverse complement strand
TCTGTATTCAAAGAACGAATGAAGTTCTTTGAAACCTATTTTCTCTGCTATTCATCTTCGACGATTCTTAGATAGTGTAAAAGGTATGATTTTTTTTTTTTGAATCGTTCCGATACGCAGGTAAATCGTTTCTTTTTCACTCTGAAAACGTCCAATTCTGGCGATTTGCGATTCAAAATTACGATGTGAATCGATTTCTTCACGATTCGTTTCAAAAATTGAAGTTAATTTTTGGAGAGTTGACCAAAAGTTTTGGAATGCCGATTAATTGGTTAGTTTGGATTTTTGCTATAGGTGTTGGTGTTTCAAGAGTCAAGTTCTCTCTTAAATTTGGGCTATGGTATTTTATTTTGGCTAAGAGGTTAGTAGCCATTTGGATGCACTCTTTTATGTTGGTTATGCTTACGTGCATGGGAAAATCTTGATTGAACATGCATGACTTATATAGGTTCTTGCTAGGGAACTTTGTCGGTTTTTTATTGATATTTTGTTACATGTCACTTGTCGTCTTGTTTGGGCTTAGTTATGTTGACGTGATTATGATTTGGGTCGCGGTTTTGTTTGCAGTCATGTTTAAGGATTGAATTCTTTTGGTAGTACTTATGATTGAGAACTCTGTCTCTCTGTAATCTAGAGAGCATGGCTGGTTGTAAGAGGGTATTGGTCGAGATAGTAATGAGGTAGACCCTTTGTGGTGTGGCAAGTTACTATTTCCTTTCGTGTTGGCTTGTGAGGGATATTAGTTTTTTTTGTGTTTTTATATCCGTGAGTGTCTGACCCAGCGTCATACCGCTTGACTCTATAACATTTAGATGTTAAGAAAACTCGTAGGAAAGTATAGTTAGGATGGTGATAGGTCCCATGTTTGTCTTGTGATTAACCTGTAGGTTGTGACCTTTATGGCGTGGTTGTGAACCTGTGATTGTCTCATATTTTGGGTCATGTGCTCGTGGATGTGTGCCTCGCGGCCGTTTGCCTTTTATTTTGGGTTGTTTGCATGAGACTATGTGCCTTGTGTTTGACCGTGGGGTGCATTTCTCATGATGGAAGACATAACATGGGTACTTATTTGAGTAGGAATGCCCTGTTAGGAGTGTTACATAATCACTAAGTCAGTATTGTCGAGGAATCGTAGAGTGGTCACTAGTTAGCAAACTGTGTGCTTTTGGCTGAGCTAGGGTTTTGTGTGAGCTTGGAGTGAATGATTTGAGTGTGTAGACTTTTAATCCTGAAGTAGAGAGTAATAAGTTATTCATAGTCTTGCTGTGGTTTCACAATTTTATTTTGCTTATTTCAGCAGCTGAAAATAATTTATTTTTCTTTGGTTTGTAATGAATTTGTATCAGGATCCTAATGGTGTGTTTGGGGCGCCAGATTATTATAAACGGTGGATTATGATAAACGGTGTTTGAGGTGTATGTTATTATAACATGGGTTATGAACAATGTTTGAGATGCATGTTATTTAACAAGAGTTATAATAAATGATGTTTGGAGTGCATCTTATTATAACAAGAGTTATAATAAACGGTGTTTGAAGTGCAGATTATGAGAGGTTTTTTTATTAAAAGAAGTAAGCCATGTTGATTCATGTAATTTGAGTGACTTTTATATATATATGAAATATGTTAAATCACCAATCAACCCAAAAACTTAAGTTTATAGGTTGGGCTAAATTTAATTATATCAACCAACAGTTACTTTTACATAACTCTACCTTGCTTGTTGAATCTCTCTAACTTACCTATTATGTGGCTATGTTTCAGTGATCGTATGGCTGACAGTTCTAGAATCATAAAGGGGGATAGGCTCATACTAAGGGGTCTGAAGTTTCAGGGTTATCATGGGGTGCATCTTAAAGAAAAGGAAATGGGACAAATGTTTTTGGTGGATGTGGATGCTTGGTTGGATCTCCGAGCAGCTGGAAAATCTGACGACTTGAATGATACCGTAAGCTATACTGCTATTTATCGGTGAGTACTTCATTACGTCTTTTTCGTTATGATTTATATTGCGATTAAATGGATTAATGTGTATACACATCTGTTATCTGTATTGTGAGTGTTACTCCAAGGTAACGCTTCAAATTTCAAATATTTGCTCACTACTCTTTCATGTTTTTCAATGAAAGCGTGGTTTCTGACCTTTTTTTTAACAAGTATGCGATCACTACTATTGGCTCTCTACAGTAAAGGTTGTATTGTATAGTTTCCTAATGAAAACTGTGGCCTTCAGGGGTAGGAAGCAGGCTATATATAATTTGGGAAAACGTAGTAATTTTTTTTTTTTTTAAATCGAAACTTCTTTAGAGTAACCACGCCCGTCCCTAGGCCAGACGCCGTGAGACATTAAAGAAATGGAGACACGAGTGGTGTCTACAAATTAATGTCACGGGTGAGTCTCGAACCTTGGACCTTGAGGGGAGCACACCTTCAAAGCCCAAGTTTTTTATCACTGTGCCACCCATTGGGGACGAAAACGTAGTAAGTTAGAGTAACTATCCAAACATTTGAAACATGTTTTTTTTTTTTTTTGAAATTATAAATTGTATCATTAATAATAATAATAATAATAGTAATAAGGTATACAAAACCATTCCCAATAGAGTAGGAGCAAAACACAAGGGGGAAAATCCCAACAACTAGTTTGATTCCGGTTCACAATTTGAACCGAGATCGACAACACATAAACAAGCTGAAAATGAATGAAATTTCAGAAAGATCAACATAACTTTGCGAGTTAGTCTTTTTGTAATTGAGATTGGAAGAAACCAACATAAGAAACCGACTAAAAAAATTTCAACACTATAATGGTTGAGTTTTGATGAACTTTGGACCTTGAGGGGAGCACACCTTCAAAGCCCAAGTTTTTTATCACTGTGCCACCCATTGGGGACGAAAACGTAGTAAGTTAGAGTAACTATCCAAACATTTGAAACATGTTTTTTTTTTTTTTTGAAATTATAAATTGTATCATTAATAATAATAATAATAATAGTAATAAGGTATACAAAACCATTCCCAATAGAGTAGGAGCAAAACACAAGGGGGAAAATCCCAACAACTAGTTTGATTCCGGTTCACAATTTGAACCGAGATCGACAACACATAAACAAGCTGAAAATGAATGAAATTTCAGAAAGATCAACATAACTTTGCGAGTTAGTCTTTTTGTAATTGAGATTGGAAGAAACCAACATAAGAAACCGACTAAAAAAATTTCAACACTATAATGGTTGAGTTTTGATGAACTTTGGGGGTAATAGTCGTTCGACCCAATAGTAGAGAAACTTATATCGAACAACTTTTCTTCAAAAAAGACAATAGCAGAACAAAGACCAACTAGACCGGCTAGTAAACACTTATCACCAACCTTATTGAAATTAAATAAAACCATAACGGGGCTAGAAAGTGTATCACTTCCTTAAGAGAATGGAATGTCCAAGGTTGACCCCTCCCTTGAACTCTCCAAACCAAAGTGATTTATTGTGATTGGCGTCCCTGAATATCAAGGAACGCCAAAGTAGGACAAGAGTCGCACTCACCTTCAACCAAACAATCCCGAGCACATTTCAATTTCTTCTTCATTGGATAAAATGAGCTTTTTTCCCCAATGACCTCTTTTACCCTCTGAATTACCCCTTCTTCTTTAACCCTCTAAAATGTGCTCTTAGTCACACTGAATTTGTGAAATATATGGCATCAATATAAGATATGTTATGCAATACATATTAGGTTTTCTACTTGAATGTTAATTTGGACTATAAATGTGGTTATTTTCTTCTCTTATAACATTTTAGGTTTCTTTTGTAATAGTTTTGATAGGTCTGTTGTATCTCTTCATCTATCAATAAATGTATTTGTTTTCTATACAACAAAACCAATAGCATATTATTCTGTGTACTGTTTTTGAGAGGGTTTTTTTTTTTTTTTTTTTAATGTTGAATAACAGCATAGCAAAGGAAGTTTTGACAGGGCCATCACATGATCTTCTAGAATCAGTTGCGGAGGAAGTTTCTTCAAAAATAATGGTCGAATATGATCGAATAACCGCAGTTCGAGTGAAAGTTGCGAAGCCTGATGTTGTTGTTGGTGGACCAATTGACTACTTGGGTGTTGAAATTTTTAGAAGTAGAGATAAAGATGTACCAGTTTAAATGTGTTTGTTGGAACAAATATTGTACTTGTTTATCTTTTTGAAAAAAAAAGCTTGTATGGAGGTGAAATACATTAATAATTTATAGTACCTTATTATTATGAACATTTGAGTTTTACTTGTATTACATATTAAGGAATTTAGCTTGGTTGTTCCAAATAGAGAATAGTTGTATTGAGTCTTTTCCTTTCCATTGTCATCTTCTTCAAAATCGACCCGTTTTTGCCATTTCGACGAAAAATGATAGATGGAATAACTTTGAGCTTCATCTACCAATGATCTGCACCGTTTCATAAACATTTGGTTTTCAAAATTTAGGCGTGTATTTACTCAAATTTTCTCCATTTAGAAACTACTTTTTTAACTTTGGTTTGGTTTTAAAAAAAACATGCGTTAAATGTAAATATTAAAGTAATGAAAATCAAATGTTTAGGTCTCGTTCGATAACTGTTTTAAAAATACGTTTGCTTGTTTTTTGTTTTTTGTAAAAAATCAAAATTTATTATTTTAAATATTTAATAAAATAAAATAAAACTTTTTCTTAATATTTTTTATCTAATAAACCTCAAATTTGTGGGTTCGAACTTTATCTCTGTCGTGTTTTATCAATTTTTCACTAAAAAACACACACACACAAGAAAATTAGTTTTTAAACGCAAATTTTTTGTTTTTAGAATTCCTTTAATATTTTAAAAACTTTAAAATTTTAAAAACAAAAACCAAAATTAGTTATCAAGCAAACTTATTTTTAAAACCAAAATGGTTATCAAACTGAAAAACTAAAGTGAAATAGTTATTAAATGGGGCGTTGTTTTTTTTTCTTTTACTTTTTTTTTAATGACTTTGGAGGAGCACACTTACAAAGCCTAGGCGCTCAACCACTACATTGTTTCTAGGCTAAGCACAGAAAGACATCAAAAAAATTGAGACACAAAGTGTGTCTACAAATTAATGTCTTAGGTAAGTCTCAAACTTAAAATCTCGAGTAAAGCACATATTTAAAGTAAAAGTGTTCGACCATCGTGTCACCCATCGGAGATTGTAATAGCGATGTGTTGAGCCTTGCACATGAATTTTCAGCAATTACCACCTCCATTCAAGTATATGAAACGAGTTGCCCTTGTTGATTCAAGAAACTTCATGCATAAATCACTTTGACAAAAACGAAACCCTATAAATATGATGATTTGTCGAAAACAAAACGATAAAAGGGCGAAAGCTCTTATTCGAGCCTTTTAATTATTATTTGACAAATCAATAATTGGGCTACTTGAGCTGCAACCCTCTTGTATTCCATTTATTATTCGGATCATCCCTAGTTTAGTTTATGATTGAATACTTTTGATTAGTTCACTCTTTATTGTAATCATAACTTTTGTATTAAGTACTATGTGTTTTAAATAGTCTTATGAGATTTGATTTGGATTATCACAAAACAAGATAAATAACCCGCCACCAACTCAATTTTTATATCTTAACGATATTTATTACTAACAAAACTCATTAAAGGGTCTATTCCAATTTATATAAATGGTTTTCATAAAATCAATTAAGGAAAAAGTGTATTCACATTAAAAGGGTGTTTGCCTCAAGGTGAGATGAGATGTTGATAACAGAAAAATCTTGTTTAGGTTGAAGGGAGATGAGAGGAAATGACAAAAAAAATTGTTTTGAGTGGAGGGAGAGGAGATGAGATGTTAAAGTATCACAATTTTTTTTTAATCTATTCTTATGTTTTTTTAATAATAAAATTATCTTCAAATCTTTAGCTAGTTAGTAAACATAACCACTATCATAAATAAATTGTAAGTAATATACAATCAATATTATACCACTCCTTGATTATATTAATGTTTATATTAAAAAAAACGGAGTTTCAATGATATTCTGTACAACTTAATAACTATGAAGTCAAAGTTTCGAATCTCTCACATCTAAATATTATTGAATTAAACAATAATAATGATAAAAAAAAACTTCACACAACAAAAATTAAGTTTGACTAATTTAAAATATTTGTAGGTCATTCATAACTTTTATTTATTTTTCAAGATTTGTTAGACTTAATAATAAAAACAAATTTAAAAAATACCAAAATTCTATTTATTAAAAACTAATGAATTAAAAAATAAAAATAAAACCATTTGATTAAACTAGTCATTATAAAATATTGATTTTCATTTTATTAAAAAATAAACTATTTTCTTATACCTTTTATACATTCAAATTCATACTTGTCGAAGGTCAAAAAATTATCAATACAATATACTAATTAATATGTAATAATAAATCAAACATCGGAAGTATTCATCTTATTAGTCATTCACGTCTTTAGGGAACCATAAACATCCTTAATTTTTTAATTTGTTGTTGTTTTTTTTGTAAAAGTGAACACATTCACATTTTGATAATAATTATTATATGGAAGTAAGACATTGCCCCTCAAATTTTTGGAATTTATTGTTGTTGTTTTTTTAGTGTAAAATAGATCTCAATCCCTATGTTGACTCATACAAGTTTTGAGACTTATAGTTATTTTTTGTATGTACAAGGAAGACTCTCAAAATTATTTAAATTAATTTACTTCTTCCCAATAAAAATTATAGATCGACTCCTACTATTATTTTAAAGTGTAGTTTAATACGAGAATACAAATTTGAATCTCGTTATAACGAACAACATAAATTCAATATTTTAAAATCTATTGAAACTAAGTTCATATTTTTAAACCTAAGGTAAATTATGAATAAAAATTTAGTGGGTATAAATTTTTAAAATTTAATTATTGTTTTAATAATAAATTGATGTACGTACTTTTAATATTAAAAAGAAACACATTATTGTATAACGATAATTTTTAATTATAAATTTGTAAGTGCGGTATTTCTAATTTATCTCTAAACAATTGAAGTTTCATAAACTTTTTTGTTATTAAGAATGATTAAATAAAGGAATAACAAATATTTAATTTTTTATAAATAAAAATATTAAAATTTATTGTCATATATCAAGATATAGTATATATCTATTTATTTTAATTTTCGAAATTCAAATTTATTTAAATAAATGATCGGTTCACAACTGCTTGAATAAAATAAATACTAATCTGATCGAATAACACAATCAACAGGCAATGTTTCAAGCATTGAACAGACTAATATGCAAGTATACGCAGTCATTTGCAGTCAAGTGATAAGTGTAGAAGTCATTCTCCACATGGACTAGTTGTTATCTAAATAAGTGTTAATCGAAAAGTCAAGTATATAAAAGTAAAGGAAATTTTGGTGGGTGATTATACTAACTAATTGACTAAAAACTATATAACTACCGTAATGAAACAAATGCTGTAAACATTGGAAAAATAAACAGTAACACATGCAATGCTCGAAGCATCACATAAACACCTAATAGCCAACTATCACAATGCTAGAGACGTTCGATATGAAGATACTAAAACAGAAATGTAGAAAATAGGAAATACTTCGATAAGTGAATAGGTTCGAGTGCGATTAGCATTCATCAAGGGTAAGTTTATAGTGAGAAGCGAACTCCACACAACACGTGATCAAATGCTATTTTTCAAGATGCATTCATCCCCTTCAAACATGAGCTTTCGCATCTACATTTGAAGCTAAAAACAATGAAATGTGCACTAGCGAAGCGACTATTTCTAGTCCCCTTCTTTAACATGCAAGATTTCTTAACATGAAACTAATGGACATAAGTAGTAGATCTCTAATCCCCCTCTCTTTCGAGATGAAATGAAAAGCAAGCATGAATGGATGTCTAATCGAAACATGCTATTAATTAAAACACCTACCACGTCTTAGCTCAACATCCTCCGCTTACCCAAGATACATGCATTACACACTCTTCCCTTAACCTTCACCTATATGCGTTTAGTTCATGCTTATAATGAAAAGAATAGAAACAAAGTATAATGCCGATAGAATTCCACAACAGAATAATCAGAACATAACAAAATGCTATTAACAATGGAAGAAAACTACCAACAAAGTATGTATTAAGCAATGAAAGCAACTCTTACAAAACTAAAGCTATTGAAACTGGAAATAAAGAGAAAAAGGGAAGAAGAAAGCTTAGGAAAGTCTCCAAAGAATGCCAAAATGGTCTCCAATGGTGCTCCTCTAAGCTCCTTGTGAAAGTCCACTATTCTATTACAAAAATTAAGTAAAAAGCAAGAAAACTAAGAAAACTAAAGCTATTTGCTGGAAAGGAACAATGGAGAAAACCCAAAAAGAAAAGAAAGGAATGAAAAGACAGGCTCTCCAATGGTGGCTGCTGAGGTTTCTCAATTTCAACACCATATTCAAAGCTCTAAGTCATATATGATCAATGACCAAGATTAAAGGATGAAAAGTACATGTTTCCCTCTAAAAAAAGGTCATTTTGACACGTGTCCGAGGGAACAAACGAGTCTGTAGCCTCTGCTCCATCTGACATTTGCGCAGGAATTCTGCTTTTCGCTGTTATTTTCGGCCGGCAGAATGCTACAACATTGGCTTGCTTCCAAATGGCTCATCCTTTCCTTCATCCGACTCTTTTGATTGAGGCATGAGTCCAATGCTTCCAGCATTTCTAAACCCTGCAATGATAAAAAGTACTTCGCGAGAATGAGGATTTTTTGAGTGCTATCGCGAATGCTGCAAACATTGACTTTTAAGCACAAAAACCCTAAATTATCATAACTTTCTAATCCTTGCCTCATGTTCCTACATGCATTGCATTTTATGTATAATTCCCTGTTCAACAGTTGTTCTATGCATCAACTTGTGATAATAATGCATGATTTCTTCAATAAATACACCATAAAGAAGGACTAAATAACTCTCTAATTGAGAGTTATAAATATACATTTGATATAATAATAGTATAATTGTTATAATTATATACCGATATATTAATATATTTAAATAATTATAATATTATAACAAAAATATATCAAACATAAAAAATAAAATAAGAAACTAAGTAAAAATAAAATAAAAAGATAAAAAATGTTAAAAAAAAGAAGAAGATAAAATGAGAGGAGATGAGATGAATAACACCTTGGGTCAAATAATGTGTTGAAGACCAACACATCATCGCATCTCATCCAAAAACAAACACACCATAAATGTTCATAGAATCGAGAGAGTTATGCATTAGTTTAACGAAGTTCAAATCGACCATATAAATACCATTTTTAAAATAAACGCAAAACATGATGAGAAGAACCTAATGGGTATTCGTTTGCCATATTTATGGAGGATTTACTAACCACTTCTAAAAAAACTACATCTAAACAAGTTTATTGTAACCACTCACAATAACTCTTCGTTTTTACTATTCAAAATAACTTCTCATTTTTTCTACTCAAAATAATCACTTATTTCTAATTATTTATTTATAACTACTCAAAATAGCTCCTCAATACTAATAACTTATTTCTAGTAATTAATTTGTAACTTTTCAAAATAACTCATTTTTTAGCCACTTATTTATAATCATTCTTTTTTCTAACTACTCGAAATAAATATTCATTTTAAATTCACATCCAAACAAGTAATTGTCTTTAACTCCTCTACAAAAAAATCATATCCAAACGACATTGTGGCTATAACTCCCAATTTTTAACTAGTCATAGTAACTCTTCAAAATAATTCCTTAAGCTAACTCCTCATTCAAAACCTCATCCAAACCTCTCTTATTCATTACACAAGAAACATTACGGCAAGCATGGAGACATAATTTAAAAACATTCTTTTTTTTTTTCTTGAGAATTTCTATTGCATATAAGTTTAGTTCAGTTTAATTTAAAAAATTAAAGTTTACGATTTAAAGAAATATAAAATTTAGTCTTTAAAATTTTATAATCTAAAACTTAGTCTATATGATTTGATGAAACTTACAAAAATAGTTTTTGCCGTTTCTAATCGTTAGGGAATCAAGTACTTCAAAGTTGGTTATTCACGTGTCATGAAATTATGAGTTAAATGACTGATATAACAAAAAAGTCATATCATTTACGTATTTAATACGCAATGATTACACACGATAAGACTATATTTTAGGTTTTATAAAACTATAGGAACTAAATTCTAATTTTTAAAATCACATGGACTAAATTTTGAACTTTCTCCAAACCATAAGGACCAAATTCTAACTTTTTGTTTTCTTCAAATTATAGGAATTAAACTCTAGTTTTTTTAACAAAATTCTAACTTTATTAGATAGGACTAAACTTATATTCTATCATAAATTTAAAAACATTTTTAATCCCTATACCAAAAGAGTAGAAAATATTGAAGATTGTTAAAAAGAAGAGTAACTTAACGATATAAATATATAACCCAATAACCAACAAATCATGGGTTAGAATCTCACAACTCCGAACGAGTTCCTTTCCGACCCTAATTTTCGAAGTAAAAGAAAGGCACTCTGTTAAGGCGAGCATGATTTTGCCTGAAAAGGAATAAAGTCTTTTACTTGGATACTTCCGCTTTTGCCGTTGATTTTCTACCTATCACTAGTATTTTCCCAATCATGTATATTTTCTCATTTGAAAACACAAATAGGGTTTCTCTATTGAAAGAATGAAGAGATGTTTTGAACTTCCTTTTATTTGTTGCATATTTTTGTCCATTGAGGCTTTGTTAATATGTATTTATCTCTCTCTTTTTTTAAATTTCTTTTTTATTGTAAGAGAATGAAGTAATCTGTTTGTAGTTTTAAAAAATTGAAACTCACTCCATCATCACCCGTGATACATTGAACTAATTTCAAGGAAATAAACGACTTACATCAAATAAGTAATTGTTTCAAAATAAGTTTTTTATCTCCATCGTCATTATTTTTTAACTATTCAAAATAACTAATCATTTTAAATTCACATCAAAACAAGCAATTTTTCGAGTCAACATTCGAATAACTCTTTGGGCATCGGAGTCCACCTCAATATAGTGAAACCCCATATGAAAAGCAAGTTCCACACTATTACGAATAGCTAAAACTTCAGCCAGTTCCGCATCCACCACCCCACCCAATCTATCGGTTGTGAAACAGCGTATATAATCTCCCCACCCTCATTCTGCCATCTCCCCTCAAAGGGTGGCGTGGTTGAAGACTTGAGATTTGAAGATATGTTCCCTTCAAGGTTCCAAGTTCGAGACTTAGCTGTAACCTTACTCCTTCGATGTCTCTCGAGTGCCTGACCTAAAAACGGACATGGTTACCCTTGTTTAAAAAAAAAAAAAACTCCCCACCCTCATTCCCCAATTTCCCATACCAAGTCTTGCTAAATTGGAGGAAAGAAACCTTTTTTGTTTTTTTTTTGAAATAAGGAAAAGAAACAATTTTATTATTTTTTAAAAACTATAAAATAAAGGGAAAACCTCTTAAACCCTTTTCCTGCTTACTCTCACGCCTCCACTTCTTCTCCTCTTCGCGTAGGCTGCTCTCTGTCGCCGCCGCCGTCGTTTTCATCCGCTCTTCCGCCACCGCCGTCGTCTTCATCCGCTCTTCCGCCACCGCACTTTCTCGTAGCGTGTTGGCACTGATTTTCTACTCTCTTCCTGTCACTGGTATTATTTTCACATGTCTATTTTCTCATTTAAAAAACACAATTAGGGTTTTCTATATTGAAAGGTTTCGAATTGTTGCATAATTTTTGTTTTGTTAATCTCTACATGTCTCTTTAGATTATGGAAATTGAAACTCTCTCCAGAATCACGTGATAGTTTCCAAGTGTGGGGATGGCACCGCCACGGTCTTCAAAAAAACCAAAACCAGTGGATGCACCCAAGTTCAATAAGCATTCCAAGAAGTCATTCAAGCCGAACAAGAAAACAAGCGAAACGGCTAAAACTGAATCTATGTCGTTGCAGATTGAAGATGATGTTCCTGACTTTCCCAGAGGTAACCTGTGTCTCTTATATTTTCTTTGATTTATAAGTCTATTCTAGCATGGAAAATTTGGTTAGGTTAAACTTTGAATGAAATCCAATGAATTCAAAATACTTTACTTCTTCATAATCATATTTGATTGAAAAAGTTTTTATGTTTTGCTACTTTTCTAATTTCTCTAACTGTGTTATTTTAATTTACAGGCGGAAGAGGTTTTTTAAGCCAACAGAAGCGTGAAAATGTACATGCCCAAGGAGATGAGGGGTTTCAGAACGATGATCTAAAGAAAACAACAAAGAGAGGAAGAATGAAAAGAAAGCATTCATCGAATGAGGATGATTTGGAGTCTCTGTTGAACAGTGGTGTCGTGGGAAACCTTCCTAAATATGCAAATAAGATAACATTGAAGGTATGGCTTGTAACAGTTTCATTTTCTTATATGGAGAAGTATTTATATATCATTGATTGTCATTAACTGGCTATTTTGTTCCACTATTCCCATTATCATGAATTATAATATGAAGAGAATGAAAAGTGGTTACGGGGAGAATGAAAAAATAGTTATGAGGAGAATAATAAGTGGTTATGGGACAATGAGATTATGGAAAAAGTGATTCTCTTTGACCCAACATGGGTATGGGAATGATTCCCCCATAATCATTTTCATCTTTCTTGCCCCTATCACCCCCAAAGAATACTTCTAAATGGTAAAAACATCAATTTATAGTAAAAATAAATTGATATAGTAAACAATTATTGAAATAAACATTAAAATTCAAATAAAAAAGAAAATATAGGATTTTATAATTAATCTAGTGTCTACCAGAGTTTCCTTTGCTTCAAAAGATGAATTCAATGTGGTGCAGGCAGATGTTGAAGAAGAAGCTAGACGAGAAGGAAGTTGTGACAACGTAGAAAAACTTTTTTGATTTTCTTTTTTGTGATATACCTCCTTAAATAAACTAAGTAATCAAGCACATGCCTTTGACAGCGTTGAAGGCGCTTTCGGGCACAAAAAGGTTAGATCGCCTCGTATAGGCGAGCCCTTGGAGATGCCTTGAAATCATTGGGTTTCCATTGGAAAAAAAGAACTTAATCAAACTCATTTCTTCCGATATTCTTCTGTTCTTATCTTGTAAACTTCCATTAACTAAGTTACTTATGTTAAATTTCTTTTGTATCTGACGTTTCCTGCCTTCTGGTTCTATATTGACACGTTAAATGTTCATTCTTTGATTATTTATTTCAGAACATAAGTCCAAGAATGAAATTTTGGGGAGTTGTTGCCGAAGTAAATAAGAAGGACCTCGTTATTAGTCTACCGGGGGGCTTACGTGGATTAGTGACTGCTGCTGATGCTTTTGATCCAATTTTGGAGAAAGAAATTGAGGTAGGATTTACACACATTCCGAAGTTGTCACATTGCATCATACTGTTACTATATTTATGGTGTTGGACTGAATCCTCAGCCATTCCAATTTCTTTTTTACTAGGATCCAGAGCATGATTTACTTCCTGTCATGTTCCATGTTGGGCAACTGGTACCATGTGTTGTGCTTCAAGTTGACGATGACAAAAAAGAATCAGGGAAGAAAAAGATCTGGCTTTCATTACGCTTATCTGTATTGTATAAAGACTTCTCATTGGACCTTCTTCAAGAAGGAATGGTAAATGAATTCAAATTCATTAATTTTGATAATTTTTTTCCTTTCTCTATCATCGTCTTTAGCAGTATTCATATTCTTGGTTTCTTATCTATAATATAAAAAAGACGCTTCGCAACAATGTGTTATGCATTTTAAGTCCTTTAGAAAATCCAAAAGTTAATTATTATCTAAACTCTGTCATGTTCATTGTGTAGTACTAATCTTGGTTTCTGTTTATATGATATCCATTGATGATATTAAATCATGTAACTGTCGAGTTTTTCCTCACATTTTAACCATTTAATTTAATGAGTATGGTTTTGATATTTGTACGTACAAATGAATACTCTTTCAGGTTTTGACATCATATGTGAAAAGCATTGAAGATCATGGCTACATTCTTCATTTTGGTTTGACTTCCTTCACCGGCTTCTTGCCGAAGACCAAACAATCTGGTAAGAAGTCCTAGCATTGTCTGTTTTAATTAGCATGCTTTCATTCCTCATTCCTCCTTTGTAAACGTCATTTTTATTGATATCTTTTCATGTTTTCAATTGAAAGCTTTTTTTTTTTGAAATCGGAAAATCGGAGCTTCGCTCCACTATACCAAATGTGGTCGAAGACTTGGACTTTGAAGGGACATTAATTTTTGGACACCTCCCGTGTCTCCATTCCTTCGATGTCTCTTGTTGCTTGGCTTAGGGACGGGCGTGGTTACCCTGGTTTTAGGGAGCGAAGCTCTGATTTCTCAGCTTCAGAAAAAAAAAAATTATAATAAGCACTATGTTTTTTTACAAATTGTGATGGTGTTTGCTTCTTGTCCTTCTCTTTGGTTTTTGCAGATCCTGGCAATGAAGTGCATGTTGGGAAACTTCTTCAATGTGTTGTTAAAAGCATTGACAAAACCCGTAAAGTAGTTTATTTGAACTCTGATCAAGATGTTGTGTCCAGCAGTGTGGTAATATTCATGTGATATACCCTTTTTCATTTACTATGCCTTTTATGGTTTTCTTTCTCTCAGCGATTTTTCCTTCCATCAATGGTTCGTCATTATCATTGTTTTAATTTATTAATGTTACAGGCAAAGGATCTAAAAGGTATTTCAATTGACCTTCTCATCCCTGGCATGATGGTTAGTGCACGTGTACAATCAACCCTTGAAAATGGGATATTGCTATCCTTCTTGACTTATTTTAATGGAACTGTGAGTTACCTTCTATCTACCTCATAGCTTGTTGCGACATAGAGGATAATGACCCAATCGTTATTCTTTTTTTTTTTTGAAAAAGGACCCAATCATTATTCTTATTGCTAACTTAAGTATAGCTTGGTGGTTAAGGCACCTATGCTATCCCTAAGGTCAAATGTTCAAGACGCTACACCTATATTGAACTTAAAAAAGACTATTCTTCTTCATTTTATTTAAATGTTCTGATTTATTTATTTCTTTGTTTGATATGCTTTGGTCATCGATTGTTTTTTTTCTTCTTTTTTGTCAGGTTGATATGTTTCATTTGCAAAGTAGTTTTCATTCTTCAAATTGGAAAGCTTCTTACAACCAGAACATGAAGGTATCTTGTGAGATTGTTTACAATATATTTAATTTATTATTACATTCTATTTCACAAATCTTTACCATGATGTCAAACTCATGTCATATCTTTGATTTTCTCTAATTTGTTGCTATAAGTCTAGTACTTCAATTAATTATAAAAAAAAAAAGTACTTCAATTAGAATGTAGGGACCCAAGGGGTGGCACGGTGGTCGAAGACTTGGGTTTTGTTGGTATGCTCCTCTCAAAGTTTCAGGTTTGAGACTTACCTGTGACATTAATTTGTAGACACCTCCCGTGTCTCCATTCCTTCGATGTCTTCCAGTTCCTGGCTTAGGGACGGGCGTGGTTAAACCTGGATATAGTGGAGCGAAGTTCTGATTTTCCGGTTTCCAAAAAAAAAAGAATGTAGGGACCATATGGTATCCACTAGTTTCCCAAAAAATTTCCTAAGTACGTTAATCATGAACTGTTTCGATGGGTTCAAGCTCCATAATACTAGAGTTTTCTTTTGGGTACTTTGGAAAGAAAGAAACCTAAGTGTCTTCCGAGTCAAGAAACAAACTTTTGATGTTTTATTTGACCTTGTCATTTATTATGCTCTCTCTTGGTTTAAAGAGTTTAGTGTTTTCGCTTCTTACACTTTATTTTACAATTTTTTTTTGAAGAAGGCACAATTTCATTGAAATTATGAAATGATGGTGGTCACAAGAAAGATTTTTAATTGGAAATAAAATAAGACAAACTATAATAATAATTAAAAAGGTGCATATCTTTACACCAAAACTACACAGTTGGTAGAATGTGTTCTAGTAAAGTACCCGATCAAATGGTAGAGATACATTCGCACTCTAGAGAAACCAAAGAAAAGGACAAACGATAGTCAACAACTGTGTCTTCTTGATCCTTGGAGCATTTGACCCACAGTTATCAAATTTAAGAAATTGGGAATATCATTTGGAACGAAAAAACTATTTAAAAGGTCTTCGACGAAAAAAAAAGGACAATAAAATTGTTCCTTAGGAAAAAAAGGAGAAAAGAAAATATAGCAGTTAGTATAATTAATTCAGTCAATAATCCTAAAGTTTTTGTTGTAGTCATGTTTTTCGGTTGATTGGCCTGGCGTTAACTATAAGCGTTAGTCTCTATTTCGTATATAACTTTATTACTATAATTGGTAAACTGAAGGATTTTAGATGAAAATAGATGATAAAAGTGACTCCAAGAACGACTGATCTTCTCCTTATGTGCCATTAACTGTGTTAAAATCAAATGGTTCGTTAGTTATAAAAAATAAATTGTTTTAAGGAGTTTTTCCTTCTGGTTCATTATGTTTTCCTCTTTTTTTAATGTATATTTTGATACTTCTTTTGGTGATTCTATTGTTGTTGTCTCTGCCACTTGGTTTATTGTTTTTTTGTAACCGCCGGTGTTCTAAAGCACACTTCAAAGCGGTGATGGTGTTTGGTTATTTTTGTTTCCTCAACGCAATTAAAACCTTCCATTGATTAATATCCTTAAAAAATGTTTTCTTTGAGGTCTATTTATTGGATTTTTCCGTATGTTAATATATTTTCTTTCTTATGTAGGTCAATGCCCGGGTATTATTTATTGATCCTTCAACTAGAGCTGTGGGGTTGACCCTGATTCCTCATCTCGTTCATAACAAAGCTGCGGCTCTAGTAAGTTACTTGTTTTAAAAATGTCTGAAAAATCAATACGTGAATTAGTTAGAGATAGAAGTAACTGACATTAAATTATTGTTTAGGTTCAATGCCTCCTCTCATTGGGTGTTCATTCTTAAAAATTATATGCGTTTTTTCATTATTTATCCTTTTAGTCTTATTCAATGCCTCTTGCCTCTTGCCTCCCCCTCTTTTTTTGTATTATTACATTCCCCACACCCTTCATTTTAACTAATTACGATAACAACTTCTCTATTCAATTACTGTAATATCTTTAAAACCTTAACAATATTTCTAATAGTATTCCTCTGTCTTTTTTTTTTGTTGAAGCACCTTTTCTTTTTTGCTGGGTTTTAGGTCCATTTGTGTCTTCTTTCATTTCCCTCAAAAGCTGTTTTTCATGTAACCAGAAAAGGCTTAACTAATTCTGGACAGCACATAACATTACTCCACTCTTATCATCTAACCTACTAGCTATGTGCTTATGCATTTTGGTAACTAAGGCCCGTTTGATAACCATTTTGTTTTTAGTTTTTTATTTTTGAAATTTAAGCCTACAACAACTACCTTACCAGAAGTTTTTTTTTTACTTGAATATCTACATCTTACCTATATTTTAAAAAACCAAACCAAAATTTGGAAACAAAAAAATTAGCTTCCAAAAGCTTGTTTTTGTTTTTGAAATTTGGTTGACATTCACAAGTAAATATGAATATATTGTAGGAAAGATGGAGCACATTGTAGGAACTTGGGAAAAATAAGCTTAAATTTCAAAAACAAAAAACAAAAAACCAAATGGTTATCAAACGGGGCCTAAGCTACTAGATTTTGAATCTTGGGGTTCCTTTGTTGGCTTGATCTTCATGGGAATAAGGCGAATATAGTTTTCACTAAAGCAAACATTAGATGATATTATTATAAAAGAAATCATTTTGGCCTAAAATCACTTCTGTGTCAATCTCTCTCTAAAAAACTCTTAACCAAATCTCCAACTCTAAAAAGTTCTCCCCTTCACATCCGACAACAATCTTTACCGGTCTGATAATTTATTTTCTCTCATTTTCAATGTAGCATGTAAGAATTGGCGATATATATGATTCTGCAAAAGTTGTTAGGGTCACTAGAGGATCGGGCCTACTTCTTGAAGTAAACTCTTCTTCAGGGTCAACACCAACATTCGTCAGTGTAAGTTTTTTAGTTACTTTTGGTTTTTTTTTTCTTTTCTATTTATAGCTTCTATTTAAGTTATTTATATTTACTATAGGTATCTGATATGGCTGAAGAGGTCGTGAAAAAGATTGGAAAGAAGTTTAAAGAAGGGAGCCATGTTCGTGTTCGTATTCTTGGCTTTAGACATTTGGAAGGACTTGCCATTGGCACTTTGAAGGTGTTGTCCCTGATTAACTTTGTTAAAAATCAAGCATCATTAATGTGATAAACATAATTATTCAGATTTCAGCACTAGGTTGTCAAATTTGAATGGTTTGGTATAATGCAATGATAGGAATAATACCAAAAACACTTTATTGATTGAAAACCACTAAGATTCTTCCGAAACATAACAACCCCTTCTAACTGATTCTAACTACCTTTATTAACTTTATTTTGTAAAAAGCTGAAAAACAATAAAAGATTCATTTGTCGTTTAAGATTTGAACCTTTTTTTCAGTCCAAATTATTCAAAAGAAAGTTCTAGATTTCTTAAAGGTTTTGGAATTAAGACCATTTAATCTGAGAGTCCTATTAGATTCCAACCACATTGAATGCCTTTCATAATTTAATTTCTTAGGAATTTTTTTACACTCATTTTCTATCAGCCTCACTCTAACGGATGAATTATGTTTAAGAATCTAGATGATCATAATCTAATACAGAGCTTACGATAACCTCTTTTTCGTTTCATCTTCCTTAACAAAATGGGTATATTAAAATTAAAATTTTCCAATTAAACATTTTTCCTCCTCGAAGGATTAGCTTGATTGTGAAATAATATTGAACTTTTATCTATTTTTCCCACTTCACTTTTCAGATACTCCTCCGGTTCCTTTTTATAATTAATATCCATCATCTCGAATTTCAACAATATTCTTTGCTGCTTCTCCCAAATGATTAAAACTCTACCCTCCTCACCAGTATGATCAAAGGATACTATAGTTGATATAATTTTTGTTCAAGGCTTTGTTTATACCTTCGCTAGAATAATTATGCCATTTTTTGGTTATTTGGGACTGGGAGTAATTAATTTTGATCCAAGTCCCCAAGGGGTGGCGCGGTGGTTGAATCCTTGAGCTTTGAGGGTATGTTTCCCTCAAGGTTCCAGGTTCGAGACTCTCTTGTGACATTACTCCTTCGATGTCTCCGGTGCCTGGCCTAGGGACAGGCGTGGTTACCTTATTTCAAAAAAAAAAAATTTTGATCCAAGTTTTGCTTTACATCTTTTGTTTGTTTTGTTTACATTTGGTTACATGTATAAATTGATGCTTCCATTTGATATTTAACTCAGTTAATGATAGTCTATTATGATTTTTGACAGGCTAGTGCCTTTGAAGGTGCAGTGTTTTCCTATTCAGATGTGAAGCCAGGAACGTTAATACGCGCTAAAGTTATAGTTGTTGATAATTTTGGGGCTATTGTGCAATTTCCTGGTGGCCTTAAGGCTCTGTGCCCTGTCAGTCATATGTCTGAATTTGAAATTGCTAAACCTCGAAAAAAATTCAAGGTCATTATTTTGAACTGTCGC
Organism: Sechiopsis laciniata; assembly: GCA_037833695.1. Lineage (NCBI taxonomy): Eukaryota > Viridiplantae > Streptophyta > Magnoliopsida > Cucurbitales > Cucurbitaceae > Sechiopsis > Sechiopsis laciniata. The sequence continues at coordinate 15,127,721 of JBBMKA010000026.1, read as the reverse complement.
ATTCATTAAAAATATTATCTAGCCTTTTGTTCCAATGCAATAAGTTTTATATTTTTGTTACACTTGAAATATTTCTTTGTTCTGAAACTTCAAATTAGATGTCATCTTAATATGCAGGTTGGAGCTGAATTAATTTTTCGTGTGCTTGGTTGCAAGTCAAAGAGAATAACTGTTACACACAAGAAGACACTCGTATGTTCCTTTTAGCCCTAACCTTTCTTTTATCCTGCCTGTGTTTATATGGCTCCTTGAGTCTTATAAAATGTAATTGCTCTTTTTGTAATTTATTATTTAGGCATGGGTCAAATACAACATTTCATTTACTTTATTTTTTCTTTAATTAATTAGTTTACTTATTAGTTTTATTGTTTATATTATTTACTGTGTTAGTTAGAAACAACTGTTTACGTTTTCCATCCAATAGAAATGTGACAAAAACATCAGGTAAAGTTCTTAATTTTTACAGATTTAGTTTTAGCAATTCACAAGAGAAATTATGAGGTTTGATTTTGTGCACGTGCAATAAAATTCTGCATTTATTTTTATACCTTTTGTCTTAATAATATTAGACCTTGTAGTAGTTAGATAGTGTTTGGGCTCCATTTTCTTTTGGGTTTGTTCAATGAAAGTTTGATTTGGTTTTCCTATGAAAAAATCTTAGACAGTATTTTAGTTCACTAATCATCCTTAAGCTTTAACTATTAAGTTCAACTCATTTTAGTTTGAACTACTTTGAAGTTAAGTTCTTACCTTCAGGATTCTCATAACTTTCATGCCATTATCTATTTGTTATTCTGACATGTTCATGCCATTATCTATTTGTTATTCTGACATATTCATGCCATCTTATAGGTAAAATCAAAATTGGAGGTTCTTAGTTCATATGCTGATGCTACTGCAGGATTAGTGACTCATGGCTGGATAACAAAGATTGAAAAACATGGTTGCTTTGTCAGGTTTTACAATGGTGTTCAAGGCTTTGCTCCTAGGCAAGTTGGCTGCTGCATTCATTTAACCTTTTAACTTGTTTATCATTCTGTGGTTGACCTAATTGTAATTTGATTGCTCTTGGGAGTTGCTTATATCAGTAACAAATACCGTCATTTGTGGATTTCGTATTAGAATGCTTAAGGTAGTATCAATCCTAAGTGTATGAATTATTGTTGCTTTCTTTTTTTGTATTAGAATCCTAAGTGTATAGTTTAAGCCTTTAAGGTGTATGAATTATTGTTGCTTTCTTTTTTTGTTTTCTGTTTATTCTTTTGATTGTAGTGGCTTCAGATTGAATGTGTTTTGATTGAAGTTCCCAAGGGCAGCCTTGTTGGTTGAGGTTTGAGGCTTTCAAGGCATGCTTCCTTGGGATGGGTGTGGGTGCCCCTTGGTATAGGGGGATTTGCTCCCATTTCCTGGTTTAAAAAGAAGTATTTTTATTGAATTTATAATGATGAACGAAAATTGCTAATGCATTTAGTTTTTCTTCATTCTCGTTTAGCAGATTCATGTATACATTTGTTTTCCCGATTCCTTATGTATTAGTTGCTCATGATTGTATATCTAAAATTTTTCATTCTTAATCAGATTTGAAGTCGGATTAGAACCTGGTTCTGATCCAAGTTCAACATATCATATCGGTCAAGTTATCAAATGTCGAATTACAAGCTCTACTCCCTCCTCCAAGCGTATTAGCCTTAGTTTTGTAATGAAGCCTGCAAGGTTTGGTTCTATTTATCTCTTATTCAGATAAGGTGTGTGTGATAATTTCATTCCTGCATATGGAACTATTGATAAAGATCATAATAAATATGCCTCTGAAATATTGGAAGAAACCACGTAGGTAATTGCAACAAGTGGTCGTGAACTGTTTACGTATTCTATAATTGGAATGCTGGTTTCTGAAATGTTTCTGGTTCCTTAAAAAAAAGTAGGTAAGGTTAATTTTTGTCTAGATGAAAAGATAAAAGAAAATGGATTGACACCAGTTGTTAGCCTTCCTGAAAAAGTATAAATTGCCATTGCTTATGATTTTCTTCAATAGAATAAATAAATGAAGATCTTTAATTACATTTAATAGAAGTTCTGACTCTCGTCATTTTTATCATTGGAGAACTCAATTACAGGGTTTCTGAAGATGTAAAGGTTGAATTGGGTTGTATTGTTTCGGGTGTGGTTGATGAAATAACTCAGACCCATGTAACATTATATATTAATGGAGGCCGTTACTCAAGGGGAAGGATATCCACTGAACATTTGTCAGATCATCAAGGTATATATTTACCTTTTAACACATTGAATGTTGCTGTGCATGTACCTTTACCTTAACATGCATGAAAGTGTCCCCGAGGGGTGGCACAATTATTGAAGGTTTGAGCTTTGAAGATGTGCCCCCTCAAGGTCCCAGGATCGAGACTCATCTGTGACATTAATTTGTAGACACCCTTCGTGTCTCCTTTCCTTTGATGTCTCCCGGTGCTGGCTTAGGGACGGACGTGGTTACCCCGAGTATAGTGGAGTGAAAGCTCCGATTTCCCGATTTGAAAAAAAAAAATGCATGAAAGTGTATTTTTCCTTTTTTCATGGATGCTATGCTTTGATTAATTTTTCCTAATCAGTGATGCTTACGTGCAGCACGTGCTGCTTTGTTGAAGTCTGTGTTGAAGCCTGGATATCAATTCGATCAACTCCTTGTACTAGGTAGTTTTATTATTACACATTCTTTTGTAATTTCAAGTTTAGAGTTCCCTCGCACTTATATGATATAAAATTAGGAAATTTATAATGGGTGGCAAAGCTGGTTTCCATTTTTGTAAATTTGTTAAACATGTTTACTGCACAGTGGCTTTGCGGGCGTCTAAAATCACCAACTCCCAAAAATAATTTGAAAATATGACAATTTGTTTCCTCATATATTAATGGCATACGATTTGTCTAGGATATTTAACCTACTTCAAAGTATTAAGTATTTAAAATGTGATTAAATTCGTACTCATTTCAAAGAAAAAAACTTACACGTCCTCAGCTGTTGTGTCCTACTATTGTAGGAATATGCGGGCCTTTTCTTTTGTATGCTCTCGTGTTCTTGCGTCCTTTCACTATTTTCTTAACGAAAGCTTGGTTTATCATAAAAAAAACAGTTTAAATACTTCCGAGAGTATTCTTTCAGTAAAGTGACGGTAGAATTTTAAATGTTGCATGAAGCTTGGGTCTAATTTGTTTTATTTTACGAAAAGGTGGATGGTATCTTCAGTATATGA
>JBBMKA010000026.1:15110415-15122885 GCA_037833695.1 Sechiopsis laciniata | reverse complement strand
AATTTTAAATGTTGCATGAAGCTTGGGTCTAATTTGTTTTATTTTACGAAAAGGTGGATGGTATCTTCAGTATATGATTTCATTAATATTTCTGAACTTTTTGAAAATAAATTTGGAATGTATCTTGCAAATTTCTCCATCCAGCAACTGCCCTCTAACTGGGAAGCTTTCCTTTAAACCCTGCAGATAGGGCCTTTAGCTTGTTTTAATTCTAATTGTTATTTTGCTTTGTTTTGTTTTTCAATTATCTCTGGCTGTATTTTGTTGTCTCTTTTGTATTTTGTTTCCCTTCTTTGTATGCATTCTTTTTCATTTTCTTAATGAATGAGATGTTTCTGTGTAAAAAAAAAAAAAATTGGAATGTATCATTTTCTTTTGTATTTTTTTTTTTGCTTTCAATATGATTACACTTAACCTTTCTTTTCATGGTAGCCTTTTATCTTTAAATTCAATCATGATTGGGAAGTTATGCTTTACTAATTATTCTCCTTCAATTTTCAGATATTGAGAGTGAAAGTTTAATTCTCTCTGCAAAACAATCTCTATTCAACTTGGCTCATCAACTTCCTTCTGAACTGAGCCAAGTTAATCGATATTCTGTTATTCATGTAAGTGGTTATACATGCAAGCATGGGTCAACCATCAACGCAGTGTCAATGTGATTGCTCTTGCTTTTAACTTCAACTGATTCTATCCATCTTTTGTGTCTACTAGGGATTCATTTGTAACATAATAGAAACAGGTTGTTTTGTCCGCTTTCTAGGGCGTTTAACTGGCTTTTCTCCACGAAATAAGGTAAAAGTTTGGTATTAACTGGCTTTTCTCTAGTCTTATTCAAGTCATATTAACTTCAAATTTTAATATACACATTCTTATTTGTCAGGCTATGGAAGATCAAAAAATGGATCTACATGAAGCATTTTACATTGGGCAATCTGTTCGGAGTAATGTAGTTGATGTCAGTGACCTAGTTTTAGGCAGATTATGTAAACTTGTGGGATAAAAAATTATTTAGTTATAAGTGACTTTTTTTTATTTAAATATTTCAGGTTAGTGGTGAAAAAGGTAGAATTACACTTTCTTTGAAACAGTCAACATGCTTTTCAACGGATGCTTCCTTTATTCAGGAATACTTTTTGACAGAAGAGAAGGTACATAGGGGGCAATGGTGTTTTATATTGTTGACAAATTTCTATTATCTATTGTGATAGGGTTAAAATGCTAATATAAAGGTGGAAAATTTGAACTCTCAAAACATATGGCAATGTCCACAGAAATATTCATGGTATGTTGATGCCGAGAAATATTCCTAGAAAAGTCATCAAAATTATGGTGGAAGCTACGCGGCTGTGATATTTTTGTTTTGTAGTTGGTGTAAAAACTTGTAGATTCCTTTTGAGCTTACTACTTGAGTCATTGACTGATCTTTCTTTTGGTTTACTTGTCCATTTATATATTCAACCATGTGGGTGTGCGTGGTTTTATGGGGCCTTTTAGTTGATGTTTGTGATAGAATCTACCACAATATCATTGATAAATCTCTAGAGGGATCTCCGTTAGAGCCAGAGTACAAAAGACAACAATTGCTTGAATGCCAAAAATGACCGAACTTATCCTATTTATAGTAAACCTAGGAAATAACCTAATTTAGTAATAATCTCTAATAAAGCATAAAAGGCTAATATAATTCATAAAACAATTAGCAAATAATATTAAATACTAATAAACTATTTTGTTTTCGCGCTTCGCCTGGAGTAGACCTTCAGAGTTCTTGGGATTGTATCAGTTTGGTGGTCCTTTGCTAGGTCCTTTATTTATTTTTAGTGGAAGTTCGATTGTTTATTAAAAAAAGGTAATGAAGTTGATCATTCTTCAAACCACTTATACTCTATTTGTAGAGTACCCTCCATATCAGCTAATTTGCCTTCTATAGTTATGAATGCTTTGAATTCACCTGGTTTTATGCAGATTGCAAAGCTTCAATCTATGGATGAATCAAACTGGGCAGAAGAATTTGAAATTCGTAGTGTGGTTGAGGGAAAAGTTCAAGAGGTCAAGGATATTGGAGTTATTGTCAGCTTTGAGAAGTATCATGATGTTTTTGGTTTTATTGCACTCCATGGATGTATGTTCTATTGCATTATTTTTATTATCTGGCTGATTTTGATATACAACTACTAGAAATTATTGTTATATGATCTGTGCAGTGAGTGGTTCAACAGTGGAAACTGGTTGCACTATTCAGGCCGCGGTCCTTGACGTCTCCAAAACTGAAAGGCTTGTTGATTTATCCTTAAAACCTGAATTAGTTGATAAATGCAAGGGAAAAAGTTCTAGCAGGCCAACCACCAAGAAGGTGAAACATAATATTCAGTTATTTTATTTTTTGTTTTTGAGCCTTTCAAGTTTTAATACTCTGTTATACACACACACACACACACTCTTTGGTTATAGAAACGAAAGGCTGAAGCATTGAAGGACTTGGAGATTAATCAGACTGTGCAAACTGTTGTGGAAGCTGTGAAGGAGAACTATGTGGCAAGTTTTTGATGTTATTATTTTCTCTTATTGAACTCTTTCTTATTTTATTTTATGGACGAAATGATATCTGCATGTTGTTTTATTTATCTTTTGATTTTTTTTTTCTTTTTTTTTTTTTCAAATCTCATTATAGGTTCTTTCACTGCCAGAGTGTGGCTACACTATCGGTTATGCATTAACATATGACTACAATACCCAAAGGCTTCCTCGGAAGCAATTTACAATTGGACAAAGGTGAAATTAGTATTTTCTTACTTATCCATCGCTCTCAGCTCACCCCCACTTTACATTCTTTCTTCAAACTTTATGCAATTATCATATTTTCTTCAGCGTTTGTAGTGTTAGAAGTCGTATTTTTCTTTGCCTGACAAGTGGGTTTTTCTAGGGTCTAGTTATTGGGTTTTGTTATTACTGGGCTAGTTAAAATATTCATTATTTACTTGACAAACACCGTACTAGGTTATCTAGTGCTTGAATCTTTACTTGTTTCTTTCGGATTTCCTTTTTTTAGTTGTCCTTAGCCTTGAACTTGTATCCATTTTATGCAATGCAGTGTTGTTGCCTCTGTTGTGGCTCTTCCATGTCCTTCAACATTTGGAAGGCTGCTATTGCTTCTAAAGTCAATTAGTGAGCCCATTATTACACCTGGTTCAAAACGCTCAAAAAAGAACTCTTCATGTGAAGTGGGATCTCTGGTTCACGCTGAGGTAGGTGTTTTGCCTCCATTCTTTATGTCTTTGGGGCCTCATTTTCAGCTTTCCAATGAGTAACACTGTTTCACATTTGTTTGTTTCAATGTTAGAAATTGTATATACTAGAATTCAATGGTTTCACATTTGATGCAATGGTTTCCAGATCACTGATATCCTGCCCCTTGAAATGAGATTGAAGTTTGGAGTCGGATTACGTGGACGAGTTCATGTGACAGAGGTATGTTTGCAAAGATATATTTGACTCTGTATGCATAATCTCATGTCAGTTGGTTATACAATTTTGACTGCGTTGTGCACAGGTTAGTAATGACCATAATGAAACTTCAGAAGCTCCGTTTAGTAACTTCAGGGTTGGGCAATCCATAGAGGCAAGGATTGTCGCAGAGGCTAATCATTCAGCTAACAAAAAGAAGGGCTACCTATGGGAATTGTCTGTAAAACCTGAAGTTCTTAAAGGTAAATCAAATAAATGTCTAATATTTCTTCAATAAAACATTCTTGCGAGTCAATTTTCTTACCAGCATACACCTTACTATACTTGAGTAAAATTGACAATGTCATTTTGATTAAAATTGACAATGTCATTCTTAATTTGCGATATAAAACCAGATTTCGGCAGTATGGCTGGTGAGATTACTAATGAAGATGAGAGTTTTTCGATTGGACAACGAATCACTGCTTATGTAAGCAATGTAAGTGGTGAATGGGCATGGTTAGCTGTTACTCGGAAAACAAGTGGCCAACTATTTATTCTTGATAGTTCTTGCGAGCCTAGTGAGCTTCAAGAGTTTTCCAAGCGCTTCTATGTTGGAAAGGCTGTTTCTGGATACATTTCTAATATTAATAGTGAGAAAAAAGTAGTAAGATTGGTTTTGCGTCATTCATCTACCCTCTCAACTGGAAAAGATGAGAAAAAAAAGCTTCAGACTGAAGTTCTTAATAAGAAAGACACGTGTCATTTCAAGGGAGGGGACATTGTTGGGGGAAAAATATCAAAAATATTTCCTGGTGTTGGCGGACTGCTTGTGCAAATTGGTCCCAATATGTTTGGCAGAGTTCACTATACAGAAATTGCAGACAGTTTGGTATCTGATCCGTTGTCTGGATATAATGAAGGCCAATTTGTCAAGTGCAAGGTTATTGAAATTAGCCACTCAATTAAAGGTACAACACACATTGATTTATCATTGCGGTGTTTGACGGGCAGCATTTGTCAGAACAATGGAGATAATCACGAGTAAGTTCTTTTGGCTTGGTAATTTGGATACTCTTTTTGTGATATCAACAAAATTATACAACTCTTCTTAGCATTGCTGATCATTTGTTTTTATTTATTTTGATTCAATGCTTACTGAATATTCATATCTTTTATGGCAACTTCATTCCTGTGTCTTTTTGTTTAGCTCTTTTTAAGCATATTCTAGTGACAATTGTATCTTTCTTTTTCCACTCTTATTCACTTTTGGCTTCATTCTTGTTGGGCCATGATGAATTTGGGAAGCATAACCAAGAAGAATACTTAATGATTTTTTGAAACTATACAAGATCTAGTTATTATTATTTATTTTTTTATAATGTTAAAACTGTATTATTACTGAGCAATAAATGTTCTTTTCCAGACACAATGCTTCTCAACGAGTGGAGAAGATAGAAGATATTCATCCTCATATGGAGGTCCAGGTATAATTTCTTAAAAATATGTTGTCTCCTGCGTAATGTTTCCTTTTATTTCTACACATCTCAAGGAAGCAAATTATAATCAAGTTTCGAGTTACAATGATTTTATTTATACTTATTGGAGTCTTGCCTAAGCTCCCACATGCATGGATTTGATAGGGTTATGTGAAAAATGTATCTCCCAAAGGATGCTTCATTTTGCTCTCTCGAGGCTTGGAGGCAAAAATTCTCCTATCTAATTTATCTGATGGATATATTGATGATCCTGAAAAAGATTTCCCCATCGGGAAACTTGTTCGTGGAAGGTAAAACAAGTTTAATTTATTGTTATATGTTCATATGTTTCTATCGTTGGGAGATAAATCAGAAATCAAAATGCAGGATATTATCCTTCGAGCCTTTATCTAAGCGAGTTGAAGTCACCCTGAAGTCTGTGACGGAGAATGGTGAATCGAAAGAAAATAATCGCGATTTAAGATGTTTTTCTGCCGGAGATATTATATCTGGAAGGATTAAGAGGGTTGAGTCATTTGGTTTGTTTATCAGCATTGATAATACGGATGTGGTAAGGATCTACTTTACCTGCCTGGTTGTTTTTTGTTTAAAATATGTTCATGTCAATATGAAACTGCATTCATTTTGGCAATTTGCGAATCATCTTTAAACAAGAGCTTAGTTCAACTGGCATGATTTAAAATCATGTTTAAACAAGAGCTTAGCTCAATTGCATGATTTTTATGACCTAGTGATCAAATTGTTACGAGTTCAAATCCCCATCCCCAAATGTTATTTGAATTCAAAATCAACCCCAAACACGGGCGTGGTTACCTTGTTTAAAAAAAAAAAATCATCTCCAAACATTTATTTTTCCAATTTCATTGATGTTAACCAGCTACGTCATGAAAAGCCTTAGTTGACAGTTATAACATTATTTGTTAGGTACTGATAATGTATATTAAGATTGGGTTTCTCTTGTGTACTGTTATTAGAATGTAAAAGTTGTCAATGTTTACATCGAATAAGGATCTTTGTACGGTGTACTCCAGCTTTAATGGATTGTATTTTGAACTCTGAACGAACGAATTCGCATGTCTAATAATGAACTATTAAATGGGTACATTCTTCTCAACATATATGGGTAGACTATGGCCTAATCATTTTCCTTTTATAGGTTGGGCTGTGTCATGTTTCAGAAGTTTCAGACGATCATATTGAGAACCTAGAATTTAGATACCATGCTGGGGACACGGTGAAAGCAAAAGTATTAAAGGTACGTACTGACGTGGATGAAAATGGAACTACCCTCATTTTTTGTTTTGAATATACACATGTTTCCTATCTTAGCATAACCACGTTTGTCAAAACATGATCTGTGTAATGGATTTTTGTTCATTGTGCCTGTTTTAGTATGAGATTATTTATACTTGAAGCAACAACCATCCCGAGTGGCAATGACCTAGTGGTCAAGAGTGTATTAAGTAACTAAGAGTAAGTGGTGATATGTTCAATCATGGTGGCCACTTTACCTAGGAAATAATTTTCTACGGGTTACATTCAAATGTTGTATGGTCATATGTCCGGTAAGAATAATCGAGGTACACGTAAGCTGATCTTGACACTCATAAACATCAAAAAAAGAAAAAACTTGAGGCAGCCCGCTTTGTCTATAATGTTTAACCTGTTATTTAATGTGTTGTAGGATTTTCTTATTATTTATTTTCTTTGAGATCACATAGTTGTCTTAGTTTTTTTTGTAAAATCGTTTCCTACTCCTGAAAATTGTATCATTTATTCTTCATTGCTCTTTAAACCAATTATTGTGTTTTATGATTCGTTATTTTCATGAAGGTGGATGAAAAAAGACATCGAATTGCGCTGGGAATGAAGAGGTCATACATTGGAGAAAGCAGTGAACTTCGTACAAATGTGGAAGAAGAGCATGAAGATGCCACCGATGATGATTCGATTGGCGATACTAGATCATCGATGCATCAAGATAGCAGTTCAACCAAGTTTGACAATATGGATGACGATTTAGATGAAATTGAACATGAACAGCCACTTAGACTAGCAGAATCAAGGGCTTTTGTTCCTCCACTTGAGGTCACACTAGATGATATTGACGAAACTGACATGGATTATTTACGGTCTGAAAATAAAGAGCTGACGAGTGGTACAGATTCGAAGGAAAAGAATGATAGACGAGTGAAGAAAAAGGCTAAAGAAGAAAGGTACCACATCTTTTTGCAGTTGTACAATTTTTTTTTTCTTCATTTGCGCCGCTTTCTTATGTTTCAACCTTATACAGGGAAAAGGAAGTGAGGGCTGCTGAGGAAAGATTATTGCAGAATAATATACCAACTACTGCTGATGAATTTGAAAAATTGGTTAGAAACTCTCCTAATAGCAGTTTTGTTTGGATAAAGTACATGGCACTTTTGCTCTCTCTGGCGGATGTAGAGAAAGCCCGTGCAATAGCTGAGAGGTATTACTGAACTCATGACGATATTTTCGACTCTTTTATGTGTGATAAGGGGTTATTTATTGTCGTCAATTTGACATCATTTATGACTTTCTTTGTTTTCTTGAAGGGCTTTGAGGACAATCAACATTCGGGAGGAGAATGAGAAGCTCAATGTGTGGTTGGCTTACTTTAATCTTGAAAATGAATATGGGAATCCTCCAGGGGTATACAAACATTTTTTAATGGACTGATTTATCCAAGTTTTTCGTGTTTGTCGCTGCCTGGAACTAAAGCTTGAGCATGTTTTATTTCATTTTATCTACAGGATGCTGTTACTAAAATCTTTCAAAGAGCGTTGCAGTGCAATGATCCTAAGAAGGTTCATTTAGCATTGCTGGGAATGTATGAGAGGACAGAGCAACATAAGTTGGCAGGTCAGCTCCTGGACAAAATGATCAAGAGGTTCAAGCATTCGTGCAAGGTAACTTCATACTCTTAATCGGGTTCGAGACTCACCAGTAACATTAATTTGTAAATACTTCTCGTGTCTCCTTTCCTTGGATGTCTCTTGGTGCCTAGCCTAGCCTAGGGACGGGTGTGATTACTCCAGTTTTGAAATAAATAAATATATATATTTCAGGGTTCAATATTGTAAAAAATTCCGATCCACAAGAAGAATGACTGAAGTGTTTTTTTTTTCTTCATGATTTTTCAGATTTGGTTAAGGCAGATACAATGTTTGTTGAAGAATGGACAAGATGAAGTTCAACCAATTGTTAACCGTGCCCTACTAAGCCTTCCACGATGCAAACACATTAAATTTATCTCACAAACAGCTATCCTTGAATTCAAATGTGGGGTGGCAGATCGAGGTCGGTCTTTGTTTGAAGGAATTCTTCGAGAGTATCCGAAGAGAACGGACTTGTGGAGCATCTATCTCGATCAAGTAAGTTACTTTTCCTAAATAGATTATGATGTTTTACTTATTTATAATACACTTAAAATTGAAGGCAAATTTCTTATATGATCTACCAACTTCTCCAGGAAATTCGGCTCGGTGATGCAGACATGATTCGTGCTTTGTTTGAGAGGGCAATTAGTTTATCTCTTGCTCCCAAGAAGATGAAGGTATGCTTTCTTCCCCCTTTCTGGGATATAGAAAGTATGAATAATAGGAGGCTTACAGTTCCATCTTTATTCCTTAGCTTTCTACTATATCTTGAACTCCTGAAAGATAAGTCACTAAAATTATTGTTTTAAAGTTGACGACTAAAATAAACTTTTGGATGGATAAAAAATCAAAATTTTAGGTCCTGCTTGATAACCATTTAGTTTTGTTTTGTAGTTATTGAAATTTAAGCTTGTTTTCACTCAAAATCTTTATAAAGAGTTTCATCTTCCTTTAAGAGAGTATTTGAATCCTAGCCAAGTTCCATAAACAAGATTTTGGAAACTATTTTCTTTTTTGTTTCCAAATAGTTGTAGGTAAAAACAAAAACAAAAAATCACACAAGATCAAAGTTGGAATTAAACCATTTTTCGTGAGCCTAACCTATTAAATCTTGTTGTGTGGGGTTTGCAGTTCTTATTTAAAAAATACTTGGAATACGAAAAGTCTGTTGGTGACGAAGAACGGATCGAATCGGTGAAGCAAAAGGCATTGGAGTATGTTGAGAGTACACTGGCCTAATGAATGTTCACACCTATTAGAGACCATCTCAGAACTGGATGAGCCAACTGGTTTAAACTAAGAACTTGACAAACACCCCCTTCACATTTTTGTTAGCTGTGAAAGTGGAGGGGCTTGTATGAGTAAAATTGAGCAAGATTGATTGTATTTCCCCCATTCCAATTTTGTATCATACCCAGCTAACTATTTGTAGTTTTCAGTGAACGATTTGCTCATATATATTTTATTTATTCAAAAAGTTGTATGATTTAAGCCTTTTGGTGTTACAAAACAATCCTATTATGTTTATTCTATTTTCCAATTAGTCCTCTCTGAACTAGCTCTACACAATCTTGGTTTTGTTTTTTGGGAAATAGCTATATTTCCTTTACAATTGATAGCTGATATGAATTTTTATATATATTAAACACAATAGTTTTTAATTATAATATAATTCGTACCAAATTAATTGATTCTATAAGGAAAAAATTGAAAATCTCTCTTATTTTTTGGTTGTTCATTTGACCTTCCTTTTCCTACAACTCCATCTCTTTCAATTCCCCTTGTGAGAAATTTGTCATGATCATGCTTGCCTAATGTGTTAGTTTGTGGTTGCAAATATGTTAACTTCTTTATATCATAATTTTATGTTGTCTTTTTCATATGCAAATGTCATTTCAAATGTTTTAGTATGATGTACTATATGTGATATGATTAGTTCTTTGGGCTTTCCAACAATTTTGATGTTAACATAATATCGTTGATGTTAATCTCTATTGTTGTGACATACAATCTTTTAAAAGATGTTTTTCAACACAATTTCAAACATACTTTTTCTTGTGTTTTTAAAAGCATCTTCTTAATAAGTGTAAAGAGGTTGATCAAGACAGTTGATATTGTCCATGAGTCCTGACTCAGGCATCTTGTCTAGTTATAGAGAGTGTCACATGGCAGTATGTGTTTTGTTGATATAAAAGTATGACTGTGACATGTGGTACTAAAGTTTAAGTTGATTATGTTAATGAAAAGAAAGAGTTTGCTCGATTAGTTCTTTAATATAAAGAAGCATATGCTATATCTAGCATAAGTTTTCGTTAACGAGTATATACTCTATCAGTGCCTAAATTGACTTGTCTTGTAATCTTGCCTAGATAAGAGTGTTGAGAAGATAAAGTTTGAGTAATGCGAAGTTTAAGTAAATAAAATTAAGGTGTCAAAATTGAAACAATTTTGTGATGTAAGAGCTTTAGAGAATTTTCTATTCGATACAAAGTAATACTTCAATAGCACAAATACTATGTCAGAAGATATGAAAGTCACTAGCAACAGTTCACTCGGCAGAATGATGTCAAACTATAGTGAGATCGCATTACATGAACATTCAAGAAAGAAGATGTATCATTGATAGTTGGAGAGGTTAAGACAAGAGTTATTGCACCCACAATTTTTTTTCAGGTTAAAAAATGCTGAAATAAACTTGAAAGATGATTCTCGAAAGTATATTGAATAATTCGTCAAGCTGATTCTTAATATCTCAGATACATAAAAGAAAGATAAGATATAACAAGTAATCAAGAAGTTACAGATTCAAATCCACATTCCAAAGGAGAGTACATATAAACATAGTAGGTAGGATGTTACACACATAATGGAGATTGAAAGCTAGAGAAAAAGCACACACACAATCCCAACATATAAAATCCCAACATAAGATGAAATGAGCTAGCAAGATGGTTTAGTTTCTGAAGAATCATCATCTTGATCTATAGACTTTCTATGCTCGACCTCGAGCCTGGCTTGCTCGGTAAAGATAGGAGTATTAGCAATGAGGAAATCAAGCTTGTCAGTATTCAAGATAATTTGATCATTTCGTTGACAATAGTGACCATTTATTAAAAGGGCTGAATTTTTACTATCAACTTGAAACAATGTTTGCTTATTTTCACGTCCACCATTAACAACAATCCATTTAGAGCTCCCACAAGCCCAGTAACTATTTTCCGAAATCGATTTAATTTGAATTAGTGTGTTCTTGTTTTCCGAGTGGTGGCATTTAAACCATACGAGATGATTATTTGGATCATTGCGATCAGCACAGAACTTTAGATATGGATTAGTTTTACCAATGTCATTTTTATATTCATAATCGTTAGCAAAAACAACACTTAGATATTTCCCATTATCACCTTTAAATGAACACCAGTCCCTGTCACCTGGTGGTTGTGGTTCTATATCACTATATGTAAATAGGTCAAACAATATATCTTTATCTGATGATGATGGTAAAAAAAATCCGGAATTAGTTTCGGAGAAACATAGGTAAGTTTTATAGTGGGCATGGTAAAATCTCACCTGTGGATTATTATTATCATTTTCACCCACAAAATGTGGCTTAAATAATGTGCATGACTTACTGGTTTGGTCTTCATTTGGGGTATCACCAGTGGGGGAAACCAAATGCTGATCATCATCATTTTGAGATTTACTCATCACTTCCAAATATTTGTTGTTGTATGCACTTTTTATGCTCACAAACAACCCATCATCAACATTGCTCGCCTCCCTCTCGAATTCGGAGTTCGAGTCCGGTGGTGAGTACTCATCTTTGGAAATTAGTTGCAATTCATTCGAGTCTTCATCGATGTAGCTCAAATATTTGTTGTTGTAGTTGGTTTGGAGGGTGAAAGTTTTTGGCAACTGTTGTTGTTGCATTTTGTTTTGTTTTTGGTTTGTGATTTCATGAAAATTGATTCTATTTATATAGAGATTTCAAAGTCCAAGCTGTGTATTATTTCTTACATTTTAATAATTACTGTTCCCATGGTGGTTAGTATAATGTTAAATTATATGAACAACCATCTTGAGTTTATATATTTGATTAATATGTCTATTTGTCACAACACATGACTTAAGTTGATAGGATATATTAAATAATAATAATTATTATTATTATTATACATACCACTACTACTCTCAAATAATATTCGAGTAAAATATAAATTTTCATAATCGAGTCAATGATTGTAGAGTTGAAATGAATTACCAGCCATCCACATCACCAACGGGCACCAATCCATTCGGTAGTTTTATAGTATTATAAAACAAGGAAAAAGTTGAAAAATATCTCTCTCCTTTTTTTGTTCTCCTCCATTTGGCCTTCCTTCCTTCCTTTTCCTCCAACTCCTTTGCTGCACCATTTTTTTTTTCTTCTTCAAACCATCTCTTTCAATTCCCCTTTCTTGTGAGAAATGTGGCATGATCATATTTGTCTAATGTCTTGTTTGTGGCTGTATTGATTTTTTACTATAATTCTAGCGTATGATTTCTCTTTTTTCATATGCAAATATGTCACATATTCCTTCCTACAAGTTAGATGTTAATTATACAATATTGTTGATTTTGTTTA
>JBBMKA010000026.1:15096408-15108899 GCA_037833695.1 Sechiopsis laciniata | reverse complement strand
CACGTCCGTCTGTAGAATAGGCACCGGGAGACATCGAAGGAGTGGAGACACGGGAGGTGTCTACAGATTGGTGTCAGATGTAAGTCTCGAACCTGAGACATTAAGGGGAACACATTTTCAAAACTCAAGTTTTTGACCACCACACCACCCTTGGAGATTATTTTTTTTTACTATTAATCATAGGATGACACACTTTTTTACCTAAGGTGCTCAAGGCGCTAGACCTATGCCTGAACCTAGGCACGAGACTGAGCGAGCCTTTTAAAAGGCTGCCCTCAAAATGAAAGCAAAAAAACAAAGCCGTGCAAAGTAGATTAAAGACTATATTAAGAAAGCTTTGTACCTGCACGTTCAAAAGACTTCCTGCTGGGCATGTATGATGGATCCATTCCCCAGCTTTTCTGGAACCGATTTATCTGTTTATTTGGCAATAGAATTCATTAAGTAAACATTTCGATTTTAAGGGCAGATGAGTAGCTAGAATAAGAGAGTTTGGCATGACCATTAAAAATGCCTTTTAAGGGATTACAAGAACTAAAACTTTTTGCAGGTTTGATCACATGGACAAAAGGATTCTCATTTTTCAAAATCGCTTCAAAGCAGCTTAAAATCCTTTTTCAATAAGTGTGTGTGGAAAAATTTGTTTCACTCGAATACTCTACCCATAATAGTTATCTTATCTCCCTCTCACTAGTATACAAGTTTCGGATTTTTGGAAGTGGAAGGTTTTGAACCTATAACCACATAGTTACTAGATCGTACAAGGTGCCACCAGAGCACTGCTCTTTTTGGGACAAATTTTGGATTTTAATATAGGTGAAAACCCATGTTGATTATTTCATAATTATTATTGCATCATATTTTATACTCCTTATTTTAAGGAGATTCTCATGTTATTTAATTCACTAGTTTGTGAGGGTCCCTCATTTGGAAGAAATAATAAGATTATTCTTATTCTTTAAAATTCAAGATGGTATCAAAGCCTATAAAGCCCAAACGGGTATTTGGTCCAATAAAAATAAAATTGAGATTCAATTCAAGATTGGTGAGCCCAAAAGAGACACTATCTTGAAGGGGCATGTTAAGATCCTACATCGAAAAGAGTTGA
The DNA here is from genome assembly GCA_037833695.1 of Sechiopsis laciniata. Taxonomy (NCBI): domain Eukaryota; kingdom Viridiplantae; phylum Streptophyta; class Magnoliopsida; order Cucurbitales; family Cucurbitaceae; genus Sechiopsis; species Sechiopsis laciniata. The sequence continues at coordinate 15,107,791 of JBBMKA010000026.1, read as the reverse complement.
GACCTTATAGCAATATAAAAAAGTGGATTACTCCTCTTATCACCAATTGGTTTTGAGATGGATGGCCATACTATCGAATAACCCAAAAGACCATCGTGTAGCTCGGATGCTAAACATAAATCTTTTACCCAACATAACCAATGAGAAATTAAAAGATAGAGTGTTTCCAATAAGTTCCAAGCAAAACTAAAGCATACCTCTTCCTGCAAATTGTCAAATTTGTCCCAGTAACCCTTCGGTTTGCGGTGTTTATATGCTAGAGAAAGATTCATAAGTGATGCAATCCTTCTGAACCCACCCATGCGCGTTATTGCCTTTTCGATATCGACCCTTCCATGTAGGCGAAGTTGCTTTCTCATTGGCATAAATCCTTCTTGCCCATGTTCTGAAATAAACTTGAGAACCTCTGCTTTCAGAACTTCAATATCTCTTTGTAAGCCAGGAATTTTGGGCCTTGGTCTGCATGAGTTTCCACCATTGACATTTGAAACTCCCTCAGCTGTTGTTGTATAGCCATTGAATTGATTGTTTCGATCCGAGGCACTTTTGTCCTCTGAATCACCTTCATCAAATGCTTCAAAAGAATTTTTTAAACCCCTTTTCTCAATGGAGTCTCGAATTGCACATAAATTTGAAGGAAGATCTTCATATACAACCTGAATACAGATGATTGATTGTAAACGAACGGCAAGTGATAGCTCTTTCACCTATGCAATACTTGTTAAAAAATGCAATTAGATAACTAGAGAAATATATCGCTTTCACAGAAAGAAGGTGAATAACTAAATCTTATACAATATTTCTGATAGGATTTATAGTGTATGTAAATTGTATGAGAGTTTGTTTGGAGAATTTATAATAAGAAACCCAGTATGAAATATTTTGGTCAAGAATAGGAGGGTCTCGTCCAAATAACTTAAGACTTGGTTAGCTAGTATTTTTCCATTGCCGTTTATCTTCAATAAAATTGGGTTCTATCAATTTCCAACGATTCTAACAATCTTTTCTAAATACACTGCATTTAAGATGAGAGTATGGACGGAAAACTACTGAGTAACAGTAACTATATGATAGAAACAAGACTAGCTTGGACATAGAAACACAAAAACAAAAACACTTATAAAAAATATAGATACACAAAAACAGGAGATTAAAATAGAGAGAGAAAATGTAAAAAAGAACCTCTTCCATTAAAGCCTCAGAGAGAAATGTATCTTTGTGCATTCTCGACTCCACGGAGTATTTCAACAGGGTATGATGGCTTCCTAACTGCTCAAAATTCCATTTTCCACTAAGAGTGTCAAAGTCTCCTTCAACCTGTTCAAAGCTAATCTCTTGTTCAAGCTGTTCACACAAGTCCAAAACCACACGAGCATGCAGAACCATATATAGAAGACCCTTGCATCCTTCCTACACAAGTTTAAAGCTTTTGAGAATTAGCATGATAGTGCCATTGATAAAGCAATTCTAAGCTGTTGGGAATACAAATAAAGTGTAGTTCTACATTGATTAGATAAGGGGTAGATCATAGGTATATAAATGAGGACAACTATCTCCATTGATATGACATGAGACCTTTTTGGATGAAACCAAAAACAAAGTCACGAGGACTTATGTCCAAAGTAGACAATATTGTACGAATATAGAGATCTGTCGGGAGTTGCTCCTAACACATTCTATTGATTGGTTTTATTTTTGTTCAAGGGAAACAAAACTTTTCATTGAAATAATGAAAAGAGTAATGCTCCAAATACAAAGAAACAAAATAAACAAGATAATAAAAAAGCATAAAGTGCAAGTTACAAAAGGAAAATAAAGCCATTCCAATTAAAAAACAAGCTGCTTTCTAATCAATGAGCTGCTTAGCTAACTAAATTAGACTGTTAGTAGCTATTGGTTAGGGAATCATAATACTACCCTCAATACGCTAACTGTTGCAGCATTCCTCCTTACATGGGTGAAACAAGTAAAATGCGAAATGGTGGTAATCCCATCAAGTAATATCACATCAGATATTTCTAGTAGCAGAGTGCCAAGAGAGCCTCAAATTTGGTTTATATAGTATATTATTAATGATAATTCCTATCATCCTAATATTCTCATAAATTAGAAAATGAGATTGCAAGTTAAGCATATTGGAACTCTAGACTTTGTAAGTATTCTTCTCATTCTGCATTGCAGCTTTTTTAGCTTCCTGTGGACATTCATGTCTACTATTATTTCTGTTTGAGTGTCCTTTTCAAATTCTGTAGCCAAAAAAGCTGTATGATGACGGATCTACAAGAATCAAATCAACCCAGGACTCACTAGACAAATTCAATCTGAATTAATAATATTATATAACGCCTCAAGATTTTAGCTACTTTTCTTTTCTTTTTATAATGAAGAACCAGACTTTCATTGACAAAAGATGAAAGAAAACAAGAGGATACAAAAAAAAACCAAATCCACAAAAAGGAACCAACTAAGAAGGGACCTCCAATCAAGTATCTTGCTGAATTACAAACAATTAATATGTTCATTTTACCTGAAGAATGCGAACTTTGTTGCTTTCTCTTGACAATATTTTGCTGATTGCTAGATTTGGAACTACTCTGCAATCAATTAATTTCACTAGTAAGAAGATTTTCAAACCCAAAGAAGATTTGGAACTAATCCACAAACAAAAAGTACCAAGAATTGACACACTCAAGGATAATCCTTCCATGAAAAATACCAAGGATCAAAATGGCATTATTATGTCGATCCTCCAAATTAACAAACCTAAACTTTCCATAAAAATCCTAATAATGTTCAGTTCATGAACCTTTTCAACTCCCAAAGTGGAACAACGCAATGTAGGAAGAAGAAATAGAAGCTCTCGAAAAGAATGGACATGGGAAATACTAATATTCCTGAAGAAAAGCAAGGTCTGATAAGTTGCCTAGGAATTTACTAAGTTGTATGGCATTGAGTACCTAAAGATGTTTGCTCTTGCACCATAACCAAATACTATCTGTCTTTTTTTTTTGTTATCTCTTCTAGCATTAGATGAGGAATGCATACGTACGCATAATTAGAGATAAGTGAAAGTAAGGATAAAATTTGCTCCTCAAGTCACTTTATGGCAACATAATTTCCAAAAGTAGGTTCAAACATTCCATTAAAGCTATTAAAACTCAGGGCTACACTCAATGTTAGAGTTACCAAATATATTCTCCTCCAAGGTAAGATAACTATTACTATTGGATATGTTGATAACACTATTCTCGCAAAAAATCAATCGAGAGAGGTTAACACTCAAAGATCTAGTGACAACAAATTCTAAAATCAAAGATTTGGCAACTCAAAGTTGCCAGAGCTAAGATTGGAATATGTATATCCCAAAGGAAGTAAATTCTCAATTTTCCCAAGGAAAGAGCTATGACAGCTACCCAACCTAACAAAAAACCAATGGATCAAAATGTAATACCCAGCAACCGAAGTACGGACCTATATAAACAACTAGCAAGCTAACAACAACAATAGCTCAACCGATAGAAGTGTGTTTCCATGACTAAGAGATCATGCGTTCGAATCTCCCCACCCCCAATCGGGTTAAACTAAAAAAATATAAACAACTAGCAAGCTAACAACAACAATAGCTCAACCGACAGAAGTGTGTTTCCATGACTAAGAGATCATGGGTTCGAATCTCCCCACCCCCAATCGGGTTAAACTAAAAAAATATATAAACAACTAGCAATGCCTTGGTGAAAAACTCATTTTTTTTGTCTCACAAGAAACCAGAGATCAACTTTGCTATAAGAGCATGAAGCCAATTTATGAATAATTTCTGTATTCAAGCACCTCCACGCTATATACGAAGTCTCAAGATGCATAAAACAAACACGAGGAGGACTCTACTTAAAGCAGAAATTAAAGGAGGCATTGATGCTAATACTCATGCAAATTGGATTGAGTTAGTATGAGTAGAAGATCTACTTCTAGATAATGCACTTAATATGAGCAAATCTAGTCACACCACAAGTAGTAAAAATTTTGAGACCGTAGCTCAAGGTTTTTGCAAGGGGTTATGGCTAAAAAGGATCTTCAAAAGTAAAAATTCTTTCTGAAAGTCAAGTAAGATTATTCTTTTTTAATCAAGTCAGATTGTACAAATAGGTATCGAACATGTGAAGATAGGCAAACATTTCATAAATGAGGAGGATTGTTCATGCTTCAACTCAAGTACAAGCAAGCCTCACCAATGCCCTACCAAAATACAAGTTTGATGCACTAAATTCTGAACTTGGATCAATTAACATATGCAAAATAGTTTGAAGAAGAAGAAGAAGAATAATATCTTCATCAGACCTTGTTCCCAACTGTAGCTGTTCAGTTCAATCAACTTTAATTATGTTTTTGCATATTCATTTGTGAAGTCACTAAAAATTGACTTGACTAAGTTTGAACAAGAGACCGCGAAACTCTTGCAAAGATTAAAATTTATGCAGTGAATGTTAAGAAACAAGTAATTACTATGCAATGAAAGTAAGATTTTTTTAAAAAAAGAATTAAAGTAGAAATTGAAGAAAAAAGGCATGGATCACTTACTCAGGAAGACTTTCATAAGCAGTCAGGACATTCCAGACTTCACGAACAGGAGCTTTCACTGTTATGCTAGCAACCACACAACGATGAACACCTCCATTTTCCTTCAGTGAAATTTATCTTATAAGAAAATATGGCAATTAAAAAGCCAGACATACAAAATTGTATCATCTCCATTGCAAAATTGTCGACTTATTCATTTCATTTTCAACTACTCTAATGGCTCTGTTGATGGGTCTAAAAGGATGTCAATGGTAGATACCATTACATATTATTAGAGTAGAACCATTATAAAGAAATGGGGATTTAGAAGAAAATCTTTCTGCAGATAGGATCACAAAGTATCTGTTGAAAACCACCAACCTCAAAAAGCTTAAGCTAATGGGTTGAAGTAAATTTAATTATATCAACTAACACTCTCTCACTTGTGGGCTTAGAAATTTGAGAAATGCCCTATAATTGGAATTCAATTTTAATTAAGGAGGAAGCGACTTCGCAGAGGCTCGAACTCAGAACCTCCTGCTTTGATACTATATTGAATTATGTCAAATCACCAATCAATCTAAAAGCTTAAAGCTAATAGGTTGGGGTGAATAAAATTATATCAACCAACAAAATAGCTATAAGTCAGCATGCTAGTGTTGATTCACATACCAGCAAACCATCAAATCTGCGAAGATGAACTTCATCAACCATGCAACGTTTGTCAAGTCTGCAGCCTTTTCCAAAAACTCCCCAGTTGCTATTCAATTCGTTAGATAACAGGGGCAGCGGTCCGAGATTGGAATTAGAATTAACCCCTCTAGAGTTTTCCAGTAATAATTCATCCTGCTCACATGCAGCACCATTGATTGTATTATTAGAGAGAACCATGGCCTTGGAATTTTCAGTGTTTCCTACTCTCTGACCCACTACAGAGTTCTCTTCGGCTCTAGAAGCCAAGGCCCGAAGATTCACAGGAAGGTCTGACCTAATTATTCTTTCCAGAAGAATGGCAGGAAAATTGAATCTTGGTATCACGTTAACTTCATATGACAACATTGTTGGGGATAACCTACAGAAAATAGCATTGATAACCATGCATATTAACAAGTAGAAAGGAAAGTATCCAAAAAACTTGAGAAGTACTCAACAACATGAAAACAACCTTATAGACTATAAGTGAAGCAAACTGTGAACATATTGGGTGAAACTAGTATTATGATTATGGTAGGTGTTGAGGATCCACATTTTTTTTTTTGAGTTACAACAATTGGGAGAGGGGGGATTCGAACCGGTGACCTCTTGGTCATCAGGTGTACAAAAATGCCACTGAGCTACTGCTCTTGTAGGCTAGGATCCACATTTTTAATAAGATGCATACGCTACTTCTTTCTTTGTCAATTAGTTTTGAAACGAAATTTTATTAGCCACTGTCCATGAATGTCATAAAAATTACTGTATTGTTATATTCATAAATTTATAAACTTAGGAGGAGTTTGGATAGCGTTTTGGTTGAGGAGTTAGTTTAAGGAGCTATTTTGAGTAATTAGGAGATTGAAGTTTTTGTAATAGCTCGTTTGAATGTAGATTTTTATGGAAGAGTTGTAGCCAAATACTCATTTGGATGTAGTTTTTTTGTAGAGGAGTTAGAGACAATAGCTTGTTTGGATGTGGATTTGAAATGAAAAGTTATTTTGAGTAGTTAAAAAACTGTTGAAGATATGCTCATATGCCTTGAACGCTTCATTTCTGTGCGATTAGTAGTCGGGGGCTCACAGCCCGGTCGGCAAGTGGGGGTGCGGGGGCAACGCCCCTGTTGCGTAAATGCTTTTCGCATTGCATACCATTGCTTCACGAATAGCAGTAATTCATTCCGCATGCATTCAGTGCAACCAGCATTCGCACTCCGCAGCGCTAGCACTTCCGCATTATGTTGTGTTTTCTACGTGTGCTAGCGCATCCGCATTTTGTTTTAATGCTACACATTCTGTAATAGGGTTTAATGAGAGTGCATATATAAACTCGAATAAAACCCTAGCCGTACTATGACATTCATTCTGTACTCTGTATTGTTCGTTCTCCTTAATAAAACTCCGCCTCTCTGCCCGTCGACTAGCTAACACAACGTTAGTGAACCACGTAAATTCTGTGTTGTTTTCTTTCTTCTCTCGCGTTTTCTTTATCCTCGTATTGGTTGTTGATTGCCGTTTTCATAACAAAAAGAATGATTAGAAATAAGTGTTTAAAAAAGAGTTATTTTGAGTAGTTAGAAATAAATGATTAGAAATGAGTGGATAGAAATGAGGAGCTATTTTGAATAGTTAGAAATGAATGATTAGAAAAATGAGAGGCTAGAAATGAGGAGTTATTATGACTATGAGTAGTTAAAAATGAGGAGTTGTTTTGAGTATTTACAATAACTCGTTTAGATGTGGTCTTTGAGGAGTAGTTAGTAAATGCTCAATATAAATCCTCTTTAAAATTGACAAACAAACACCCACTTAGTGTCAAAGAACAGATAAACAAAGTTTTTACCTTGTACTCGCTTTTAAGGACCATTTTCCTTCAAACTTTTTGAAGTCCCCATCAACCATGGAAAAATGGAGTTCCCGACTACCATCCTAAGACCACCAGTTGACTAGCGTTAAAAGGCAACATGGTCTCAATAGCAACAGAGTTAGTGTAGTACAGAGATATATATGTTACTAATTACACAGCTAAAAAAATTGACACAGTTCAGAAAGAAAGCAGCCACATAGGTTTTGTAAACAGAAAATTATAACAGCTTTTCTTACAGAATTTAGAAGCTCTTGAAGATCTAAGACAACTCGAGCTTCAATATGCCAATACAATGCCCGTTGCAGACCTCTTTGCTCCAACCATATTCGACCAGGATGTGGGCAAGGAATTCTTCCACTGGAAATAACATAACAACCAGTCTATTTATATGGAAAAATAAAGAAAACACTGCAAAGCATTTGCAATAGCTAGAGCAAAGTTTTCAGGGAATAAATGAGTTATTGAGGTAAAATTATCCCATAAGATGAGTTAAAGAGCTCTAATAAGCTCCTCCCATACAATTTATGTTTTTAGACTGACTAGAGTTGAGCAAATATGCATTTGCCAAATGTGTTTTTTATAACTTTTTGGACTCGGTTATCCAAGTAGTAGAAAATGTGAAAACACTTTTTTTTTTTTTTAATGTTTTCAGTGTAATCAGATTTAATTTAAAATTTAAAAATGTATGTCATCTTATAAGCTCAACTCATTTTTGTTATGTCTCAAAAAAAAAAAAAAAACTCATTTATGTTAAATTAAAATATATATTACAAATGACCTGATCTCATGATATACATAAACCTGGACAACCTTGTTGCTAGAGGCTTGGGGTGTTCAAGATATATTTTCTTAAAAGTTCGATCGAAACTCACAAGTGAAATTAATTGTAAAATCTCTTGTTAACTCCCATGTCGAGACCTTGTGATAGGCATGGGTGCCCAGAATATATTGTGGGACAAAACTCCGATTTCCAGTTATCAAAAAAAAAAAAAACAAATATTTGTATCATAAAGTATGTCTATAAATAAATTAATGATTTTTTTAAAAAAAATCGAAAAATCAGAGCTTCGCTCTCCTATACCCGGGACACCGAAATACTTCAAAGGGTATTATAGTTTAAGCGTTTTCCAGCCGTTTCGAACCAAGAATCTCGCAAGGAAGGGTCTCTTAAAGTCCTTGCCCTCAACCGCTGGCTGCCCCTTGGAGACTAAATAAATTAATAATAGTAAAGGCTTAGGGGTCAACAAATGTTTAAACTAGAATGAGATTCTAAAATGCCAACAAGAACTGAACCCATAAACAGTTCAAATTCCACCATCCAAATATTGTTGAATTTAAAAGAAAACAGAGTTTCTAAATCCGGTACGAAACACACATATTTTATACAATTACGAGTATAACACTAAAACATGGAAATCAAGAACACAAAACGAATAAGCATTTCATAAAATTGACACGCAGTACCTGGAAACAAGATTAGGTATGAAATCTGCAAGCCGCTCATAATCCGTAAGAGCATTCCAAACCGAATGAATCCCAGAATTAACAAAAACATCCGCCCGAATCCGCCGCTCCCTCCACGAAACAACTTCCACTTCACAATGCACATCCCTCTCGCCCTCTCTCTCCCCATCGCGATCTCTACCGCCGTAAACTCCACTCCCCTTCTTCAAATCGAAGCTCTTCGCGAAATGCTCGCTCGAGTTCCAATCAAATCCACCGGCAGCAGAAACAGAGACACATTTGGTGCGCAATGGAAGAGAAGAAGAAGAGATCTGGCAGTAATCCGCTTGTCTGGAATAGACGACGGCGAACGGCGGTCCCAAATTGAACGTCAAAGCTCTGTAAACAGCCATGGTTCATGAAGAAGATATCAAAAAGGAGAAATCTGAATTTGGTTAATGGCAGAGTAGAGTGAGAGTGACTGTGAGTGACCATTTCTTTTGATTTTTTGGTGTTTTATTTTGTTTGGTAGCTCAAAAATAAGTGGCTCTGGTGAAAGTTTGTAAACTACCTTTTTTATAACAGGGGTATTTTTGTCATTTATATAAATTTGTGGTTGAGATTGCTATTCCTCCTTGGGTTTGGATGTTTTTTTTAATGATATTTCACCTTCACAAGTTGGCAATTGTGATTTTTTATTTTTTGAAAATGAAATTTCATATCCAAAAATCAATACAATCCTCTCAAATTTCATTATCCTTTAAGTATTTATGTATATATATTTATGTGTGTGTATGTTCTTGACATTAAAGCTAATAGAAGATTGATCTCACATTGTAAAGTGGATACAAACTTCATTGGTCGAACCACTATAAATATTGTGTCGCTTCTCTGTTGTTGCTCTCTTTGATTTAGTCACTGCATATTGATATTGCTTAGTGTGATTAGAATATGGTCTATTAATTATTGAAAAGATCTTGTTTAAGTGTAAGTATTTTCCCAACGGACTCAAAGCGAAATTTGTAACAAAATTGTGACGTCATTGATTTGATCAAAACTACATGTGATATATGCACTTCTAACAATAAAACTTTTTTTTTTTGAGTAAGGTTCCATATGACCTCTAATCTTCTGAATTAACCTCCTCGAATGAGTTCTAATAATGATCTCGATTTCAATCTTGCTAAAAATAGACTTGACCAAATCAACATTCAAACTATTTTTATTAGACAAAAAAATCACATACCCTTTTGTCCTTTCAATCATCCTTTACTCTAAAAGGGGTGATTGCTAATTTAGTTGATTTACTCATTTTTCATATGAACTCTTTGAGAAAAAGATATCTTCCCCAAGTGATATTCCATTAAGCTTGAGAAGAGGAGTTTCCCAAATTGGCCTTTATAGAAATCTTTCTTCTCTAAAATACTTACTATTTTGATTCTTGACAAGCCTTCAACTTTGTTTAGCTAGAAGGCTTGATTAATTGAAAATTTTAGATTTTTAAAGTCCAAGTCTCCTTAGTCTTGCCATTATCTAACTCTTTCAATTAATCCAATACATCTTATATTTCCCATAATCTTGGCCCCACTAAAACCTAGCACAAAACTTTTCCATCTCACAAGGCCTTTTGGTAATTTGAAAGCAACATAATGTATGTAGGAATAGTTTGAGCCATTGTGATTGTTTGTTATAATAAATTTCATGAGAAAGGGAGGCTGTATTTCTCTTTATTACAAAAACAAAAATCCTTCCCAAAATGTATATATTTTAGTGGTGTTGAAAGGGTTAGTGGCTTAATGGTTTATTGTTTGCTGGTAATTCAGTTCAACACCACAGTACTAGGTTCGATCTTTTTGATGGTATGACAAACTAATTTTTGAAAAATACATTTTTTATAGTTCACTAACACTTAAAGAGGGTGATTCAAACATATAACTTATTAGTCGTCATTAACCTATACTTTGCCTACGTCTTGCTTGGATGTTCGACTGACCTTTAACATGTTGTGATCGCCTTTGGATATAATTTCTCTAGACACTGTGCTAACTTATTTCTCTACAAAAGAGACATAAATAATTAAAAAAAAAAACCCCAAACTCACAAGAAAATTGAACTCGACTAATGGTATCCCCACAATGTGTAATATCCTTCGAAATTTAATCAATACTAATGTGTAAAAGCATGAGGAGACTACCGAACACCTATGCTTGGATCATGACATAGAATTACAATTATTAATTGACATTATAATTAGAAAGTTTAGAACTTTTTGAAACATAATTTAGGCTACCTTTTCTATAAATTAATAACAAATGTATTAGTAAAAAAAAAAAACACTTTGGTAATGATACACTTTGAAGTTAGAAACATATTTTGGCTAACTTTGTTAAGATTCAAATAGAAGATAAAACTATTTGTAAAAAGTTTGAGTGAAAACACACTTAAATTTAAAAAATCAAATGGTTATCAAACGAGAATGTAAGTACGACTCCTAACACCAATCATATACAAATTCGTGTTAACCAAACATTATTTCCAACATTCTCTTTATATACCTATAAAAGCCAAAAGGATCAAGTTCCATAAGTTCATAATCCTCCATTGTCTCCCCTATTATTGGCCAAGAATAGAGCAAGGTCAAACATGTATGAAGATTCTTGGATATGGTTGATAAGATCACGTTCATCCATGTGCAAAAAGGCTGCAGATTTTGCCACTTCCATCGAGGAGGAGCTTCCTCTGTCACATCGCGGCTTCGTTGCCTCATAGCTTGGTTCGCAATCGATGTCGGTGAAGATGACATTTCCATTCTCTTCTTTGATGTTCA
>JBBMKA010000026.1:15075235-15087583 GCA_037833695.1 Sechiopsis laciniata | reverse complement strand
TATATATATTTTTTTTTTTTTTTTTTACTTATTTATTTTAAATAATAAACAATATAATATTAAGGAAACTTGTATGTTTGTCTCTCTAGAGTAAAAAACTGAAACCCTATAAATGAAGGGTAAGGGACTGAGGGGTAGTGCCATTGCGTAGGGCACTTCTAGAGAGAGAAAGGGTTTGTAGAGAGAGAAGTTGAGGGTTGTGGGGAATGTTGGCTGGCTCGAGGCTTTTCAAACAAAGATGTTCTTCTTTCTTTTTCCTTTTGAAAGTTTTTAAAAGGAAAAATAAAAAGAGCTGCTCGGCTTCGGACCAGGCTTCATTCCCCTTAACTCGAAACTTCACTCGGAACCCTAATCTTCAATCTTCCATTTCTCAACACACATTATATAGGGTTTGCTTTGTTTCTGATCTATCAATTATACATTCTACTTACAAATTAAACCCCATTTCTTTTTCTCTTTTTTTTACCTTAATTATTTAGATTTTTCATCTCAAAATTGCAGATTCGTTTCACGCTGCTGGTCTCGAGCTCATCGACAATTTTACACTATTATTGCAAATGTCCTTCCAACATATATGTAATAGATATGAATTCGACGGCTCGTTCAATTACTTTCTTTTTTTTTCTTTTTCGAATGTGACTAATAATTTTACACCATTCGTTATGGATGTTTTTTTCATTATATATGCTATAGTTATGAATTTGACTGGCTGGCAATTTTACCTAACAGTTTTACAGTATGATGAGTATGTGTTTAAACCATATACGTTATACCTACGAACGTAACGACCACGATGAACAATTTTTCTTCTCGAACAAGCTTCGGGTCTAGTAACAATTTGAAGTTGGAGAAAATTCTTAAGATTTTTTGGATACATGTGTGATGTGAGTTATGAAACTAGCTAGTGTTAGACTAGGCAGTTAACTTTACAGTTCTTTTCATCTTTGACTTTAAAAGAACTTCAAAAATTCCTTTTTTAATCTCTGTTTTTTTTCTCTGTTCATTTCAAAAGTTGAGAGAAGGATAAAAAAAAATGTAGAGAAATGAGAATTGATTTATTATTATTGTATTTTATTTATTTTGAGTGATGTGAGAGAGAGGTGGGCAATAATATTGAAACGTAACTGTTGAAATAAATGCAAGGGTTTTTGTTTGTGTGATAAAGGCCGTTCAGATTAATTATGTATTCAGGCATTACTTTACCTGAAAGTAACTAAAAAACATATATTTCCAAGACTGAATGAAAGAAACTATGCCCTAATAAGAACAAATATAAAGGCATTCACAAAAGCTATGTAATGCAATGCCCTTATATATATATATATATATAATGTAAAAAGTCATTTTTCCAACATTTCCTTAACCCATCATCTTGACCAAGATTCTAGGGAATCTGATGTAAAACTAAACCTAAAATAAAAATGGAGCAAATATCTCTTTTGATAAATTGTTTAAAGTTGTTGAGGATCCTAAATTGAAAAAGTAATATTTATAAGATAAGTGAATTACTGGATTATCATCGATAGGTTGCAACAGAAATTTTATAGTATCCTATAAAAAAAAGAAATTTTATACTATTTAACTAACATGATCATCATCATATTAAAAATATGTTGAGAATATTGAGGATTTTACATTGTCACACATTAGAAAAGTGGGAAGATCTCTGCTTGAGTTTTGCAATAGAACTTCCATACCATCTAATATAAAGTCTGACAATTAATTAAATTTGTTTCGAATATGTATAACGGACTATTGGGACACAGTTTGAGCTTGATTTTGAACAACTCTTAATTCAACAATATTTAAGGAAAAACATTCAAATTTGTAACTTCGTGCTTACAAAATTATATACCCTATTTTGACTTATCGAATGACTATCAAAAGGAAAAACATTTGTCGAAATCAAATTTGTCACTCTTCTCTTAGTGTTTTTTTTTAAATCCTTTCTTTTAAGAAATTATTGGAAAGAGCTAGAACAATATATGGCAAACATTATATTCTACTAAGAATATTAAAACCCATCTTTTGATTATAAATCAAATGGTTATGAGAAAGAAGATTTTTTTTTTAATTCGTGAAACTCGTTTGCGTGCACCTCGATCAGTGTCATGGACATACTGTCTAACCGTACAAAATTTGGGTGTTAAAGAAACTCATAGTACAATAAATTCTTAGATATATGATTATCATGAATTGAAATTATCACCTCTTATCTCTTCAAGGTTCTCTTAACCACTACGTCACTCCATGACGATTGAGAAAGAAGCATGATTTGAATCTACATTAATTAGTTAACAAAATGACAATTGTATTTCAAATCTACATATGGAAGTGATGGGGGGGCATGTCAAAAGATACTTTTGAATCCAACATTTCCACAAGCCATTGATCTTGACCTAGATGGGCAAGAATCAGATGCAAAACAGAACCCTAAAGAAGAGAGAGAGAGAGAGAATGTTAAATGTAAAGAGAAGTATTAATGAGGGGCTTGGAAGTAGTTGAAAATCAGAGGGCATCCTTGGAAAAATTAGCTGGGATTATGGTGTTTTGTGTGTTTTTAGGGTTTTGGAAAAAGAGACAGTAAATGAGGAAGACGACCGTCTGATCCTGTCTGATGTCTGATGTCTCATCTGACCAATCTCGGGAAACTAAAAAACACAGACACACAAAATAAAAAAATAAAAAAAAATAAAAAAAATGAAAGTATAGAGTAATTGTAGGTATTGGGTTATTGGATTCATATTCATATTCAGATAATGGATGTCTTAAACACAGGGGATTTAGTACACTTTTATCACTAAGTTTATAGTTTAAAACAACATTTTGTTTGTAGTTGTTTTATTTTATTGTGGTTCTTCAACGTTCATATATCAGTTTAGTCTTTATATACTAAAAAAAAGGGTTTAAAATCGGTCTTTTTGACTAATTTCTTGTTAGTCTTTTTATAAAAAATTACTATCTTCCTTGTTTTTAAGTTGATGTATATTACTTCATTTTTTTCCTTTTATAAATTAAATTTTTTTAATATTATTAAATTAGTTTCACCTATATTAAATTCAAATTTATTATAGAGACAAATTTTTAAAATTAGGAAAAAATATGTTTTATTTTTTTGCCTTGGGGTTTACTTTCTATTTGGTTTCTATGTTTCAAAATTGAATATTTTTATTTCTTACTTTTATTTTTGGAGATTAAAAAAAATCGTTAGTTTCATAAAGTAATTTTGACTATAATGATAAATAGACTAATTTTAAATTTCAATATACTAATGAGGTGATTATTTTAGTTTTCAAGTGAATTTAATTTTTAAAATAAAATAAGTATAAAGTAACTAAAAAACACACTCAAAGTCTAAAATTGAGTATTATTAAAATGTCAGGGTAAAAATGTTCAATTTTGAAACTTAGGGACTAAATCGAAACTAGAACCCAAACTTAGGGACTAAAAAGATAATTTTCCTTGAATTTTATTTAAGCAACTAAAATTGAAGATTTGAAAATTCAAAGACTAACTTTAACTTGTAGAAATAGTGAAATCATGTCGAAGCTCAACGGAAATATGAATTAATTTCTCTATAATATCCAGTATTTTCTTTAATAAATTATAATTTATTTATTTACTTTTTAAAAGATAATCAAATTTAATAAAGATATTCAATTAACTTTAGATATCAATTCATCCTTAAAAGTTTTTTCCTAAATCTTTTTTTTTTTTCTAAATTCTTTCATTTTCTCATTCTAACTTAATACCTATAAATAACACACAACTCCTCCATTCTTTATTTTTACGTACTACACACCAAACACTCAACCACCATTCTCTCTCTGCCTCTCCTTTCCACTTTATACTTTTATGCAAACAACCACTTTCTCTCTCCTTAATTTTCCTCAAACTTTCATTTTGAATCTATGCCGTTAGAGGGGGGTTCTCGATAGACGAACCACAAATTTAGAATCTCGACAATAAGATGAATCCAACAAGTTGGTGACTTGCCTAGCTTCCGACAAGACGGTACCACCTTGTTTTGTATGCCACAATTGTCTTTTGCTTGAATTTGTTAATCAATCAAGTCATCGATCAGGTAAGAAAAACTAACACTCTTATATGTGGTTTGTGGCAAAACTCGTGGTTAATCTTTACTTAATATTTTTATTAGATTATCATCGTGGTTGTTAAAATTGATGTGTGGTTGTTAGTTCATTTAGTTTGATTTAGTTTGAATAAAGTTAAGTGGTTGAAGTATGAGCTTATGATTATGAAGTGTGAGATAAAGATTGAGAGATAAAGATCAGGATTTTGCGTATGATGGTGTAGAATTATTCGTTGATTTTTTTGAGCTTGCCTTAAGAGCATTAAAGATGTGGATTGTAATGATGAGAATCTAAGTGTCGGAGATTAAGGATATAGATTCATGAGAAGCGAGCTGGTATTGGTGTTATAAACTTGGTTATGTTTAATTGATGCAATTTATTTTTAATTTAAAAGAGTTGGATATTTATAACGAACTTGTTAGTCCATGCAAGACTTAACAACGCAGATATTAACGAAATTGTTTGTCCATGCAAAACTTAATGAAAAGATGTTAACGGGCTTATGGCCCATGCAAAACTTAAGACGAATATAATAAAGGACATGTTGGTCCATGCAAAACACAAACAGGTGATGACGGACATGTTGGTCCCCTTCTTTCATACTATGTGCTTGCTGGCTCCAATGGGAGGGTTAATATCCCATATTCATACTGCGAGCTTGCTGGCTCTTATGGGAGGGTCAATTTCCCATTTAGTTAGGATTAGATGCTTGTTAGGGTTAATCTCGTTATTTTAGTTGCTGTTAGAACGTATTATTATTATTTATTATATTTGTTTTATGTTCGTAACTAATAATTATTTGTTAGGAATATTTGTTATTTGTCTTAGTAGTTAAAGGTTAATATGAACTGGTATGATATTTCTAATAACTATATTAGGTAATGGTTGATCACGTGTAATATCCTGTAAGGGAGTTTCCTTACTGGATTTTTCGAAACTCATCATTTATATTTAACAATTTTCAGGAAATTCGGAGCATGTCGTGGTAGTTGACTGAGACGAGCTGAGAAGATCATGGGCACTGTCGTTGGTCTTTTATTTCCACATTAGTTACGTAGTCGTGTACTTTCCTTATTTTTTGCGTTCTTTTTAATAAACCTATTTATATATTTTAAGGGGATTCCCGTAAACACTCTTTTATTGTTATTTTAAATGCAAGATTAGTTATTTTCCTAAAGATTCGGTCTTAGTTGTTAAATGAATTTATGCATGCATGGTAATTACCTTAAATATCTAGTAAGAAATTTTGGGTCGTTACATTCTCAAAGTTAGAACCAAACAAAATGAAGAGCTTTTGGTATTTTGAATAAAATTCTAACAAAAAAAAAAAAAAAAATTCACGAAAACTTCAAATTCAAGGGTTTAACTTTATTCAATTGTAATCTTGATTATAGGCTTACAAGATTAATTTAAATTCCTTTAGTCTACCTATTTTGAAAAGACAAAAAAAAAAAAAAAAAAACTTCTATTAAACCTTGACTCAAAATCAAAATCAAAACTTATTTTATTGGCTCCAAGCCACTGGACTTGGTGACCCACCGCTCCACGCGGTGGCCATTTCCACCTCCTTCTCTATATTTATTAGGTTGTTCTTTGCATTCTTTGCCATACTTGTTATTTCAAAAATCAAGAAAATTACCTAACAAATCCTATACCCTTAAATTGAATTAACAATTGATCTAGACTTGAAATTTAAAGCCAGTGTCCACTAATCAAACCTCCCGTCAAAATTCAACAAGCAATTTAATAAATCCAATTGAAAAAATCAACACCCATCGATAAAATATTCATATAAAACAACTATCATCAATTAACATGATTTGATACCAATTATTGGGAATGGGTGCATGTGCACAACGGGAGCCAACAGATACATAAAAATTAACTGTTATTTATTTTAGTTGATTAATTCAATTAATCTACATGCATCATTTCCTAGGTGATAGTTGTTTCATAAACCAAAGAAACTTACATTGAATGACGGGTCTGATCAATCTGGTTTTCTTTGTCTCCTAGTCTCTAACAGGTAGGCAATCACTTGGTGTAAAGCTTTTGTGGAGAGGAAAGAGAGACCACTTGAGGAGGCTAGGTCAAGCTGAATTGGGATCAAAATTCTAAAGGCTTTGAATCTCTATTTATAAACTTCTCTGGCTCTTCCCATCCAACAGAGAGGTCATGAAGTTAAGTAATTAATTAATAGTTATTAATACATCAAATATATTAATAAATACTTCAATAAATATTTATCCAATAAATATTTATAATTAATATATTCAATATATTAATTAACGTTTCAATTAAATATTTATCAAATAAATATTTCCTTATTAATATATCCAATAAATTTATTAATTCTCTCTTTAATATTTATTCAATAAATATTAAATCCATTAATATATCCAATATATTAATGAACTATCCTTTTGATCTAATATATTCAATATATTAATTAATTAGTTTAATAAATTAAATTAAATTTATCATAATTAATATGTCCAACATATTAATCAATCAATTTGAACAATTCAAACTGATTCTCAATAACCTAGACCGATAACTACGATCTAGGATTCAATCTCTATTCGTTAGACAGCTGACTTATTCCACTAAAGGCTTGTGCTGATATCTCTCGCACTATAGGATAAGTTATGTATGTGGACATAATTAGACATTTCATATATGACCCTTCACGATTTTTTTGTAATTCACAGTTGGGTCAAATGTCTATTTTACCCCAATAATTACATCTTTCTCCTTAAGTACCACCAATTCGCCTAATGAACAAATTGTCCTCTCGGACCAATGGGAGGTGGGTACCATTTGTTCAAGTCTTAGAATCAGTCCTTAAGAGAAAAACTCTTTTACTTCTCAATAATAGGGAAGGAGTGAATTTCATCTTGTGACGTTGCGTTCCAAGCTACTCACTACGACAATCCCCAATGTGGGAGGCATATTAAACAACACTGTTTGACTGCCCCTCACCCATGCAGATCAAAAGACGCTTTCACAAACATGAGTTCATAACTCACTCTCGATTGAGATCATACCAGCATACAATCATCCTAGTAAAATATTCATCGACTTCTATAATGAAATTGCTTAGACGGATAACATATTTTGTGTCATAGTTTTAAGCAAAACTCTTTTACATAGACACCCCCACTAAAATGTCTCCACATGGACAACTAAAATCGAGTTGTCTACAACTATTACAAAGGTGGTCGTACCAACAACGTCACCAGGATGAGGCACCCAGCCTTAGTATATATATTGTAGACGTCTTTTGGTTATTCACTTGAACCTAGATCCACTTATATGTCCAACATATTTGTCCAAACGTACATTGTAATAACTAAGGGTTAAACACCATTAATACAATTAACGCATTCGGTTTGGATAATGCGACAATTAAATAACCAATAAAAATAATTAATAACTCTTTATTTATTACAATTGAATACAATAAATTATGTTCTTTAATTGCAAACTACTAGGCCTTTAGGGCACAACCTCTAACTATTGGGTAGAAAAGAAATGGTGGATTTAAGATAGACGACATTGGATACTATCGTTAACCTTAATCGTATTGGACATAAATCTGACTATTTCATTTTGGCCAGTCATGCCAAGCAAGTGTTATACATAAAAAATCCATTTAATCCTCGTTGGTCTGTAACTTTAATGCATTCACAAAGAATAGCTCAAGAAGACAACAATGAGTTAGTTGATATTGCACAAGATTATGGATACATAGTCATAGGAAAATGTTAAATATATTTAGATTATGACTCGCCCACATACATTAGAAGTGACTATGAAGAAATGGGTTCATAAACAGCTTTGTGGTATGTCATTTATTTCTATCACCAAGCATTGGCTACTTATGGTATGAATTTTTTTAAAATTCCAAAGTCGATCATGAAGGTCTGTCATTGAATTATTGCTCAATTTTTGTGGTGTGATAGTGATACTCCCCACAGACGACACCAACTATTGATGCTGAAATTTGGATTCTAGAATCAATGATAAATTTGTAACTTTATCGATAACAAAGTGCCCATAAAACAAAGATGAACCTGGACATCGGTGTTGTGTGAGCCATGCGGCCTCTGATACTTAAGTCCGATTCAGACAAAAAAGAGTTAGGAGAGTAATATAGTTTCGAGGGTTAAGATAGCTTTCCTATTCCATCTATCATTTGGCTTTTTATTTAAAATTCTCTTGTAATTGCCTCCTCATTTCCTCTTCACATGTTGGTGGGTTCCTAGTGAGAACGTGGTTCTTGCTCCACCTTTTCGAGAAAGGCGTGAAAGCTGTTCACGTACGAGCACGATGCAAATCAGGAGGGGGGGGGTTTATCGGGTCGAGTAAAGCTCCCCCTTTTCGAGCAATGCTTGATAAGGCTCGAGGTAAGGATAGGCCCAATCCCTTACGGGCACTACCCAACCCCTTTTGAGGTCCGGTTTCTTGGAGGATTAAGTTGGTTGGACCTTTCCCTATTGGGCTTGGGTCGTGCTCCCTGGCTCATTGGGGCTCGTGGGCTCTCTTCTTGCCTTGGGTTTCATTAGGCTTAAATGTGAATTTTCCCTATAACATAGTTGAATAATAAAATTACATACTAATGTTGAAATTTTTTTACTATAAAGATTCATTTTTTTGAATTCAACAATATTTAAGACAAGAAAATCGAACTTAAAATTTGTTGATTATCCAATCCTACTTGAAACTCAAACTCTTTTTTATTTTTATCATAGGGATTTAGATGGTTACAATCCCATTAAAATTTATGGACTAATTTATTACAAAAAAAAAAAGGCATTATGCAATTTAGATTTTAGGAAATTACCTTTTTAGTCCCTAGGTTTGAAGTCTAGCTTCAATTTGGTTCATAAATTTCAAAATTGAACATTTTTATCTCTGACATGTCAATAACACTAACTTTTAGTCCTTATGTGTTTTTTTAGTTTACTTTTATACTTATTTTCTTTTAAAAATTAAATTTACGTAAAAATTAAAATAATCTTTTATCAGTATATTTAAATTTAAAATTTGTCCAAAAATAAAATAAAATAAAATAAAATTTGTCTGATCATCATTTTAGTCAACATTATATTATATGGATTAACGATTTTGTTATTTAAAGAACTAAAATTGAACATTATTAAAATGTCAAGGTAAAAGTATTTAATTTTAGAACAAAGAGATCAAATTGAAATTAAAATCCCATCCTAAAACAAAAAATATAGGCTTTGCTTCATAACCATTTGATTTTTTGTTTTTGAAATTTAAGCTTACAACAACTATCTTACTATATCTTTTTTCTTACTTAGATATCTACATCTCACCTATATTTATAGAAACTAAACAAAAATTTGAAAAAAAAATAGCTTTCAAAAGTTTGTTTTTATTTTTGAAAGTTGGTTAGCATTCATATATTTTTGAAAAAAAAAAAAAGCTGTATACATTGTAGAAAACACGAAATATATTATAGAAAATTTAAGTAAAAATAAACTTAAATTTAAAAAAAAAAAAAACGAAATGATTACAAAAAGAAATCTTAATTTTCCAAAGATTTTATGGCGAAACGCCATTTTTAAGCCATAAAATCTAATTTTAGTATAACTACCCAGGCATTACGCAATTTCTGTCGGTTCGTCGATGTTAATTGCCAACGAACTCTAGCTTCTGCTTCTACCAAAAGACGTATCACCATTCTCTGCCACCGATCAAAACCCCATTTATTAAATCCCGAAATTTGAAACCAAGTTCGAGAAAATCCCATATGAATTCCGGGGAGTTCATGCTGATCTTCGAATTCAGAACAAGTTGCTCACAGAAATCGATTTAGTAATCAAAGCTATGCTCAGCAGAAGGCGTTTAACGAAGCTCATAATCGGATTCAATTCGGAAATCTGGAGAAGAAGAATCCGATTGTTCTCGAGCGATTCAGGGAAGAGATTCGTAGCAGTTTGGGGAAATGGCGATTTCGGGAGGCTAGGGCTTGGAAATCTGGATTCTCAGTGGAGGCCTGCTGCTTGTTCTGCTTTTGATCGCGAAATGGTCAAGGATATTGCATGTGGTGGTGCTCACACTCTGTTCTTAACAGGTCCTTCACTTCTCTTTTTTAGGGTTTTTGCTGCTTATTTGAGATTGGTTATGGGGTTTGTAGTGTTGTGTATTTGTATCTATTTGAGGGACATTGTGTTGCGTTTCGAGTCCGGCAGATGTTGAGAGAAATCTCGTCTGTATTGTTGGTGAAATTGGTGAAATTGTGAAGATGTCAGCTGTGTTCCAGTAAAGGCTCACAAATTACCCCCCTGCCTTGGCAGAATCTGGACGTGTTTATGCTACTGGTCTTAATAATTTTGGGCAGCTGGGAATATCAGAGGAAAAAGCCTATTGTTCAGTATGTTTTCTCACACTCGATCATCATTATCTTACATATGTTCTGCACAATCTTAAGTATTGATTTCTTCTGTAATTTTTGTCTGAGCTTTTTCTTTCCATTTTCTCCTTATGTGGAGTCCTTGTATTGCCATTTCATGTTTTCCGGGGGTTTTCATATGTTGTTTGTAATTATCACTTATCCGCATGTTACCTTGATGTAGGAGCCTGTTGAGGTTAGAATTCAGAAAGAAGCTGTTCATATTGCAGCTGGTTATAATCACTCTTGTGTTGTAACAGGTTTGCTCTATAGTCCACTTCATTTGAGTGTTTGTGGCTAAACTTGAACTATTAAACTTCATTTAGAAGTAACTGAAATGGTTATCTATGTTATAGTATATATGTATTTAAGTTGATTTAAATATGTTCTTTTTGGTTGTTGTACATCGTTAGGGTTTCCTTTTATCTTTAGGTCTACTTGTATCCCTATATATATGAGTTAGTATTATAAATAAAATACGAGGACTATTCTGTCTCATTATAGTTTACATGATACTAGAGCGTCTTAGGGTTTAGGGTGCGTTTGAGGCACCATTTATGTAAATGGCGGGTTATTGTAACCTTATTGTAACCCAACCTATGTTTGACCCACCAGTTTTTATAATCAGTGGGTTAGCCCAAACCTATGTCTTCATTTATCTGGATTTTCTTATATAACAATGAATTAAAAACTAATAAATGAAAATCAACTACCGTCGTTGCATGCCTTTATTTATATAGGTTTTTTAATTCCATCAATTTTATTATGCGATTTTTACTAACTAGATAAGTTCCTTTTCAAAATATAATGTATTATTTGAATAAAAGCTTACATATTTATTCAAGATTCTCAAATTAGAACTATTCATGTTATTTTTAAAAAATTGAAAGAATTTTTTTTCATTACCTGCATCTCATACACACTGTTTATCATAACCTCTGTTATAATAACCTAAACTCCAAACACCGTTTATCATAATCTCTGTTATACAAACCGGCACCTAAACACTGTTTATTATGACCACCGTTTATAATAACCCATCATCTACAATAACTTAATCGCTGCCCCAATCGCACCTTTAGGGTTTA
The DNA here is from genome assembly GCA_037833695.1 of Sechiopsis laciniata. Taxonomy (NCBI): domain Eukaryota; kingdom Viridiplantae; phylum Streptophyta; class Magnoliopsida; order Cucurbitales; family Cucurbitaceae; genus Sechiopsis; species Sechiopsis laciniata. The sequence goes on along the minus strand of JBBMKA010000026.1, from coordinate 15,075,977 downwards.
TGCTCTTCCAAGTGAGATTAAGGTTTGGAGTTTGGGTCGTTGTTTTTCAACACCACCTACATGGGAAGGAGCAACGTAGTTCAAGAAGAAGACTCACCGTCCCTATTAGTTGAAAACCGACGCACGTGGGCCACATGCACCATCGAGAAGAAACAACCATCACCTCATGGCAGGTCATTGTTCGTCTTACTGGGTTTTGGTCGCGAGATTGTTTCTGGTGGTCTGTGGTTTCGGTTTTGTGTTTTTGGCCTTCGTTTGGTTCGAGTTTGATGATTAAGGTTTGTTTGGGTACTTTTTTGGTGTAAATCAGTTATATTTTTTTTTGTATAAGTTGAAGTAAATGGCTTGTTTTCTGCTAACTAATGGCTGAAAACAAGCAAACAACAGTATCTAGCGTGGTTTCTCACTTGACGAGGTTTACAAAACATATGTTGAATGGTTCTAATTACTATGTTTGGAATGAAACGATTAGGTTTTACTTAATAAGTACTACGGATTATACAAAGTAAGCATGGATTCTCGATGATGCTCGGTTGTATATTCAAATCAAGAATGTGATTGAAAGGGAAGTTAGTAGGCTTGGTGAACTTCGATAATGCTGTGAAAGAACTACTTGAATTCTTGGAATTTCTTTATGAAGGAAAAGATCAGGTGAATAGAATGTATGAAGTTTGTACATCCTACTTTCATGCAGAACAAAAGGGGAATTCAATTATGAACTACTATATGCATCATAAGAAGA
>JBBMKA010000026.1:15054733-15075135 GCA_037833695.1 Sechiopsis laciniata | reverse complement strand
GTCTTTAAGACTCCTAACTTCTATGTTTGACACTCGAATTCTACCAACATGGCTAAGTCTAGGGCACTAGCTCTAATACCACTTGTTCAGAACAATGACCCTCGACAGATTTCTACATTGGTATGATATTGTCCACTTTAGGTATAAACCCTTATGACTGTTTTTTGCTTCACCTAAAAGGTCTAAAACCAATGAAGATATTGTGCTCACTCATATAACCACTAATTTTCCTTTATTTAGCCAATGTGAGACTAATTTGTTTGTATTCCCAACTAGACTCTTTGGTTTTGCTCCTTCCAAATAATCCAAAGAAAAACATTAATGAGAGATGTTCAAAGCACTGCTTTTCTATCAATTAACAGATCCACTAAAACCAAAGTAAACATGGTCCTGATATCATTAGGAAAAATGAAATTCCATCCAAAAGAACTGCAGACCATTAGCTAGAAATTTTCAGCAAATGAGTGTGAATGAGCAAGTGCTCTTGAGGAGCCATATATGCCATATGTTTCTGGAGGACCTCTTTTGACGACATTGGGATGTTCCCATAAAAAGAATTTAATCTATTTTTTGGGTATTTATCCTTCCATGTGGTCTTTGTAAAGATTTCTCTCTAAGCTTTCTAGTATCTACCATATTGCTCAGTAACTATTTTGAGATAAGTACCGATCTAGCTAGTACCCATTTCCAAGTGTGAACCATGCTCTTGTGTATTGAAAGTTTTTTTTTTTTGAGATGACAACAATTTGGGGTGGGGGTGGGGGGATTCGAACTCTTGACATCCTGATTGTTGTTTGTACACTGATGTCGTCTAGCTATTGCTCTTGTTGGCCTCTTGTCTGTTGAAAGTATGATATTGTAGCTAGATTTCTCGTATTTCTGTTTTTTTTTTTTGTTAACATTGTTCATTCAATCTAAAGGCTTCCTCCATGTTATTAGGCTCTAAGTGGTGTGTTCTATACAAATATGCTTTAGAGGGTTTGGACCTTGTACTTTAGAGTCATAACTTTTCCACCTTAATTTTCGGCACTTTTCTGGAGAACTTCAGTGTTTCCTTGGGTGAAGTAGTCATTTTCATTTGATGGGTCGCCAAGGGGTGGCACAAGTGGTTGAAGGCTTGGGATTTGAAGGTGTGTTCCCTCAAGGTTTCAGATTCGAAACTCACCTGTGATATTAATTTGTAGACTTCTTCCGTGTCTCCATTCCTTCGATTTTCCGGTTACCCTGGGTTAGAGTGGAACGAAACTCCGATTTTCCGGTTTCAAAAAAAAAAAAGAAGTTATTGTCATTTGATGGAGGAAGAGGTGTTGGTTCCATCTTCTGTACAGAGCAAAGTGAGGAGCTGTATGGAAAATGGTCTTTCTTGCTATTTTGTTGTGGAAGAAATTGGAGGATCTTTAACCACACCTTGTGAGGACAATGTGTTTTGTGATGAAGTAATGAATAGATTAGGGAGTAGACTAGAAGGTAATATGGCATTTAGGAGGGTGATTTATGGGTGTTTCTTAGGAGGGATTAGGCTACAAATGAAGGCAGGAAATATTGTGATTGACCTTCTCTCTCTAAAACACTCCCAACCAAACCCTAGCTCGTACCTTCTCCCTCTCATGCGCTAGGAAGGAGGGATTTCATCTCCTCTGTTTTTTGCAACCATCAACTACCATCATCCTTTTTTAATCACGTGGGTTTTCTTTCATTTTTTCTTTCTGTGTGTGAGTTTTAGTCTACACATCGTGCGTGTGTTTGTGTGTACATCATGCATGTTTGCCATCCATTTGTAGTGTGCCTGATTCGGAGAGCGGAATGAAGGGAAAGACTCACTTCCTCTTTTCTCTTCATACACATTCTCTTCTTTTATCTTTCCCTCACTTCCTCTTTTCTCTTCATACACATTCTCTTCTTTTACCTATCTTCTCTGTAACTCTTTCATATATCAATTGAATGGTTTGTTTCCGATAAAAATAGATTTTTTTTTATTGAAGTCTTAGTTGATGTGCTGCACTGCTACTTGAGCATCTTGAGTAGAAAAACTCGTTTCAAGTAGTTAGAAAATATTTTATCTTCTTGTGGCTGGCTGTTCGAGTCTGATTTATTGAATTTCATTCATTAAATAAGCTGTGTACTTGTTCATCGCTTTGCTCATATATATATTACTTGAAAGAAATGTGAGTAGTCTATTTTTTTAAAGAAAGGTGAGTAGTCTATTTTTTTAAAGAAAGGTGAGTAGTCTTGTTCCTTAAGAAAAGGAAAAGTCAAAGCATCATGGATTCAAGAATCTAGAGGTTATGGGTTCAATTCATGATGGTAAGCATCTACTTAAAAATTAGTCTCCTATGGATTTTCTTGACAACAAAATGTAATAAGGTTGGATAGTTTTGTGGGAATAGTCGATGTACGCGTAAGTTGTAAGTTCAGACACTCATAGATATTAGAGAAGAAAGTCATCTTATTGTTTAGTTTTGGGATAGTTGTTGCACTTTGCTTCTCGTGTGTAATATGCCTCCGCTTCGTGCCTACTGCTTTTCCTTCTTCTCCTCCACAACTCAGAAAGTAGGCTTTCTTTTTTCCTCTTGGGCAGATGATAATTTAACCTGTCATTACTTCTTATATTATTATTTTTGTAAAATTAAGGCACTACTCTATTTCTTTGCACAGGAGATACTTCTTCAAGTCAAGAACCAATTCTCTTGATGCCTAAAAGGACTTTTCAACCTAGCACCATCAGGCGGAAGAGGAATCATGGATTCTTTGCCCGGTATCTCTTCATTGCCTTTTCTGCATGGTTCTGCATGTACTGTTTCTATGTTATGTTTTCACAGAGGAGAACTTATTTTCTGCGAATAATTTTATACTTTGTTTAAACATGCCCGGTAGAGCTTTATGGTTAAGATATAACAGGAATCTTAGTCATTTGAGGTTGAGCACGGGCTCATGAAAAAAAAAATAGCATCAGTCCAACGTCCCCAATAACTAGCTTATCTGCATTGATTTGTGGCCTTTGGAGTTAAAAAAAAAGTACAAGCCTACATAACTTAGTTTAGTTGGTTATATTAGCTTATTAGAAGGAAAAGATAGCTGGTAATGTCATATCAAAATGTAACAAACCAACGGGTTGGCCTAGTGGTCAAGAAGTTGGGAACTAAGAGGTGATGTGTTCAATCCATGGTGGTCACTCATCAAGGAATTAGTTTTCTACAAATTTTTTTGACATCCAAATGTTGTAGGATCATATGGTATTCTGTGAAAATAGTCGAGGTGCTCATAAGTTTCGCCTGTCCAGTGACACTCACAAATATAGAAAAAATGTAACAAACGATTATGAATTCTTGCATTAAAAGACCACTTCTTCTTTGAGCAGCAAAGCAACCACGGGTGGGCGGAAAGTTATTGCTAGAAGGATCGCGAAGGGTCGATCAAGAATAACCGCCTAATGTGTACCACAAAGTCAGGTCTATGTGAATTGCCCTGCCAATATCTTTTGTAGGTTATGTTAGGTTTTTCTATTAACTTGAAAGAGTATACTTGCTTGCTGAATAACCTCCTTAATTGTTGGTTTTTGTCCTAGACCGTCAAGACACTTTGCGTAAACTTCTCTATTTTTAATGTTACCAGGCATTAAACCAGTTTCTGTTCCATATTGAAGTTTCTCTGTTTCAGTTTTATTTTAGTTGTTTGATAACTTTGCTAGAAAACAGGGTAATTTATGTTAATGGTGGCTGTTGATGCTGCTGAGCAAATGAACAGAAGTTATGCAAAAGGTGCAAAATGAACAAAGGTGGGTGAATTTAAGTCATTAGATAACTATTTCATTTTTAGTTTTTTATTCTTTGAAAATTGTGCTGGTTTGCTCACAGTTTCTTTACAATAGTTTTCATGAATTTTAGCAAGGTCGATGTCAATCTATGACCTAAATATTGATGTAATTTATGTGGTCTATGAGTCACATTCTATTTTATTTTAATTTCAAAAGAATACAAAATAAAATAGAGGAAAATAAGACGTTGTATAGGTGGACATTAATATTTAGGTCATGTTTTAACATTACTTAAATATTTTTCGTCTTAAAATAATAAATATTTGAAAATTACTATTCAAATAGTAGTTGCAGCTTCGGGAGAGAATTCCATGATTCTAAAATTGAGTCGAGGGTGTCATTGTGGTTATCTGCTGCCTAGATCAAGAGCGGGGTTCTTTAGAAAGAAAAGAGGAAAGTAAGAGTAACAAAACATATATGTGGGAATCGTGTTAATTTTCAAAAAAAACAAAACCATTTCTATTTAACATATCTTGGTGCATTTTGTATAACCTAGTAACTATGAGATTACAGGTTTGATCTCCTTCTCTCAATGTATTTAATCAAAAAAAAAAAAAAATGTTGAAAGGTTTGGAGTATTGTGTTTCTGAATTTTGGTTGCTTTCAGCTGTGGAAGACATTTTAGATGGTTGAAAGATTAGAAATTAAAAGTTGAAATCCTTGGTAAAAACAGAGGCTATATGAAGATTAGTGCCTATCTTAGGATTCTGGAGTTTCAGTTGCCATAAATGCATAAAATATGGAATTCTAAAACGAGCCACCATAATTTAGATATAATAGAACCTGAACATAGGTGCCCTTTTTGTCATTCCTAATTTTGGTATTTGAATTTTAACAAATTAAACCAAAAGGCATTTTTGTTATCCAATCAAAGAAAGGTTTGTATTTGGGGTGTTTGGTATTGGTAAGGAGTGGAAGGTGGAAATTTTATTTTTGGGAGAAATATCTTTTTAGCTCTTAGTTTATGGTGTAATTTTTATTTGGTTTCAATATTTGAAAATAACATTTTTGCCAAGATATTTCAATAATGCTTAATATATGTCTTTTAAGTTTACATATGGTTTTCTTTTAATAATCTAATCTAGTTTAATTCAAAATGAGTTAATTATCATTTTAATCAACATTACATCATTTAATTGGCAATTTTAATATACACTCCCTTCAAACTAAATATAGTTTTCTTCCCTTTCCACTTCCAATCCTTTACAAGAAAAAAAGATTTTTATGCCACTTTTTTTTTTCTTTTTTTGGAAATCAAGAAATTGGAGCTATATTTCACTATACCTGTCGACCATCGTGCTACTTTTTGGGGATTTTTTTGCCACTTCTATTCATAACCACTCTTAATCCTTCATACCAATTAAGAAATTTTTACTACTTTTAAGAAGCTTTTTATCTCCTCCAAATTTCTTCAAATACATCACTTGTCCAAATTACCCTAGTTTGAGGAATGGGCCACGACCTCTAATTTCGAAAGAAATAAGTACACCTAATTACAACATGCCCACTCCGGCAATTTTCTCCATACTTTTGAATATTATTTAGATTTTTTTTTTCTTTGCATGAAATACTCAATTAATTTATATTGGTTAGATACAAATTTAGTCTTTGAGTTTTAAGCTTGTATCTATTTCCTAATCATAACTGCATCTGATGGATTTTTGAACTCTCATACTTGTGATTAATGTATCTTCAAACTTAAAAATATGTTGAACAGGTTTTTCAATTGTCTGATAAATTTTTTACTCATGCAACATTTTTCAAAATTCATGCACCTACTAAGCATAAAATAGAAGTTTAAACATAATATTTAATTTTATAGTCAACAAAAATATAACTCAATTGACATAAATGTGTGTTCATGATCAAGATATGAATTCAAATATCTCAGTTTTAATTATTGTTGAATTAAAACATATTCAATATTATGTCTAATAGAGCCATTACTTTTAAAAGATGTCAATACATTAGAAATCTATTACGTAATTTAAAAGTTTAGAGACCTATTACAATTAAAATAATATCAATAATAATAAGAGAGAGAGAGAGAGAGAGAGAGAGAGAGGGTAGTAGGTAGACAACTTTCTCCAAAACCACAATTATACCAATTCTATAACGATGACAAACAATTTATTTTTTTTTTAAAAATGGTGTATTAATATAAGAATCGGACCCTTTTGACTTTATTATTCTGCTTGGAAAAATGCCCATTTAAGCCGCACGAAATTCTATTTTTACAATATTTGTTTCTCCCATTTATTTCTGACGTCCTCATCTTGTATTTTTTTTATATTTACTTATCTAATTTCCATTAATATGTTTATAATTATTTTTAGTAAGATCTAATTAAGTTCTTAAATTAAAAAGTCCCTATATTTGAACTATCAATTAAAGATTTTTTTTTTTTAAATTACACAATGTGACGAAGTTACTAAGAACATGGGAAGTTTGGGTACAAGTAGTAGACAATCCAAATAAAATAGTGGTACGAATGGATGACAATAGACAAGGTATTGCGAATTGGAAATGAATGGTGTACATTTATTTACTTTCTCTCTTATTTATCAAACAAAAAAAAAAATTTAATTTTGGATAATAAAAACATAGTGTTCGTCATTATGAGAAATATAGCTTGGCAACATAAGTGTATTCATAATTAAAAAGTCATCAATTCGAATGTCCATTCATTGTTATAGTACTAAAAAATACTTAGAGCATTAATAATACACACATACTAAAGGCTCAAATTACTCTTTTTTTCATGGAACATTTTTATGGTCTTTTTCATTTGTCTCCTGTTTTTGTATAGCCAACTGTTTTCATAATACTTTTGAGAAAGAGAGAGAAAGTAGGCATACAATTATAGCATATATATGCTTAAGAATATAGGAAGAATAATATATATACATATATATATTATGAGGATTTTGAAGGAGGCATGTGAAATAGGGTTATGCATTTATGGAACTTGAGCAAGCATTACTTAGTAAAGAACCTGAACTAGCAACTCTTAGGTTTTTCCTTATAGACTAGTTTTTTACCTTCTCAAACATATATATCACTCAAAAACAATATGCATTTCTCTCTATGATTATTTTGCTAGACACACATACATATAACACTACACACCTAGCTATATATATCCTACTCACCCCAGCTTGACGAAACGAGATTGCTCGATAATCCCGATAACCCCAACGATGACGACGACGGGTTCTACAAGATCGATGACATGATCATATCAATTTGCTCCATTGCAATTTGATTGGCTGTCAAGCATTGATCTTGTGGATAGTAAACATTTGGAAAGCTTGATACTTTGGTAATTGGATCAAGGTCTTGCAAAGAAACAGAAATTTGTTGGATTGGTGAGCAAAGATTTTCCTCACCAACCTCACATAATTTCGGCATCATCATGGGATGAAAAAACGAGTCGTTAGCATATTGCGGCAATATAGTGGTTGGAACGACAAACTCACCGCCCACTAGCATCGGATGATCGGATTCAAGCGATGGGAGACGATAACCGCTCGGTGAGGGCAACATTGAAGGGTCATGAGGAAAAAAGTTTAATGGGGTATCAGACATGGAAGGGAGCAAATGAACCAAATTCCCATTTGGATTGAGATTGGTAAATTGATCAAGCTTATAATCAATGAGCTCAAAACCAGCTTGTAGAGTTGAAGTTGGAATAAATGGCTGGTCTTGATGGGGAGAAGTGGCTAGAATAAAATTAGGGCTTGCATTAAGAATAAAGAAACCCTCATTATTTATTGAAGCATTAGGGTTTTGAAGATGGCTAGAAAATGTTGCCAAAGCTGAAACCTCAGGGGAAATTATCTTCTTTTTTATGTTTGAATTCCAAAAATTCTTCACTTCATTGTCTGTTCTTCCAGGTAGTTGCTTTGCAATTTGAGCCCATCTAAAAAAATAATTTAAAAAATAAAAAATAATAATAAGAAAGGTAAAAAATTAGACATATTAAAAGAAAAGTACCTATTTCCAAGAATGCTATGGAGTTGAACAATGAGGGCAGCTTCTTGAGGAGAGAAACTTCCACGTTTAAGATCAGGTCTCAAATAATTTATCCATCTCAACCTACAACTTTTCCCACATCGTTGGAGGCCTACAAAACAAACAAAATCGAGATCAAATTATTTGAAGAGTTGAAACAATATGACTGACAATTCTATATCGTCATCCAATACACAAAAAAATAAATTATAATTTGTGTTTCGACTATATAATGTTTCTCTTTTTTGTAAAAAGTATATCTGTCATCAAATATTTGTATTTAAAAAAAAAAAAAAAAAAAAAAAAAAACTGGACTTCTGGCTCATCATCAATGTCCTGAATTATTGTAGTGATATCTTTAATAATTACAAAAAGATAACCATAATATTCAAATTAATTAGACGACACAAAATGTACAACCGAAAAAAACAAAAGAATTTTTTAACTGTAAAAACGATTTAAGTTGCAAAACAAAACCCAATCAAGGAAACAATAAGAATAAAACAAACCATGTTTCAAAAAAAAAAAAAAAAAAAACATACCCAATAAACAAAAGATTTGTATGAATAAAACATTAAATTTATCAAAATTAGCTCTTTCGAATTCAAGATAGTAATTTTAACATCATATCAAAACAGAACATCTGTAATCAAACCGTTGTCGTCATTTTCACCCATCACAAACCCACAAGTGAGAAAAACTATTAATTCGAACATAAATTTAAAAAATTAAATTTTTCGTAACCCTCAACTAAACTTTCAAGTTCAGTAATAATTCAAACATAATATCAAAACAAAACCGTCATGAATTCAAACCCTTATCACCATTTTCATCCTCGCGAAGCCACAAGTGCAAAAAATTATTGATAACATAATTAAAAAGATTAAATTTTTCGATAACCCTCGATTTAAGCTTTTGAGTTGAGTAATGATTCGAACGGAAAAAGAGAAAACGATTAACCTGCAAGCTTGGGAACAGAGCTCCAACAGCCATGGCCATAAGTAGAAATATAATTGACAAGCTTTTCATCTTCTTCAGGAGACCACAGTCCTCTCTTCACTTTCTGTTTGTTGCAGCAAGAATGGTGCCCCATAATTTCCTTTTTTCTCTCTCTCTCTCACTAAAAAAAAAAAAAAAAAAAAAAAAAAAAAAAAAAAAAACAAAAACAAAACAAAAACCTAAAGGTTTGTGTTTTTAGAGAAAAAGAAAAAAACAAGTGGAAAAAAAAGAGTGGTTAACATTATGGGAATGTAAGGGAAGAGGAGGAAAGGGGCTTCTGAATTTAATGGGAGGGAAATTGTACGGTTGTGGACCGGGTTAGGGCTCATGGTAAATGTTCCAAACCCGACGTTTTTGGTTTCGTTAGAATTTTTTTAATAGGGGTGTACAAAAAAAAACAAACCCGAACTATTCGGATTACCCAACCCAAAATGTAAGACTTGTGTTGGATTATAATCTTATTTGAGTTGAGTTGGATTATGATTTTACCATTTTTGTTAGGTTGAATTAGTACTTGAGTTTTGACCAATTTTTGGCTCAATCTATTCCAACTCTACTCGAACTAAGAATAATATTATATGTTTCAATATTATATTATAAATACTCATTAATATCAGTATTATGTACTGTAAATATTTATTAATATCAGTATTGTGTATTATAAATAAATACTCATTAATATCATGAAAGTAGGTGATAATATTTATCAATATCAATGACTATATTTAGTAATTTTTTTAAATGGTCGTATTTGTAATTATTTTTTAGATTTTAGTAGCCTGATAAATTTTCCAAAAAAAATAATGTAGCTCAAATTGAGCCATAAATGTGGGCATAAAAAATTAAATCATATACCTAAAATTTTCTCATACCAACATATGACCTAAATTTTTCTTCAAATATATTGGTAGGAAAGTAGATTTATCTTAGAAATAAGATTCATTTGAACTTGAAGAGCTTTATAAATATTTTAATAAGTTAAACTATACTCATCCAACTCATACTAAATGTTGATCATCATGGAGTGGCTCAAGTGGTCAAAGAAAGACTTGAGGTGCTTAAAATGATGAGTTTAATCCATGATAACTACTTATTTAGAAATTAATTTTTTATGAATTTTCTTGACATCTAAATATTATAGGGTCAGGTAGTATATACCGTGACATTAGTCGAATGCGTGCAAGCTGGCCCGAACAGTCACTGATATAAAAATTAAAAAAAATAAATAAAAACTCATCAACTTTTTTTTTTTTTTTTTGATAATTTAACAACATTATTAAAGTAAAAGATGTAAAGTCATGATCATGAGGTTTTTTTTAGTTGGTCATGATCATGAAGTCTCGAGTCATATATCATATAGTGAAATTATAATACTTTTATCTATAGATAATTATATATTACAAACTTAAAAAAAAATTAAAAAAAATAAAAAAAATTGTTTGGCAAATTATTTTCACAATAGTTGTACTAAAAGTTTCTTTTTTGTTTGAACTATTTTTAGACACTTTTTGTTTGAACCTAAAAAATGAACAAGCTTGAAAAAGAAACTTGTTGGCCACCTATCCACGTGGCACTCATGCCTCTTCGTAGGGTCCTTCTGCTTGGTCCTACTTTTGAAAGTATATTATTGTCAATTCATTAAGAAAATGTTGTGGTCTAATGGTTGAATAGTAGTCTAATTCAATAGTATGGTCACAAGTTTGATTTTGAGAATTGATATTTAATTTTAATTTATCTTATATTTTATTTATTATTAGTTCGAATTCGAGAAGAGACCACAAAGTTTACATAGAAAATATAGTTGATTTCAATTAAAATGATAATCAAATACTAATTTTCGAGATCAAAGACATAACTGTGAAATTAATTTAAATTATAATCAATCAAATCAATATACCACCAACCATTTTCGTATTTATTTATTTATAGTTTATATGATCTGTTCTCACTATTGGAAAGCGATATCTTGTCTGATGATGCTCATCCTATAAGGTCAAGATCCAACGGCTCATGTTAAAAAAAAAGATCCAACGGCTCTAGAGAACTCTTTCCCTCTATCTACATATCCAAATAATTAGGATCATCATTTAGAATAGACGGTGACCTTTTAATTGTGACATTTTATTGTCAAGTTTTCAAAATCATTGTTGCTTTAGTTAAAAGCCTTTTAAGTAAAATCAAAATCAGCCTAATTTAATTGACATTAAATTTGTATTAAGGTATGTTTGCTAGGTTTGTATAAATGTTTATTTAATTTCACGTTTGGATGGAGCCGTTCCAAAAAAAATTCTATAAAAAACTTTCATAATCTTTGTAGACTTTTATAAATTCTTAATTACAATATCACTTCTATTTTAATCCTTCAATTTGAAGGGAGATTTTCCATTATAACTACTAATAATTTTTTAATTTAAAAAATATTTTCTACTACAAATTATTCTATTCGCAATAAATTATTACCTTTCAATTTAAATGATGTTTTATTTTCACCAAACTCGATATAACGGCTTGATTAAAACTCACCTCTCATTTTCAACGCTCTAAATCCAAACACACCTTGCTCATCTTGATGTTAAATATTCAGTTTACACACTCACCTATTATTCATGCAAAAAATCTCTTTTTAAAAAACTTTAAAATATATGAATACATAAATCATTTTTGTTAGTTGTTGGCCGAGTATGGTTGAAATTGGCGGTCCATACTATTGATTGAGGAGCGAGTTTGAGGCTCGTACCCGCTTATTTTAATCTTATGGATATCAGCACCTGTTACCTTTAACTCACCTCGACTAACATACTCTATACCCACGTTTTCTCGAGTACGCTCTACCCATTTGCTCGACTATTTTTTATTTTTTTTTAAATTCTTGGACCTATTTTTCAGTTTTTTTAATTAATACTTCAATGCAAAATTTTAAAAATTGTTTTGATTGAAACTTCAGATCTAATACATATTGGACTAATGCTTTATCCTCTTATACTATTTGTATAAAAGTTTCAAAAACTAAGTATATTTATCACTAATATGCTACCAAAAAAAGGAGATAATTAGGTTAATTATAAATTCAAATACTTTTTATAAAAAAAATAAAAAAGCATTGGTTATTGTATAAGGTTCTTGATAGTTTTTATTTTTAAAATAAATAAATAAAAATCTTTATTACATTGTTCTATAAGAATTTTACAAATATGTTCATACGTTCCGTTTTTTATATCCATTTTTTTAGTATAAATTGGGGAGAGGGAAATCAACAAACCCTACCTAAAATATACTACTACTCTTAAATAATATAATATGAGAATTAAATATCGATTTTCACGATCGAACTCGTAACTGTGTTTTTAAATTGGATTATCACTAAACAATGAAACTACTAAATCATTAATTCTCGGTTATATAAAAATTATTAATATATTTTATTGAATCAATTTCGATTAAATTACTAAGTTTTAAATAAAATTTTGTAAGTTTTACTCAATTTTGGATGGTCAACATGTATAAAGGGTTTTGGTTTTCTTTCAAAAAGAGAACTTTCACGATTTGGAAGATAAATTCCAAATTTTTAGGTCATATATCATGTTAGTTCTGGTGATAAAAAAATAAAAAATAAAACTAGATGAATAAGTTTTAAATTAGCATACTAGTATTTTTTGCATGAATATGATTATTGAGTCAATTGTTTATATATATATATATATATATAAAAATTTGGTTATCATAGAAAATACCGTTGGCCAACTAATATCATACATGGATCACGAACACTAATTTCAAGTACACTCACAATTATACCTCTACTCTAAACACTAATTTTCAGATATTCATATGTTATATTTACAGCTTAAGCACTGGTTTTTTATAATTTACATCATTTTGTGAAATCTTTACCGTATTATATGATCCTACGAAGTTTTTATCCTGCACCCAAAACAGTCCTTAAATTTTTTTTATTTTTTTTTATTTAGTTTTTTAATGTATAAAGTTTTTTTTTTTCCTTTCTAATTGTAACATTTGGAGAATCGTAATTTTCATATTTTGAAACGTACTTTAACTTTTAGACATAAATCTTAGAATCATTTGAAGGTAAATAATTTTATATACTTGAAAAAAATAAGCAACATAACTTTTAAACGACCTGTCAATGGACCTCCTTTTTTTAGTTCAACTATAATGGTGGAATGAACATGTATTCAAATTCATGATTTTTTTTATCATGATTTTGTTAAGCTACTGCTATTTTCTCAATTATTAAATATACAATAAAATTGCAATAAAACTCACATTTGGCTGAAGCTGTCCTAAAAAGCTCAAGCCCATATTTGTATTGAGTATTTGGATGGAGGGACTAGACAGGGGTTGACCAAATTCCATATTAAAAACCTCCATAAAAATAAAAATAAAATAAAATCCTCTACGTTAATAAACCCTAAAAGTTTTCATAAATTCTTTAATATTTCAACCTCTCATAGTTCATTGGTTGAGACGATTTTTTACTACAATCATTCGTAATAGTTCAAGTGTTTTTGTCACAACCATTATAATCTTTCATTCTAAATTAAATTTTTTGTGACAACCACTCATAATCTTTTCGTACCAAACAAAGTTTTGTTTTCTTCGAATCTTTTCAAACTGCTCAAAAAAATTTCATAATCATTACATATTACTTATCCTCTCCAAACTATCTACCAAAACACACCTTTATTATTGAAATTTAATTCATCCATGTGCCAAATTGAGGTTAGCAATTTAGAGATTGGAAGAGTTCAAATTTTCTAACTCTTAATATTGTTGTCTAAATATTGTTGTACAAAAAAAAAAAGTTATGTTAGATAATTAGGCCCAAAAAAAAAAAATTATATTAGATAGTAAACTATGGTACATCAAATGGACCAAGTTGTAGCTGAAAGGAGTGATCTAAGATTAATGAAGATGAAATATTTATGATTTTAGAGGAGACAATAACCCATAACTTTAACTTTCTACTTTCTCTTTATTTTCTTTTCTTTAGTTTTATCTTACATTAACCGAAGGTGAATTTTTTTTTATAAGATGTGAAACCTCATCCACGCCTAAATATATAATGATAATAATAATAAACTTATTGTAGTTAATTGATATGACAGAGAAGTCAAAAACTGCAAAATTCCAATGGTATGTTATATATATGACCGAGCAATTATGAGAGTTCTAATCTTTCCCCATTTAGTAACATTTTGTATTTTCGTTTGATAATCATTTAGTTTTTTATTTTATATTTTTAAAATGAAAATTTATTTTTACTCAAAATTTCTACAATGTACTTCACCTTTCTTACAATATATTTAAAATAAAATAGTTGTTAAACAGAAACTTATAATCAATATCCTAAATATTTTTATTTTTCTTCAAATGAAAGGTTCAAATTTATATGGGTTCAATGCATCTTACGATTGGATTTTGGCAAAATATTAGAAGTGAATTTGTCCCACATCGAAAAGATGCAAGGAAGTAGTGTGCTCCAAGCACTATAAAATGAGCATAAGGCTTTGGTTTCAAAGCATCTCAGTCCGAAGCACTTTAAGTTTGGTGTACTGACAGAGTGTGGCAAAGGGTGAGAGTAGTCTAAGCTTTGAAATGAGTGTTTATGTAATTGCTCGGGGAGAAAATTCTGTGTGATTGTAGCAATTTTTCAAAATTCTTTATGTCCGTGGTTTTTTTTCCGGTTCGGAGTTTTTCCATGTAAATCCTTGTGTTCTCTATTTTGTTGTTTCCCTTTAATTTCTCAGTATTTTTCTGTTTATTCCTGCTATTATTAGGGAAGGTTTTTCCAAAACAAGTGGTAACAGAGCTTTAGGTTTGTAGTTTCTTTAATTTATGAGTATGCTCTGTGGTTGCAGCTTTGTCTGAGCTTCCACGTCAGAAAAGAATTCTTGAAACAAGTCACGACTAGGTGTTGATCATTATTTGCATATTTGCTAGGATCGAAGCAGAAATGGGAGGCTTTATGAGTTCAGTGAAGTTTAATGTGGAGAAATTTGATGGAAGGATGAATTTTGGCTTGTGGCAAGTGCAAAGCAGTGATGGTGGTTCAACAGAGTCCAGTGATGGTTCCAGCAAAGGTTCTAAGAAGTCCAGCATGAGTGATGAAAAATAGGAAGAAATAGATTTGAGAGCTGCAAGTACCATCAGATTAAATTTAGCTAAGAATGTTCTTGCTAATGTGCATGGAATATCAACAGCCAAAGAGCTTTGGAAGAAGCTTGAAGCGATGTATCAGGCAAAGAGCATTTCAAATCGGTTGTACCTGAAGGAGCAATTTTTCACGCTACAAATGGAGGAAGGTACGAATCTCAGATCATCTGAGTGTTTTCAATGGCATCGTCTCTAAGCTGGAGGTGATTGGTGCGAAGATAGTGGACGAGGATAAGGCACTGAGGCTTATCTTGCCACTTCCCCCTTCTTATGAACATATGAAGCCAATTTTGATGTACGGAAAAGAGTTTTTAAATTTTGCAGAGGCTACTAGCAAACTTCTATCAGAAGAAAGAAGGCTGAAGCGTGATGAACGTACTTCACAAGAGGATTCAGCATTGGTAGTAGGCAATTGGAAGAAGAAGAAAAAATTTGTGCAAAAGAGTGGTTGCTGGGAATGTGGACAACCTGGTCACATGAGAAACAATTGTCCTAACAGGGCAAGTTCGTCAAAAGACTCGAGTTCGGATGCTGACGTAGTTTCTCTCGTCGAGGGATCTGGTTACTTCGTCTGAAGAAAGAAATAAATCATTCTCATGGTATGTCCGCTTTGTCATGATAGAGGATGTGATGTCAGCGGTCCCACAAGTTTACACACGGGCATTGACTTGGCGGTTATGCAAGGTGTGTGGTGGAAGTTCTATCAATGGCTGAAGAATTTCTAGGCAAGCCAAGTAGGGGGAAGTTGCACCATAAGTTTCAGTAAGGTATATCGACATGTGACGAAGAAGAAAAATCTTGGAATGTGAGATTTCAAGTGTTATACTTTTTATGGTGGAGTATGTTATAATTCTCTGAGTTGAGAATTATGATTGCCAGATAAGACAATGTTATAGCAGAAGATGTGGATTCTTCAAATATCTCGCTAAGGTGGAATTTGTTGGGTTTTGGCAAAATATTATAAGTGAATTTGTCCCACATCGGAAAGATGCAAGGTAATGGTATGCTCTAAGTACTATAAAAGGAGCATAAGACTTTAGTTTCAAAGCATCGCAATCAGAAGCACTTTAAGCTTAGTGTACTAACTCTAGTTAAATTCCTTTTGTATTCTTTTTATGAAGAGTAGGGCAAAGGGTGAGAGTAGTCTAAGTTTTGAAAAGAGTGTTTATGTAATTGGGGTCGGGGAGAGAATTATGTGTGATTGTAGCCATTTTTCACATAGTGAAAGTTCTTTCTGTCTGTGGTTTTTTCTCCGGTTTGGAGTTTTTCCACGTAAATCCTTGTGTTCTCTATTTGTTGTTTTCTTTTAATTTCTCAGTATTTTTCTGTTTATTCCTGCTATTATTAGGGAAGGTTTTTCCCAACACTTACTAGTTACAAAGAAGAAATCCTCATTTGGCTCTTAGCCCTTCTTAGTGTCCTATGTGCGAAAGCGCAATGGAAATCATCATTCATCTCTTTTTCTATCGTAATTTTACCTGCTCTATTTGGAGTTTACTTGCAAGCCAATCAATTGATCAAGCCTTATTCTCAAATCTTAATGTCTAAAGAGATTATCGAGATCATATTGAAACCCAAAGTCACCCGCACAAAAAATATAATGCTCACTAATTGTTATGATGCTATCCTTTAGTATCTCTCAAAAGAAATAAATAACAAAATATTTTCGAATTCTCATAAATCTCCCACTCAATTTTGAGAAGACATCATTGCCAACATGATTTTCTAGTATAAAAAATCTAGGCTTTATAAAGTTTATGATCAATATGTATTAGGAGAATTTTCATGTAATCTTGCTTTCTGATTTATGTGTCTTACATACATGCTAATGAAAGTATTATTTCTCCAAAAGAAATTATCAAATTTATAATTTACTTTTTAAAAAAATTAAAAAAATAAAAAAATAAAAAAAAAAAAACTTGAAGACACCCATTTTGACATTTTTCAAATGGAGACCGATTTTAACTTTTGGCTAAAGTTTTTACCATAGGAGTTCATAAATCAAATCGAATCATCGTTTTAAAAATCCGAGACTTGCAAAAAGAAGGGTGTGAAAAAAGCTTAATAGGACCATTATGTATTTATCAATTATTGTACTCTATTTTTTCTCTTTCACGTGATAAATTCGCATGGCTTTCCTCTAGAAGAGTCAATATCATGTCCTAGAACTTTGTTATACTATCATGATATAATACCCTTGAACTTATTTTCAAAGAAAATGAAGAAAAAAAAAATCTACTTTTTAAATCTCGTTAGATAAATATCAACAAAGAATAGTTAAAGTGACCTGAAATAAATTTAATAATTAAGACCTCGTTTGATAATCATTTAATCATTTATTTTTATTCTTTAAACTTAAGTTTAATTTTACTCAAATTTTCTAACATATATGTTATCTTCCTTAAGAAAGTAATGAATACTAATCAAATTTTAAAAACTAAACAAACTTTTGGATTTTTTTTTTTATTTGATTTTTAAAAGCATAGATAAGATTAGATATCTAAGTAAGAAAAAACATATGGTACAATAATTTTTATAGGCTTAAATTTCAAAAACTAAATTTTTTTTAAAAAAATGATTATCAAATAGGACTTAAAAAGTCACGTATTCAAAACCTCTCTTCTCAAACATTGAGTTGGAAAAAAAAGATCATGTTAAATTATAGCATCATTTTATATATGTTATAAATTATAAAACCCTTGATCAATGTTTTCATATTTTGAACAAACAAAATCAAGCAAATAATGGATTAAAATATACAAATTTTCTGCAGGTCAAAACTCATTTTATTTTAGTTCATATACTTTTGAATGTAAATATATTTTTTAGTTCACTTTGATTGTAAGTCTTAAAATCATCTTCTTCTTTTTTTTAAATAATCATTTTTTATTGTTAGTTTGAAGTAAATTTTAATAATCAAATTCAGTAAAATAATAATAATATCTTTAAATAAAAGAGAGATAACTATCCGATTTTTCAAAATTTATAGATAAAAGTTTAATATAAATGATTTTCTTAGAAATGTTTATCATTTTATAAATTAATAGTAGTTCAAAAGACTAAATTAAATATTTGAAAGAAGTTGATTTTAAAAGTAAGTAAAGAATATAAACAAACAAAATAGTTAAAAATAATTTAGAAAGTTCAATTTTGTTTTCATCTTATAATATCACTTGTTATTTTAGTGTTTTAATGTCGGAAACATATTTTATCAAATGCTAGAAGAATTAGTCATCAAATGACTATTACAAGACAAAAAATAATTGTTTCATAGCTGTTATGGGAGATCTTTCATTATTTTAAATTGATATATCCTGTTTTATTGAGTTTTTGTTTGGCTTTTTTCTTGCTAGTCGTTAAATGAAGTATTTTTCTTTAAAAAAAACTATTACAAGACAAAAATCAAGCATTAGAGAGTTAATCCCATTTTTCGAGAATGTGTTGCCTACAAAAATACCTTTTTTTTTTTGTTGTTGAAATTACCAATTTTTATTTGGTAATACTAAACCACAGAGGCAATTATTAAAAAAAAAAAAAATGGTGCTAAAATCTCTAGGGGAGATTAATTGCATATAATTAGCTAACAATTAGATTATAAGTCAAATAAAAATCGTACCAAAAAGAAAAATGTCAAATATAAACAATCATTTTGAAAGAAAAAAAAATCTACTTCAATCAATTTGAAAGAAAAAAAAAATCTACTTACTTTTTTAAGTAGAAAAATCTACTTTTTCAGAATAGAAAAATCTACTTAATTAAGGTATGAATGAAATTATCAGTACGTTTTATCGTATGAAATTATCAGTATGTAATTGTGACAAAAGAATAAGTGTTTGGAGAATAATATTTAATAAACGTACTCTATTAAACTTAATTATGTCCACATTTAATGATCTGAACATACCGACAGCAAAATTTAATTTAATACTTTGACTATTGTAACTCAAAAAAAAAAAAAAAAAAAAAAAAACTATTAATTCAATAAAATAAAGCCAATAATATTCTCTTTTTATTCCTCGTTTTTCATACACTCAATAATTAACCAAATACAAATCACTTTCATCGAATATGACCCGACCAATTTCGTAAAATTAGGTGGAACAGCGACAGATTTGGTCCCATCTAACTTATTAAAAATTCATTAATTAAAAAATAATAATAATAAATTCCTCTTTGCTACTTTAATGTTAAACAATATTATAGATAATAGTGAAGGAAAAATAGTAGTAAACTGTGCATATATTACCAAGGTACGATGAAAGAATTTTAGCATCCCAGTCATATTAGTTTAGACTCCCTAGCGATTCGAATTTATTAAAGGGATTTTTTTTAAGAGTATGTCAAATTGAAAAAATATTTACAAAATTTAACAAAAAAGAAAAAAAATTAACAATCATAGTCATATCGTATAAAAATTATACGATATAATTAATATGTAATATTATATTAATACATAATATTTTACTAATAACCTACAATATTATATTAATAATACATAATACTGTATTAATAATACAAAATATTATATTAATATCCTAAATTATATTGTAAAATAAGTATTAATTATATCGTATATTTGATTATGGTTGTAAAAAAATTTAAATTTACCTAGATCTCTAATTATTTTGTGAAATTAAACTTTCAACACAATTTCCTTTTACTAAATTTCAATACCTATCTATTCTTGAATAGTTGAATATTATTTATTCCATTCAACTAATATAGAATCTTGTCGAAGTAAATCTTAACCCAACTCAAATGATTATATTGATTTCAAAAAAAAAAAAAAAAAAAAACTCAATTGACTATATTAAATTATTACCGACATATTTTTGCATTAGTGTCAACAAAAACATAGTAGAATCAATACAAACCCTATCCATTTCAAAAACAAAAAAAAAAAAAAAAAAAACAAAACAAAACAAAACAAAAACACAAACCCTGTCTAAAAAATATTTACCGTTCATCCATAATCCTAAGGTTGATTTAGATTATAACCGTAGGATGAAATATGATTGCAAAACTATTTTAGAGTCACTTTTATTTAGTTCATAAATATATAAAAAGTTGATCATTTAGTTCTTAACCATTAAAAAATAGTTAGAACTAAAGACTTATAGTTACCAAAAAAAGAAACCATTAAAAAATAGTTCTAACATGTTCCTAAATCTTTAATAGAGTAATTAGGAGTGCAACAAAAAACCGAAAAACTGAAAAACCGAACAGAACCAATCCAATCCAATGGATCGAATCGGTTTTTTAGCACAAAATCGGACATATCGGTTTGTAATTTAAAAAACCGAAAATATTGGATCGGTTCCGGATTTCATTTTAAAAAACCAATAAAAACCGATCCAAACCGAAATATGTATGTATATATTTTTTGAGATTATAAATAAAT
>JBBMKA010000026.1:15035828-15047346 GCA_037833695.1 Sechiopsis laciniata | reverse complement strand
AGAAATGATTGAGTAGTTATAAATAAATTATTAAAAATGAATGGATAGAAATGAGAGTTATTTTGAAAAGTAAAATTAAGAAAGAGTTAATAAAAACTCGTTTAAATGTAGATTTAAGAAAAATTAATAAATCATAAAATGAAATCCTAGCTAAATATACGAAACAAATAGCCCCTCATGAAACTAAAATTAACAGCGGAAAAGATATTAGTCGGTTTTCATGATAAAAAAATCCAATTTTTCCTTCAAAGGGTGTCGATTCTTATAGCCGAAATTCTAAAGCTGGTTCCTGCCATTTCCTTTTTCAGATACGATGCTGATGGAAATCGCCATGATTTCATTGGACGATCAAGAACAAGAAGAGTGAAAGAAAATGCAACAGATTGAATAATCAAATCACTCAAATCTCGCATTTATCAATAAGAAATCCCCAGACGATATTGTTGCTTGAAAACGTACCATCGCTGCATTTGATGCTTCAAAGTACCTTCTCTGCTTATACCCATTTTCATCAATTTATTTTTGTCTATCTTTTTCTTTTCACAAATTCGTCTCATTTTCGTATTTTCCACATCCCCATCAAGCCGCCTGAACAGTGATTCTGTGCCACTTTCTTTTTCCTTGCTAGACAGAGGGATCAGTAGCTAGTGCCTGTCATGTGTTTGATAAAATGCTTGTGTGATATTTTATTGCTTCCCATGTTTTAGCTTTGATATTACTCGTCGCCATTCTTCAAATAGAGTCAAGTAAACGATTAAACTTTCATTTGGGGTGTTGAGAATTGTTGTCTTGAATACTGGGTATGCAGAGAAAGAAAGCACTAATTAATGCCTGCCATGTGTTTGATAATATGCTTGTGTGACAGTTTTAGACTAAGGCTGGCTTCCCATGTTATAACTTTGAAATAATTCATCACACTTCTCTAAATAGAGCCAAATAAACGATTAAACTTTCATTTGGGTGTTTCTTTTTAAACCACTTTCATTTGGGTGTTAATGATTGATATCTTGATTCCTTGAATATTGATTGTGTGGAAATAACATATCATGTAAGTTTAATTCATGATATGAAAGGAAGAATGTGGTGGTGGCTGGGGGGAAACAGACAAATTTGAGTGTGATAGTTTGTTGTGTGGATTAAATCTAACTTCATTTATTGCTTTGCAAAAGCAATTGGTACCGGCTCTTGATTATAAGCTGAGATTGATTATGTTCTCGACCTACTAATCCGAAAGGTTGCCCCATGTCTAGTAACTTATTTAATTTATTAACTAACTCAATTAAATTTTCTGCAAAGCTGGATATGCTCAGAGCCTAGACATTGATGTATTTTTCTCTTCTTCTGCATAAATAACTCCCCTGTCACAGGATCTTTTCTTCTTTAAATGGGAATAAAACTATCATAAAGGCCTTGCAGTCTAGGTAGCTGGTATTTTTTTTTTCTTCATTGTGAATATTTAAATTGTTTTTCCAGGTATGTCAGAGCCTAGAGAAACAGGAAGGGTGGCTGTGATGCTGGGGCCTGCCATGGTAGAGGTAATTGTTTGCTCCATTTACTAGACTGATTTGGCAGTGAGTGAAAGTGAAAGCCTGAATTGTATTGGATGGTGACAAAACCAAAAAAACAATAGGAAGAAAAGGTTATTTCAACAGCTCATTTCTTGTATTTGCAAGGTTTTTTTTTTTATCTCTGAGGTTGAGTAGAGAGATTTTGGTTTGCTTCCCAACTTTCTGAGAAGAAACTGAAATAGATCACTTGTTTGCAAAGAAAAATCTATCTGCCAGCTCTAAGATCTAGAGACCTTGGTAGAGGATGAAAACAAACAAAACAAAACAAAAACTATGTATACAGAGAGGTTGCTTCTGACCACTGCTTTGGGGAAATGTGAACCTGCTTGATAGGCTTGAATTTTCCTCCCATCTTTTTTATACCCAAATCATCTTCCATTTTTTCCACTCATCATCTTTTTCCCCATCATTATCATTATCATTTGGCTTTTGAAGAAGACATGAAAGCTAAATACTGTTGTTTTATATTGACTCTGCAATTTGCTTGTTGGGTTTCTGCTGCAACCAGAACTTTTGCTCCAAATCATCCTCCTCTCCTTCCTCATAAAAAACAAGGTCTGTTTGTTTATTGTTACCATCATACTGATGCTTTCTCAATTATTACATCTACTTGGTCATAGGTCTTCTAATTTCACAACCTTTTTAACTCAATTTCCTTGTTGCTATGTTGCTAGGTCTTATTTCAGGCTCTTTGGATTCCAAGCAGGTCAGCCCCCCACTATGTGCTCTGTTTGGTGCAAGTTTCTAGATGTGTTGTGTTGATACAATGAAAATGTCAATACTAGATATTTCTGTTGATGACAAGAACATTAAGAATGATTGAGTTTAATAATTCTCCTATCCCTTAAAGATCAACTAGAATCGATATCCCTTAATCAATATTCATTTTCGGGATTTCCCTCGTAATTTCATTCCTTCTTGACCACTTTTCATTTTCCTCCCTTACTATTTTGTTCCTTATAATCATTCTATCTCATATTTTCTCGGAATTTCCATTCCCTGAGCCCAAACGCCATAAATAAGCTTAAATTCCTTTTTATTAATACAAAGTTCACAATTAGTGATTTTTTGTTATATTTAGTCGATGTCCTATGATATATAGGGAAAATTTTGATTCATCTCGTTATGTTGATGTTGAATTTATGAACACATGGAAATGTAGATGGGAAATATGAACATGTTTATGAAAATGAAAAAGGCTTGTAATGATGCATCTGTGGCTGTCTGTGAAGGTTGTTGAAGGTGTAAATGAAAAGGGAGTAATGTACAGAGGGATGAGGAAAATTGGATCAAGTCCACCAATGTGTGAGCACAAGTGCTATGGATGCATTCCATGTGAAGCCATTCAAGTCCCAACCAACAACAATAGGCCCAGCCATGTTGGGGTCCAATACACTAACTATGAGCCTGAGGGATGGAAATGCAAGTGTGGCCATTCATTTTACAGCCCTTAATTCTAAACTTGAAAAAAAAAAAAAAAAAAAACCCTCCCTTTTTTCATCATTTTCTATTTTACTTTTTTTTTTTTTTTAACCATCTATGAGGTTCAGTGTTGATTTAGAAAATGAGATTGGTTTATACAAAAAATGGGGTGTTTTTTATGTTAAAACGATATTGTGGTCCTTATACTTCTAGGTCAATTAGAGCGAAACTTGACTATTATCACAATACATTAACATACCCACTATATTATATTTAGTTATTAATAAAATTTTGAAAAATGGTAGAAAATGACTAAATTTTGAAAAATAATAAAGAACATGACTACTTTATATAAGAGTTTAAATGAATGGTTAAATAAATCAATCTATGAACATGAAAGTTTGAATCTCTAACATTTTGTTGAGAATATAACCCTTTAACTAGTCCTACCAAACTTCACACTAGATAAAATAAAAAGTTCAATAATTGCCACTTAAATGCTCGAATATGTAATTTTAAGTGTTCAAAGAATTTATAATTTAGCGAATTCAAAAAAGGAAATCATAATTTCACACGTGGCTAAGAAATAGAAAAGGAAATAATATTCTTCATTCTTCAATCTCCTACTGGAATTAAAGTAGTGAACTCTCCATTATTGTTCTTATCTAGAATGGGTCCATGGAAAATTTTAATTCTACCTAAACTCAACTTTATCAAAATAGCATAGCCCCACTAAGCCAATCATGTCCATACATAAGATTAAATATCTTTATGTCATGGTGGAAAAATACAAAAGACTAATTTTATCCTCCAAGTCTAAATTTCAAATCTTCATTCCCCTTTTATGGTACAAAAAACATAACTCAACATTTAATTTCCTTCATTTGCAATTGGAACTAATTTTATCCTCAAACTCTAAATTTCAAATCTTCATTCCCTTTTTTAATTGTTAAGCTGAAACCTAATTTTTTTAGTTTAACATATATTCTTCGAGTTGGTCCCCCAATTTGTTTACTCAAAAAATTAGTTTAAACCGATTAGTAACCTTAAAGTTCAATTTTATTTTCATATTAAAATAAAAATAATAAAAAAAAAAAAAAAATTGAAATAAAAAAATATCTCTCAATAAAAAGTTAAAATTCACAACTCTCATTTAAATATAGGTTAAAAAAAAACATGTATATTAAAAAATTATTATTGAACTAAAAAAAATTAGAGCGATGATAATGATCTATTTTCAATACTTAAAAAGTTAATTTGATTGCTTGTGTGTATCAACATTATGAGATGACAGAGCGGAGACAATTTAGCCTAAAAACGGTGTCGTTTCACAGCGAAGAATCCGAAACTAAAAATATAAATAAAAAAGAAAAAAAGAAAAGAAAAGAAACGAAAAGACAAAGGCCTGCAATAAAGGATTGTAATTTGTAACGGCAAGCAATTTGCTATTTCCTCTACGATTGGATCAAAGCCAGAGAGAGAAATTGAAAGAGAAAAAGAACCAAAGGGAGATTTCTATGTGGAATTCCTTTTCATCCCGTTCTTCATTTGATTCTTGATCTTTTAGTGCCCTTAATTCGTTTCTCCGATGAGAAACGATTCGGTTTCTCAATTTACGCCTCTTTTTCGTCGATCGTTCATTCGCCGACCGATTTTTGCTTCTTGATGATCATATTTCCGGCCTTGTAGCTGTCAATCCAACGCCCTGACGCGAATTTGCGGCTTCGTGTCGTGTTTTTATTGATCTTAGGGTTTTTTTTTTTTTTTTGGGTTGATTTCTGCGATAATTTTGCATCATGGAATCGCGAGTTGGAAATAAATTTAAACTCGGTCGGAAGATTGGGAGCGGATCGTTCGGAGAGATCTATCTCGGTTTGCTCTTTTGTTTTGGAATCGTTCTGCTTTTTATGCGTCATCGTTCATAGTTTTGGGTAAATTTTGTGGAATTGATCGGTTTTATTTTAATTGTTTCAGGTACTAGCATTCAGACGAATGAAGAAGTGGCAATTAAGCTTGTGAGTAAATTTTGTGGAATTGATCTGTTTTTGCGGCTGTCATTGATTTTTATTTTTATTTTTATTTTTTTGAAATGATTGACTCAACAATTTTTTTTACCTTCTGTCTTATTATTAATTTTGTTTTCTTCTTTCATTGGCATGCCTTTTTTTTTGGGATGGGAGGATTCGAACTCATGACCTATTGGATAGGCATGTGTGTAGAATGCGTCTCCATGTTGAGTTGGTTTCTTTTAGAATCTTCATAATGATGTTGTGTTGATCATCAATTATTAGTATTCTTTTCTCATATAAAAGGTTGATGTTAACCCAACTTACCAAGTACTTGGTTATTGCCCTATGTATTCAAAATACATAGTTCTCCCAAGCTTACTCACATCAATATCTATTATCAAACTTCTGAATGTAGAAAGTAATAGTTTTTTGGGTAGAGAAATGTGATCAAGAAGCTTAATGTAGAAGGCGCATGTCACGAATGGGACATTCATTTATTCTACTATTTTTCAGCATTAAATTTAGTGGACCATAAGATAATATCTTTTTCATAATAAGACGGGCTGATTAGTTATTAGTTAGCTGTTTGCTAGAATTAAGCTTGAGATTAGTTTTCTTTTTGGTTGCATGGACTGAATCAAGCCGTAATGGCGCTTATTGGAAATGTGCAAGGATTCTTATCTTACATATTCACTAAAAATCAGATAAAATCTGCCCTAAGGCAATACAGAGTCAATCGATGCTATTCGATTGGAATGCTCTCCCTTTCTCCTTTGTGACAATTCTCTAAAAACATGAAGATGAAAACAACTATCTTAGGACGCTTTGTTAACAGATTGTTTTATGTGTCTTACTAAGGACGTGCATTTACTCACATAAAGCTGCAGACATCACTAGTTTCCTTCTCCTTTTCCTTCTGTGTCCCTTCTCTTGTCAAGGCCTTAATGGGAGGTTTTACAAAATGATTCTTGTTTCTTATTAAATAATAGCTTGTTTTTTCAATAACAAGTATTTGCGCGTCCTAAGATAGTTTCTCTTTCCAGGAAAATGTGAAAACGAAGCATCCACAGTTGCTGTATGAATCAAAACTATACAAAATACTACAAGGAGGAAGTAATAAATGTTACTCTTAACCTTGTCTTGTTTACAAGTTGCACACTTTATCATTCATTCATGTAAACTATTCTGAATTGGGACAGCTGGAATTCCAAACGTGAGGTGGTTTGGTGTCGAGGGAGACTATAATGTTCTTGTTATTGATTTGTTGGGCCCTAGCCTTGAAGATCTGTTTAACTTCTGCAGCAGAAAATTGTCTCTTAAGACCGTTCTTATGCTTGCTGATCAGATGGTACCATTTAATTAATCGAGTTGACCCATACGTATGTCTACTTCATGTTCTTTCTTATGAACGCTCTTTGATATCTTTGCCTCATTACAGATCAACCGGGTGGAGTTTGTTCATTCCAAGTCCTTTTTACATCGGGATATCAAACCTGATAATTTTCTTATGGGCTTAGGCAGACGTGCAAATCAGGTTTCTATTGTGTGATTTGTTGTAAGATTTTGCATTCAGTTCTATTTTAATCTCGTAATCTAATGTCCTGACTTCTGTATCCATGTTGCCATAGGTCTATGCCATCGACTTTGGTTTGGCTAAAAAGTACAGAGACACCTCAACTCATCAGCATATTCCTTACAGGTTGGTTTATAGTTTAAAATTGTTATCGTTTAATTCAAGTTGTTATTGGTTCTCACTAGATTTGTTTAACCATCATAGAGTGGACTAGTAGTCTAGAGGGCCTTGAGAACTAAGTAGTTATGAGTTCAATCTATGGTGGCCACCTACATAGGAATTAATTTTTCTTACAGATTTTCTTGTTATTCAAATGTTGTGGAGTCAAGCGGTATGTTTTTTTTTATAATAGTTGAAGTGCGTGCAAGTTGGCCCGACAATTACAAATAACAAAAGAAAAACAGTGGATTTGTTTGAACTGGGTTTTATTTATATCTCAGATGAAGTATTCAATTTATGGTCTCATAGATACCAGTTTTGGCCAGTGATTGTGGCGTAAAATATGACTCGATGAGATATGAGTTATATTATTCACAGTGAATGTAGCACTCGGTCAGTGTTTTTACTTAAGACGTCTCTAAAATTTATTAGAAAATATTGCCTCACAATACACTAATTCCTGGGGTAAAATATAAATCACTCGTTCATTTGAAATATAAAGGATTTGCGTTCATGACAAATGACATGAAATTAAAGTTGAATTCGCTTTGTTTTTTCTTTTCTAACAGTTAGTATAAAGTATTTGCGTTCATGATAAATGATGTGGAATTAAAATCAAATTCGCCTTGTTTTCTTTTCTAACAGTTAGTTCTTAGTATTCTAGAAAAGCAGATAAACTAGTCTAGTACAGAAGAGAATGAAAAATGATTCTGCGATCTACCCCACTGTTGGATTTTGCCTGTGTATCTGGCCTGCTGGTTAACATTTGGGGATTTGATTTAGATGGTAGATGACCAATGTTCTATGTTTGAATCTTGAAGTTGAATGTGTAATAGAAAGAAATCCGTCTCCTGGTGTAGGAGAGGGGCTGGTATGAGTACCACAAAGATATACTTAAAAAAAATTCTGGTTAAGAAGTCTTACAAATGTAATCTGCTGACAATTTGCAGAGAAAACAAGAATTTGACAGGAACAGCAAGATATGCAAGCATGAATACCCATCTTGGCATTGGTATATGTTCCTTTTCTTTCTATTAGCTTTCTCCAGCCAATAATCGTACACACTTAATAGAGAGCATAGATGGAGAAGTGAAGGAAAAATGAAAGAATTATTTTAGTTCTTTTTCTTCTTCTTCCTTAATTTGCTTTTCCTATTGTGCAGAACAAAGCCGCAGGGATGATTTAGAATCACTTGGATTTGTTCTTATGTATTTTTTAAGGGGGAGGTAAATATTTTCTGTTACCATCTGTTATTCATTTATTTTGGAATGCAGAGTGGTAACCTGTCATCTCTTTAGTCTTCCTTGGCAGGGACTCAAAGCAGGAAATAAGAAACAAAAATATGAAAGGATTAGTGACAAGAAAGTCAACACTTCTATAGAGGTTAGTTATTCCATGTCTTAGTTCCATTTCCAATTAATATAGAAAAAACAAACTTGGCTGTATCCAAGGCTATGCAGCTCAGGAATTTGTCCATTCACAATTTTCCCCGTGGCAAACTGTTTTCCTTTTTTAAATAAAATTATTCTGCCGTGTTTCAGAGATGGGTGCAGCCCAGAATACAACCAAGTCTTTGCTGGACATTATAATTCAATTGATTTTTTTAAAAAAAACATTATAATCCAATTAGATTGCACTGACATATTGTTCTGCCATAGGCCCTTTGTCGTGGATACCCTACTGAATTTTCTTCATACTTCCATTATTGTCGATCATTAAGGTTCGATGATAAGCCAGACTATGCTTATCTTAAACGACTCTTCCGTGACCTTTTCATTCGTGAAGGTTTGAATTTTATAATCCATTTGTTATTTTGCAGTGTTGTTTTTACTCTTTTAATTTAATCGAAGGTATGTTTTTTTCAGGTTTTCAGTTTGATTATGTGTTTGATTGGACCATTTTGAAGTACCAACAATCCCAGATAACTGTCCCACCTGCTCGTGCCGTTGTAAGTCTTGGAATGCCTACAAACATCGACTTTTCTCTGTACCCTATATAATTATCTATCCTTGTTTTTTGAGGAAATTTTAAATTATCTATACCCTATATTAATTAACTTTTTTATATTATCTATCCTTAATCCATGTAAATTGTAAATTTTAGGGTGGTGCTGGACCAAGCTCTGGAGTACCAATGGCAAATGCTGATAGGCACCCTGGTAGTTAATTCTATTCTTTTTGTTTATCTTGTTCCCCTTGAGCCTCGACTGTTTCATTTTTTTCGACAAAATCTCGGTTTTCGTATAAAAGAGCCTTAATCATATACATTCCCTTTCAACTCAGTATGATGTTTAATCTTAATTATCAAACTATCTTTGAAGGTGGAGAAGAAGGTCGACCACCGCCAAGTGGTTGGGTAGCAGCAGATCCCTTACGAAGGAGAAACTCCGGGCCAGTTACAGGCACCGGAAATTCATCGAGACAAAAATCACCAGCCAATAATGACCCTGCTGTTGCTAAGGAACCTATTGTGAGTTATTCTTGACTGCACGCTTTTTATTGTGCTAACCTCTCATTCGCTAAGTTGAAAATTATCTTGGAATCATCCAGCCATCCAATTCCAATATTTTACGATCAAGTGGATCATCAAGACAAGCTGCCATCGCTAGCAGTCAAGATTTAGCCGCCCTCAGAAGCGAATCCGATCCATCTCGCCCTCCAATTCCCGATCCAAGTGCAGGAACTCTACACAAAATTTCTAGTACTCGAAGGCATTCTCCTATAATGTCAGCTGACCAGAACCGTACTGCCTCAAGCAGGAACATGTCAAACGTCAGGAACTTTGAATCCACTCTTAGGGGCATGGAAAGCCTCCATTTTAATCAAGATGAGAAGGTACAGCATTAGTGGATATTATTCGCTATCTATCTTCTTGTAAATTAAATACGCTCGGGTTCGGGTCGGGTGGTTTGTTCGGTTTTCGTGCACTGGCAAGTTGGGTACGAACATTTACAATTACAAAATGCCCGGAAGAGAAGTGACTCTATATGGCTCAACGAAGAAACTAGTCAATGGAAGAAATTTTATTAGTGGCCTTAGGTATAGTTGTGGGATTTATTTGTTGAATACTGTTTGTTGTATTCCATTTTACTTGCTATTTATCATCGTTGTTTATTTCCCTTGAAATTTGTAATTAGTTTATGCTTTAATTTCCTTAGTTAACGTTCATTGGCAACGTGTTTTTGCTTCATACTCTATATTTATAATCTTTGTATTTTTTTTTCTTAATTTAAATTGTGTAGTAGAATGATTTTAACTAGGATATAGTCTCTATAATTTAAAGAAATATAGAATTTTAAAACCAGAATTTGGTTCTTATAATTTGATCAAACCTAAAAAATAGTCATTTTCAAAATTAAGTTATAAGTTAAGTAATTGTTTTAACAAAAAAAAAAACATCATTTATACATATATAATGATCTTTCATGTATTTAATACGTCAGCTATTATGTACCATAAAAACTATATTTTAGATTTTATAAAACTATAAAAGACTAAATCCGAACTTTTTTCTTCAAATCATAGGAGACTATATTTTAATTTACTTCAAACCATAAGAATTAAATTTTAGTTTTTGAAATCCTGATGCAAACTCTAACTTTATTTAAATCATAGGTACTGTACTTATATTTTAGGGAAAGCTATATTATTTTAACAACAAACTCCTATCATAGCTTATTTTTAATGTGAAATTTCTATATTTTTTTCTTTCAAAAAGTTAGATTATATTACATATAGTGTTGGGAGAAAGTTAGAAGGTTAAATTATAGAAAATATTTCCCAATTATGTTTTTGATTGAAAATACTCCTAAACCTAAGAAATATTTCTGAATTAAATTTTGGATTGAGTTCATTAACTAATGTTGTCTTTTCCCTACTCTATTAATTTATTTTCCAAGTAGACGGATTAGCTGAAGTAAAATTCTGAGAATATTTGGTGTTCTCAGTCTACATGTTATCTAAGTAAAATAATCTTTTTCTGTAAATCTCAGATTTAATGGATGGAGCCCTGTTCCCGTATTGGGATTGTTCTTTTACAAACAGTATAATTGTTGTATCAATTGTTATGAACGATTAATGAAGTTGTTTAATCTAAAAAAAGTCATTATCAAAACCTTACAAGTTATTTGATACGTTATGAATTGAGTAAATTAAGGACATAAGTAAAGGATGTTAAATTACAACTGTTTAAAACAGAACAAAATCAATAATAAATTCTTCTCGATGATCATAATCAATAACACAGGAAAAACAATGGTAGCTTGCTAAGCCATCAAAATGTCAAAAACAAAATCTAGCAAAGACCTATGAATATGCAAAGACAACCAGTCTTTATATTGGAAAAAATGGCAATAGAAAAAAGCCTCAAATACATTACAAAAACCCAACAGAAATAAAAATACCCATAATTTACCAGAAATGCAATTTTGACAATCTTTATATGGCAGTGATGCAGGGCACACCATTTTCCAAAGGTCAGATAGGTTCAAGAATATTAATTTAAGACACTAAGAGTAGAGCAAAAAGATACGAGTTGAAAAGCTTTCAGTACTTGGGATAGAAGAAAACCCACACACCTCGTCGACCACCTCACAGGAGATCGGCAACGTTAGCTGGCAACTCTTCAACTACCACGTTATAGAACTTCTGAATATCGAATAGCATTCTTTCGTCATCACCAGTTACAAAGTTGATGGCAACACCTTTTCTTCCAAAACGTCCACTTCTTCCAATACGATGGAGGTAATTCTCCGGTTGTGTCGGCAGATCATAGTTGATGACAAGAGA
>JBBMKA010000026.1:15004253-15035728 GCA_037833695.1 Sechiopsis laciniata | reverse complement strand
TTAAATAATTTTTAATAAGTTAAAAAATACTTCCAACCTTTAAAATATTGTTGTTTATGAGAATTTTTCAAAAAAATGTTTTTGATATATTAAAAAAAAAATTAGACATCGGATCGGATCCAAAATCGAATCGAACCAATTAAAAATCGAACCAATGGTTTTATACTTTATTGGACATTGGATTGGATCAATTTTTTGAAAATCGAAGATATCGGTTCGGTTGTCGGTTTGGTACAAAACCGACAAAAACAGAACCGAAATCACCCCTAAGAGTAATAAAAAATGATTTAGTAACTATAAATATCTTGGATTTGACATCAACAAATACATGGTTTAACTTTTTTGAAAAAGATACTTAAATTACGGTACGCCAGGAGCATACAAAAAGTCTGAGAGAATTACAGAAAAGCTCTCCAATTTAGAGCAATAAAGGAAATGTCATAATTATGAAGCATAGCAGATTTGTAACACCAAGAAGCAAATAAAATAATAGCATCTTCCCATATGACGGAAGGGCTTCTATCAACACGACTGTCTTTGAAGATTCTTGCATTGCACTCTTTCCATAAGCACCATATGATAGTGCCCATAATATTGAGTTTCATAATTTGGGATTGAGAAGAGCTTGACATGTGTAAAAACGTATCAATGAAGTCCACCATACTACTATGTAAGCCTGTCGAAAAGAAACAGTTTGGAAAAAAAGACCACAATTGTTTAAAGAAAGAACAGTGTAAAAACAAATGATCTGCAGTTTCTTCATCCTTTTTGCATAAACAACACCATTGAGGTCTAAGACACGACTTCTTCAATCTTTTTTGAACCACCTCATTGGAATTCAAGCCTCTGTGAGAAATGGACCAAATGAAGAACTTAATTTTTTTGGGCAAAGTATTTTTCCAAAAATTTTGATAATGAGAACCATTTCCCTGCCCATGCTAGAAAAAAAAGAATTTTGAGAGATTTAACGGAAAAATCAGCAAAATTATTAGGCTTCCAAACAATAGAATCAAATCTATTGGAAGATGGGGAAGGCCATAGAGATGAGATGGATCGACATATATCCTCGTCACTGCGGGCAAAAGATCTATAAGGAAAGATATTCCAACTAGATGAAGATGGATTCCAGGCTTCACAAACCATTTGTCTTTTTCTTGTTGTGAGGGCAAAAAATCGAGGAGTCCATTTGAAAAGAGGGCCCAAACCTGTCCAGTTATCATACCAAAAAGCAGTATTATCACCTTTATTTATAAGCCACAGAATGTTAAGGAAAATATCATCCCTCGAGGAGACCAGAGATTTCCAAGGAGATTTGAAGCTAACAACGGTGCAATTGGAGGGGATATCACTCGCATATGAAGCCTTTAGCAATCAAATTACGCCAAAGAGCATTTTTTTCATTGCAAAAACACCATATCATTTTCCTAAAAGGGCTTTGTTCATTATATTAATTTTAGAGATGTCAAGGCCTCCATCTTCTTTAAGCTTGGTCACAATGTCCCACCGTACTAAAAAACTACCACCATTATTGTCCACCCCCTTCCAAAGAAATTTACGGATCAATTTTCAATGCTTTTACAAACAGAGATGGGAGCACGAAAGACCAAGAGCATATATGTAGGAAGGTTGCTAAGGACAAATTGAACTAACGTGAGACGACCACCTTTAGATAAATAGGTGTATTGCCAATTACCGAGGCGCTTTTGAATTTTTTCAATGATGGTCCCCCAAAAACTAGAACTCCTAGGATTGCCGCCTAGGGGCATTCCAAGATAAGATATAGGGAGTGCCA
This sequence comes from Sechiopsis laciniata, assembly GCA_037833695.1. NCBI lineage: Eukaryota > Viridiplantae > Streptophyta > Magnoliopsida > Cucurbitales > Cucurbitaceae > Sechiopsis > Sechiopsis laciniata. The sequence continues at coordinate 15,033,936 of JBBMKA010000026.1, read as the reverse complement.
TGTGAGAACAGTTCCAAATAGATTACACAACTGAGATATGACAAGCATCAGCATTAATCCCAGAAAATATAATTTTTGCATATTAATCTTCAAACCCGAGGAGGTCTTGAAGGCTTTTAATAAAGAAAACAGATTGTGAATCTTGGTATCATCAATGATGGAGAACAGCAGAATATCATCAGTAAATAGAAGGTGAGTGACGTACATATCATTAATTTTACAATCCTCAATAATACCTTTTGTTGTTCATCCAAAAGCAAGCTAGATAAATAATCCATTGCTAAAACAAAAAGGAAAGGAGAGAGAGGGTCACCTTGGCTGATACCATGATTAGCAACAATGCGCCCACGAGGCTTCCCTTTAATCAGGATTGAAAAGTTGATTGTCGAAATACAAGCCCGAATCCATCCAATCCATTTATCGTTGAAACCTTTTCTTTTCAAAAAATTTAGAATGAAACACCAATTGTGTTTATCAAAAGCTCTCTCGATGTCAAGTTTGAAAGTAATCCATCTTTCCATTTAGAGCAGCACCAATAGTCAATGGCTTCATTAGCCATGAGAATAGCATCAGCAATCTGACGACCCTGAACAAAAGCACATTAATTCTCTGCAATAGTCATAAGCAAAACAATCTTAAGCCTTTCAGCGAGCACTTTATCAAGAATCTTATATATGCTAGTGGTAAGACTGATGGCGAAAGTTTACAATATTTGAAGGTTTAGTCTTCTTCGGGATAAGAGCCACATAAGTTTCATTGACCACTCTATGAACGATGTTATTCTGATAGAAGTCATACATGACTTTCATAATATCTGATTTAAAGATGCTCAAGTATTTGTTCATAAACTCCATAGTGTAACCATCAGGGCCCAGAGCCTGATTCTGTCCAAGATCCTTAACGCAATTGAAGACTTCCTGTTCGGTGAAAGGGGAGCAGAAGGAAATAGATGATGAGCGAGATATTGGTCTCTAATCAATGTTGGTAACAATCTAGCTTGTAACATAAAAGCCACAATATAAATCTCTGTAAAAACAAAGAAACTCGGATTCAATATCGAAATCTGTGGTGCAGCTTACCCCATAATTGTTGACAATCTCAGAGATAAAATTTCCTCTTTTTCGAGCAGAACAACTTTTATGGAAGAAAGTTGTGTTTTCATCTCCTTCAAGTAACTAAGATTTCTTACATCGTTGCCTCCACTTTCTACTTTCATTGAGGGCAATAGAGCTATATTTGGCTTTTTCGACAAATGTCTCTTCTTTTACGAAGACTGCCGGGCTACGAAGCTTATTCGGGGGATGTTTTTTATTTGCATTCACGCCTTTTGAAAAAAGCCGCTAAATCAAGTTCTGCTTTAGGAGAAGGAAGTATGACTGCTTTACCAATAGTTGTTAGCAATGCATCTGTCAATATCTGTTTAATTAATGGATCCCAACTCTTCTAATTTGTCGATTCTATTGATGTCGTCAAGAATTTCCTTTTGACAACCTTAAATGAGAGCAAAAACTTCTCTATTCCATTTCCTAATTTAAACCACTAAAGATTTGAGTTTCCTCATGATAACATAACCACTGAAACCATCAACATGGATGTCGTTCCACCAGTTTTTAATAAAATCCTCAAAGAATCTGTCAGATAACCAAGCATTTTCAAAACGAAAAGGACACGGCCCCCACTTTACGTACTAAGACTCAAGCAGAATAGGAAAATGGTCTGAAGTAATTCTTTTTAGACGGTTTATATGGTGGTGATGGAATTTCTGAACCTAATTCTCGGTAAAAATGAATCTATCCAAACGAGATAAGGTTGGAGTGATTCTGAGTTTTGACCAGGTATAGGTTCCATTTATAGTTTGGGGATCGATCAAACTCGATCGTTGTATAAAATAATTGAATTTTATCATATTAATGGAGACGGATTCACAGAAGATGTTTCTGAAGCCCATCTGTAAACATTGAAATCGCCCCCGATAAGCCAAATAGGAGAGCATAAACCACATAATTCATAAAGCTCTCTCCAGAAATATTGTCTGCGACGACGCTTTGCAGGTCCATACAATCTAGTACACTACCAACGAGACCCATCTTGAAGCTAGAATAAGATAGATAATGAGTATGATCCTTTAACAACCTCTGTTGCAATGAAGGATAATCTGTCCTAAATAATCAAAATTCCTCCAACATAGTTTATGGCTTCTATAGATGCCCAACCCACACTAAGAGAGCTCCACAAAGATTTAATTAAGGCAAGGGTTAGAGGATTATTCAACTTTGTTTCAGTGAAAATAATAATGTCAGGGGCTATTCGAAGGATTTCCTGCTTCAACGTATCTCTTTTATCATGAGAGCTCAGTCCACGAATATTCCAAGACAAAACTTTCATGGACTAACCTCTGTCTCCTGTGAATCAGTGCAATTATACTGTTGAAGAGGATCTCCTATATCAATCTGTCTGTTCAAAGCATTTTCCATTGGCTCAAGAATATAATTATTGGTGACCTTTCACTGTTCGAGACGAGAATGAGAGGTTTCATTTTCATTGTTAGCACCTGCATATTCTCATTGCTCGCAAGTTGAATATTTTCAATAAAAATCTGTTGATTTTGATCATTCAAAACTGAATCTGAGTTACTATCATCAGTAATATCAAACAAAGCACTCGCATCTTCGATATGATTATTATTTTCTAGAACCCCATTAACATCAACATTTATAGAATCTTGCGTTGATGGACTGGATTTATCAGGGCTTGAAATCACATAGTTAACTTCTAAATTCCAATCGCAAGGGGTTAAATCTCCCAAATCGACTACCAAATCATGTGCGTCTGAGATTTCGTGCATAGCACCAAGAGATAGAGTAGAGAAATGGAAGTTACCTGGAGAAAGGTAATGTCTAGTGGTGTGGTTTAACTAACATATTGTTACTGTAAAAATAAAAAAAAAAAAAAAGGATTTGACGTCAATTTTATATTGTGTGTTTTCATGCTTTCTCTATTTCGACTCTATGTATTAGTTGAAGGTCAACAATAAAAGAAGGAAGAAAATGAGAAAAATATAGATTAACATTTTTAAAAAATATAATAATTTTCTTTTAATAAGATTGTTAGCAAATTTTACCGCACATTAACTATCAAATCATAGTTCAACGAATGGTTTAGGGACCTTTCGAAACTATATTCCTAAATATCAGGCCTAATTTGTTTTTTAAAAAAACTTATTATTGATATGTTCTAGGCTAAAAATGCATTTTATCCACAAAAATAGTTTTTTTTTTTTTTGAGAAAACAACAAAAATAGTTTAACACTAAAGAACAAAGCTTAATTTATTTTCTTCTTTTATCTAACACTAAATGAAAGTTCAGTACAGAAGCTAACAAAGATTGCCTTCTCAAAAAAAATTAAAAATTAAAAATTAAAAAAAAAAACACACACACACACTTTTAAAAAAAATTATAATGTAAAATTGGTCAATGCCACATATGAACCCTAATTCTCTAAACTGTTTAATTAATATGAATAGATAATGTTATCACATCTCACATATTTTTTAATTAAATTAAATTAGTCTTTATTAAAATGACAACAACAATTAATATTGGACAAACTTAGAATTACACAAGGGTGTTTGTTTGCCTTGTTAATTTATTAACTTCTCTTTCAAAAACTACATTCAAACGAGTTTTTTATAACTACTCAAAATAAATCTTTATTTTTACTAATTAAAATAATTCTTCATTTCTAACCACTCATTTTTAATCATTCATTTATAATTACTCAAAGTAATTTTTCATTTCTAACTACTCATTTTTAATCATTTATTTTTTACTCTTCAAAATAATTCATTTTTAACCACTCATTTTTAATCATTCTTTTTTTAATTACTCAAAATTACTATTCATTTTAAATGTACGTCCAAATAAGTTATTGTTTTTAATTTCTTTACATAAAAATCACATCGATCGAGCCTTTTACAATAATTTTTAATTTTCAACTATTCAAAATAACTCTTCAAACTCGCTCTACCACCAAAATCTCATCTAATAAATCACAAGTCAAATCATTCCAATTTAATGTATTTGTTTATTTACTTTTGTAGATAATATATATATATACCATGTAGGACCCAAATTTTGAAAAATGCTTCCCCATTTTCTTGTAAATTAAGAGACTAAAAAAGGTAGTTGACCCAAGAGTCTATTGAAAAGTTTTGATTTTTTTCTTATGTTGGACGATTCTTATAAGTTTTGCCCAACTTTTCAAGAGATGCTCTCAATACATAATCTTTAGTACTAAACTATGAAGGGTGCAAGGAGACTTTCAATGATATTACATATGATCCAATAATTATGAGATTACAGATTTGAATTTCTCATTCACAATTATAGTTGAATTCAAAAAATAAAAATAGTTTCAATTGAAAAGTCTAACTTAGGATGATAATTTTTTTTTTCTAATTGAATGATAATATTTGAGAATTAAAAGATTAAAACATGTAATTTCTTAATAAAAAATAGATGTGAATTATTATTATACTCATTTTAAATCTATATGTCATATCTTTAGACTCCCCTATCAGAATTCAAAAGATAAAAGGGTCCTACCCTATGAGTGAAAATTGTGAAATAATCTCAATATATTTAATACATTGCAATAAGAATGTTCTAAAACCTATTTTTATTTTTTGTAATTTAATAATACTTTAATTAGAGTTTCAAATTGATGACCTTTAAATCATTAGGTTATATTTTATACTCATTTTTTTTATGAACCGGAATTTTGGAGGGCACTTTACCCCTCAAAACTTGGCGGCATTATTGACTCATTCATACATTGTGTTACCAGAATACATCATAGGATCAGAAGCAAAATTAAGAATCACCTGAAAAATTAATCTTCATAACTACTTCAAACCTGAGACTTGAGGAGAACATATTCCCAAAACGTAGGCGGTATAAAATTTGATGTCAACAAATACACACATTAATGAATTTGATGTGTTGAGTTGTGTTACACTCGTTGGTGGATTCACCAATTCAAAGATTTTGGAGGTAAAAAAAAAATCTCTCAAAACTTAACTAATGGAGTTTTTTAAAGTCAAAATTAATTAATTGAATATGAAGGAATTAGGGAACAAAATTTTGCTTATAATTGAAGGGAGAAATTGTATTTGTTAGCCAAGCAAGATAGGTAGGGGGAAGGATGAAAATAAAGATTCTAAAATTTATTGTTTGCACATGCTGCATTTATTACAAAACAGACTCTCTTGCTTTATTTGTTAAGCAATCAAAGGACAATTGGTGAGGGAGTTTTTTTGTTTTCTTACCCTTTTAATTTACAAGAAGAATAAAAAAAAAACTACTTTAATTATTTGTCTTCTTTTGCTCCATGATGTTCTTCTCTCTTTTTATCCTCTTTTTTTGGTATCCATCATTTTCAGCCTAATTTATTGAGTATTTCTACTATTTTTTTATTCTTTTTTTTTTATGTAAAAGAAAGTCAAAACCCAAAATAGAACTATTAAGGATTTTTAATCATTCAATAATGATATGGTTTTGTTTTTGTTAATTTTATTCTTGAGCAAAGTTAATTAGGTTTAGCTATTTTATATTGAATGTGATAGTCTTTGTCTTATATTCTATTTACTTAATATCTCTAAAAAAATCTAGACCAAATAAAAAATAATTACCTACAATCTTTATGTTAAAAAGAATTGCATACAATCTTATATTTTTAGTATTAGATTTCAATAAGAGAAGAAAAAATGAAATTTAATTATGATTCATAATTACATGTTTAGCAAGTCATTAGGAGTCATCACCGTCAACAAAAGTAATAATTTAGTAACATCTAACCACAAGGTCTGTGAAAAAAAAAAAAAAAAAAAAAAAAAGAGCAAGTTCAGCGAAGATAAGTGTATCTATTAAGGGTATAAATGGTCCAAGCTCATAGCCCATGAATATGTAAATGGATAAAGAAGAATTGCATAATAATTCAAGGTATTTATCTTATAAATGCATATTCCATTACAATATATTAAGAATCTATCTTATTAATCAATCTTAGACACGTATATGTATAATATTATTTTAATTTGAGTTGGAGTGAATTAAACCAAATAAAAAATTAAGCCAGCTAAGAACTTATCAAACCTAAAGAAAATTATCAATTTATAACTCAATTAGAATCAAAGAACATTATAATGCAATCCAAACTTTTACACTTTGAATTAGGTAGTTCAGGTTGTTTGAGTCATAAGTTTTCTGTGCACTCCAAGTGCCTATGACCTCGTTTATATGTTTGTGTCCGCTAACAATAAAAATAAAATAAAATAAACATAAGAGAGAAAATGTTGAAAAACCAAATTATGTTGATGCTATCTAATTGAGATTTTTTCTTTCTTTCTTTTTTCTTTTTTTGTGGTGAGGTAAACCATCGACCTTAAAATTAGTACTCTTATTATAGAAGTGATAGAACTTAAATTGACAATAATACCTAAGCTTATGCTCGTATTTACGATACCGATCGATTTCATTAACAAAACGTATCACATAATTTCACCAAATTAGTATCCTAGACATATGTTGTCTCGAACAAGCTCGATTTTTCTGAATAAAAGGCTAAAAACCCCTAATGTCCCATGAATTTGTTCCTTCGTTTCATGGTAACAACCTTATGAAGCAAAGATTATAATGTTAACTCAAAAATGAAGAAAGGTTGGAATTTCTCTCTCAAATAATTTTCTTTTTCTTTTTTTCCCTTTTTTCTGTTAGAATCTCAATAAAATCAAATTTCCCACCATTCATAAAATTTCAAAGCTTTTGGTAACATCCTGATTTCTTGCCTTTGTTGGTGGTGTCTCTCCCACGTGCTCTCTCTCTCCCACGTGCGATGTCAATATCTCTCTCTCAATAATCTTTCCTTATATGCATTCCCATGCACTCCATATTCTCTACGTATTCCTCTTTTTTATTACTCTATTTTCGTTTATTTGCATATTTTCTTCTTCCTTTCGATTTGTCTATAACTTTACTTCATTGTTTGAAACAATCCCTATATTTAAGTTATAAGGCAGTTTTACGGATTATCGTCATCGGCTCGAAGGAGAATACATAACACGCATGGTTGTGTTACAACCCGATGATGAATCTTTGTCAAACGCTTATGCTATACATATATGTTGAGATGTCTTTAGACTTTCATGTATTGATCCATATGCTATATTAAGTTCTTATGAGAATGTACTATATAAATTCACTCAAAACCCTGGTCTCGTTTGATCAAGTATTAGTATTCTCATCTTTTTAATAAAATAATTCTCTCATTTGTTCGGGAACGTAGCTAACATGATGTTGGTAGACTATATAAATGGATGTGTTATTTATCTGCGTTTTCCTTTAATTCTTGATATTGTTGTTTCCGTTTATTTATAACAATATATGTGAAAGTATGGATAGAAAGAATAAATTTATTATGACCAATTAGCTTTAGTTTTTGAGTTCGATAGTGATTTAACCATATAATATCATAATAAAAAGTTTGTGTTTATTCGCCTGTAATCCCTATTTCTTACCAAATTAATATTAACGATTATTTGTTGAACTTTGTGCAAATTTTCAAATCTATCCGTGAGAGTGTTTAATATTTGATTAAATTGATTTCAAAAAAAAAAAAAAAAAAGATTAAATTATAACTATAACTTGTGGATTGGGAGACAACTTAACTGGTCGTTTTTTTTTTTTTTACACCCCTCGAGTTTGTAGCTTAGCTCTGCCTCTATAGATACTCGTTTTTTTAACCAAGAATAAAATAGTTTTTTAACATTAAAATGTAGCAACTATTATACGAGTTACTCTAATTAAATTTTACGATTTTTTTTCAATTTGGTTGTCTTTGAGAATTTTTCTAATCTCAAATCGAAACTATTTGATTTTTTTTTTTTTTAAACCTTCATTTAGTTGAATCTCTCATATTGAAAATGTGAAGAGATCTCTTAATATTTTTAAGATAAATAAGTTAATCTACTTATTGAAAATTGAATTTTAGATAAAATTCCAAAACTTATTAAACGTAAACGGGTATTTCAACCCAATAAAAAATAAAATTTAGATTTAATTATATGACAAAAAGCGTCATTCATCTTTGTGAGCTTTTATATATACAAAATTAATTAACAAAAGGATCCAAAACCTCTTAACTTTTTTAATTTAAAGTATATATGTCTTGACCCAATTGAGCTATATTTAGGTTGGCACATAATTAGGGTTGTTTTTTATTTTCTATTGAAGAAACCAAACCATAAACTCCAATCATTTTCCTTTGAAAAATAAAACACACACTTTATGAACATCTTTGGGTATTTTTATATAAGGTACAAATGAATGAAGATGAAAAAATAAAAATAAAAGGTACATTGATCCATCAACATCTTTATATGTAATATGTATTAGTTCATATAGATAATGATTAAATGTATATAAACATAGAAAAACTCTCAATGCGTCTGGTACTCTTTCATTTAACTGAAAAATATAATTTCTGAAGTTATTAAAAAAAAAATCAATTATTGGTTGAAATTTTATATTAATGTATGCTATGCAGCCATATATCGTCTATCATTTCTTATATCTTTTTAAATATTTTTTCTTAGCAATACGATATTTAATTACAATAACATATGCTAGAACTTTTTGTCCTTATTTTTCATATTAGTTTTTTTTCTTTTTTACATTTTCACCATATATATTAACTTGTTGAATTTGTTCATGTGAGAAAAAAATCATTCAAACAAAAGTAAGCATAAATTTAATCAATTCAAGCTAATTTAGTCAATAAAATATTTATTATTTTAAAATTTTGATTAAATCTACTTTGGGGAAAGAAAAAGAAAAGTTGAACATTGGAAGGAATCTTTCTTTATATGATGAAGTAATGTTTTAGAGAAATTATGGTACTTTTTTGGTATTACATACAAATTTATATATAACTTTGTTGGTCAAAAACACATTTATTTTTTCTGCTTCTTAATGTCAAAATCGGCTATGCTTCCTATCACAATCACTCGATTGAAGGAAATGAGTCCTATGAGTTGTCATATTTTATGAAAATTTCAACACTCGATGAAGGTTAAAAGCAATTGTATTTAATAATAATAATAATAATTAAAAATAAAAATTACATTGTCTAACTTTATTTATCTCAAAAAAAAAAATATTGTCTAATCCTAGTGCTAATAAAATATTTTATTAAATTATAGATACTAAATTTTAGTTTTTAAAATCATATTAACTAAATTTTAATTTTTTCGAAATCAAGTAAATGATAATCATGTATAAGAACTAAATTCTAACCTTTTTTTTCGAACAATTAGAACCAAATTTATAATTTAACCTATAATTACAAGAAATATTTGGTTCTTTTTAGAGTGCTCCAATTTAAATAAGAGTATAGATTTTTAAACTAGATTTTAAAAATACTAATAATATATTCATCTAGTTTATATTTGTGTGGGGTTGTCCAGGTCGACTTATGTGCATCTCGATTAATGTAAAAAATTCTATGAAATTAATATTTAGGTAGGTGGCAAATATAGAATTCATCTAATTTTTTTTATTCAACAACATTTTGAAAATTATGGATTGAACTAGGGGTGATTGGATTTTGGAGTTGATGAGAGAAGAGGAGAGAAAAAGGGAGTGGAAGTAGAGTGATTTAAAGTTATGGAGTACTTGTTTGAAAATTAATGTTTTAGAGGGAAGATATTGCAAAAATCTTGTTTAGGGATTGGTGTTTAGGGGGAGATATTTACTTATATTAATTTTTTTCAATTATAATTCTTTCATATTTATGCCATTTATAAATTTAATATATTTTATTTTATATTATATGGTTGAAAACCGAATGAAATTTGATATGTCATTTGATAAAATTAGATAAAAACATTTGATGAGACGTTGAAGAGTGGTTGAGGATCGATTGTGATGTACTTAAAAACAAACCAAGAGTTGGAAATTCTCAACTCCTTCCTCTCCTCTCCTCCAATGATGCAATTTCGATAGTTTGTTTTAGATTTAGATTTAAAAATAGAAAAAGAAATACAGAGAGTAAAAAAAAGATTTTCTAAGGTAAGATGGGCCTACTGTGTGTTTAATTCTGTACTTCTCTACGGGCCTCTGCCCAATTACTATTATAACATGAATTCTGGGCCTCGCCCCAATTGCCATGTTAACTTATGATTCATGGAATCAACTTTTTCTTTAATATAAAAATTGGGGACTCAAATTATTGATCTTGTGATTTCAAATATATTCATGATACTAGTTGAGTTATGCTCACTTTAATAGATTCGTGGAACTAAATTGTCAAATTTTATGAGAAAATTGAAAAAATTCAAGGTTGTGGGTCTTGTATTAATGTGAACTTATTAAGTACAAAATTAAAAATAGACCTATTAGACACAAAAATAAAAATAAAAGTTCAAACACCTGTTAGGTATTCTATTTAAAAGCAATTCATATTACACATTTTAAAACTTTTGAAACCTGTTATACACAGAATTGAAAGCGAATTCAACTCACTTTTAATTAAAAAGAAATTGTTATGAATAAAATAAAAGGTTTAAAATTCTATTAGACATTATTTTTACGTTCTAAATTTGTAATTTAACCTATAAACTACCAATATTTATTATTATTATTATTATTATTATTTTGAGAATCAACTACTACCAACAATTTAATTGATACTTTTTAATGAAACAAATTTTTATTAGGTGAAACATTGTTCTGCATAAAAAAAAAAATCAATGAACTTAATGAAATTAGACGATAATGTCCAATAATAGGTGCCAATAAAAAAAATATATGTTAAAATTACTTTTTTTTAACGAAGGTTTTCAAAACGTTCGGTAAAGAGAAATCCAAATGCATAAATATTTAATTTTTATTAATGATACCAAAAGGTGGTATGATAATTTTATTGTTTGGTAATAATTTAATACTATGGTCACTAGTTCGATTTCGATAATCTATCTTTAATTTTCATTTATTTGAAACACTTAAATTTGAATTTTAAAAGTTTTAACCAAAATGTTATTTTAACTTTTTTTTTTCTTTTTTATTATTTGTTTTTTTTGAAATCACCCTTATTTTCATTCTTAATTTGCTAACCTGAATAGAGCTGTAGAAGCATCAGAACATTTCAAAATTCAAATCACATTTTTTGTTGAACAAAAAAAAATCTTTTTTTTTTTTTTAATTTTTATGTACGCCCCTACTTCTTTGTGGGTTTTTCATGGATTCTATGATATACCCCATTTGATCTTCAAGGGTCAATTCCAATAGGCAAAATTCTAAAGCAGGTTCCATTTTCTTAACCAGAGCCGCTGTGGGAAATCGCCAAGATTTCAATGGACTGCCAAAAAGAAGATGAAGAAGAGTGAAGAAAAACGTATGATATCGAATAATCAAATCACTCAAATCTCGCTGATATCAATAACAAATCCCCAGACGATATTGCACAGTACAGAGCTTACTTTAAAACGTCCCATTTGATGCTTAAAGTCCTTTCTCTGCTTACCATTTCCATCGAATTTTTTTTGTCTCTGTTCATTTTCTTTCCACAAAATCCTCTCTTTTTTGCATTATTCACATCCCCATCGAGCCGCTTGAACAGCGATTCAGTGCCCCTTTCTTTGTCGTTACGTGACAGAGATTCCACAAATTTGTGCCTGCCATGTGTTTGATAATATGCTTGTGTGTTTTAACTTTGATTTTGTTCATCACAATTATTGAAATAGAGCTCATGAATGATTAAACTTTCATTTGGGGTGTTAAGAATTGCTGTATTGAATATTGGGTATGTAGACAAATTAATGCCTGACATGTGTTTGATATTATGTTTGTGTGACAGTTTTAGAGTAATGCTTGCTTCCCATGTAGACTTCGTCATAATTCATCACACTTCTCCAATTAGAGTCTAAAAACAATTAAATTCCATTTGGGGTGTTAAGAAATGCTTTAATGAATATTGGGTATGCAGCTAAATTATTGCCTGCCATGTGTTTGATAATTAATTTGCTTCTGTGACAGTTTTAGTCTAATGCTTGCTTCCCAGGTTTGAACTTTATTCATCACACTTCTCCTAATAGAGCCAATTAGACTATTGAACTTTCATTTGGAGTGTTAATGATTGCTATCTTGATTCATTGAATATTGAGTATTTGGGAAGATCATATCATGTAAGTTTGATTCATGACGAAGTTTACATGTGGTGGTGACTAGGGGAAATAGACAAATTTGGGTGTGATAGTTTGTTGTGTGTATTAAATCTAACTTCATTTATTGCTTACCTTTGAGACTGTAAAGCAAAAGCAATTGGGGCCAGCTCTTGATTGCCATCTTGATTATAACCTAAATGGATGGCTGAGATGGGATTTGGAGCAGCATTCTATTGTGTTTTCAATTCAACCTACTAATCTGCAAAATGTTGAACCCAATGTTGACCCCATTTCTAGTACCTTATTTAATTTACTAACTAACGCAATAAATTTTTCTACACAGATGAATGTGCTCAGAGCCTCAGACATTGATGTCTTTTTTTCTTCTTCTACATAAATAGCCTCTCTGTCACTGGTTCTTTTCTTCTTTAAATAGGAATAAAACTATCAGAGTGAAATAAAGGCCCTGCAGTCTAGGTAGCTGGTATTTTATTTCTTGTGAATACATTGCTTCTGCAGGTAAGCCAGAGCCTAGAAAAAAAGGTGGCTATGCTGGGGCCTGTCCTTAGAGAGGTTACTGTTTGATTCATTTACTAGACTGCTTTGGCAGTGGGTCAAAAAGAAAGCTTTTGAATTATATTAAATCACCAATCATCAAAAAGTTTAAGTTTGACGAGTTGGAGTAAATTTAACCATATTAACCAATACTCACCCTCCCTCGTGGGTTTGGAAATTTGAGAAATGGTCCTACCAATGGAATTCAATTTTAATTGAGGAGGAAAACAATGTTAGGATTGGACTTTAGAAGAAAGAGAATTATCCTAGTGGTATATGAGCAAAATAGTTAAAGAGTTTGTTAGGGATTTTGTTGTAAATAGAGAGGTTGTGTGAGGGCCAGGGAAAAAGGTATGCATATTTTGAGTAATTACACTTTGGACTCTAAGAGATGATTCTCTAGGAAGAAAAGAGATGTTTCAAGTCCTATTCAAACTTAAGTTATCTTGCATACCTATTTTTATATTTTCATATTCCAATTTTTTATTTTTTTTTAGGGTTTTGGATCTTACCAAACGGCAAAGATTTGAACTCATGACTTTTATCCTGATATCAAGTTGAATTATGTTAGATCACCGATCAACTCAAAAGTTTTAATGAATGAGTTAAACTTAGGGGTTGATAAAGAGAGAATAAAATATTAAATAAAGGAGTAAAAGGGGATTTTCACAGCTCATTTCTTGCAGTACTGTAATTGTAAGGTTCCTTTCTCTATGTTAATGGTGAGTTGTCAATGATAGGAGGTTGAGTGGAGAAATTGGGATAGATCACTTGTTTGCAAAGCAAAGTCTCTCTGCCAGTTCTCAGATAGAGAACTTGGAAGAGTAAGAAAACAAACAAAACAAAAATTATATATAAAGAGAGGTGTCTTCTGAATTCTGATGTGAGAAAATGTGAACCTGCTTGATAGGCTTAATTTTTTCCCCAACCTTCTCTTATAATCCGTATCTTTTTCTATTTTTTTCACTCATCATCTCTTTTCTACCATTATCATTTTGGTGTTTGAAGAAGACATGAAAGGAACATACTGTTGTTTTATATTGACTCTGAAATTAGCTTGTTGGGTTTCTGCTGCAACCAGAACTTTTGCTCCAAATTATCCTCTCCCTCCTCAAAAACAAGGTCTGCTTGTTTTCTTCAGTTTGTTTTTTTCTTTCAATTATTACACCTACTTGGCTATTGGCCTTCTTCCTTCACAGCCTTTTTCACTCAACTTGCTTGTTGTTATGTTGCCAGGTCTTATCTCAAGCTCTTTGGATTCTAAACAGGTCAGCTCCTCTCCCACTATGTGCTCTGCTCTGTTTGGTTCAAGTTTCTTAGGGCCCTTAAGGCCAGAAAAATGAGAATTATTATGGGTTGAATGAGAATACGGGAGATAGTACGATGAGCGGAGAGAATTATATATATGCCTTGGGTGAAAAGAATAGAACCGTTACCAGTATGTGGGGTGTAGGAAGTCATTATATGAGAGAAACCATTATATGTTTTGAGGTGCATAAAATGATTATTGAGATGAACTATTACTTGTGTTTTGGATGGAGAGAATGGATTAAGTATTAGAAAGAATGAAAAGTAGTTATGGATCGATTGAAGAATAGTTAGTAGGAGAACGAAAAATTGTTATGTAGGAATCACAGTCGGCGGCCCAAATGTGGGTAAGAAAATAGAATTAATTATTTATCTCATAATGATTCTCATTCTCCTTGTCTCAAACACTTCTTATGTGTACAAAAATCTCGTAACCTCAATTCAATGGATATTTTCAGAAACATTATAAAGTAACTCATCTCTTTTGTCTTTCCAAACAAGTTTAAATTTCTGATTAGGAACATTGTGAATGTTGAATTCATGAATACAGAAATGTTTATATAAAGTTTTTCGTCCTTCACCCATTGTTGGGAATGTTGAATTTACAAACATATGAAAATGTCGACATGTTGTTTCTTGTCGAGATGTCGTTTAAAATGAGTGTAGTAATTCATTTATCTTTGTGTGTAAAGGGTTTTGAAGAAGGTGTAAATGGAGAAGAAATATTGTACAGAGGGATGAGAAAAGTAGGGTCAAGTGCACCAAGCTGTGAGCACAAGTGCTATGGATGCATTCCATGTGAAGCCTTTCAAGTGCCTACCAACAACAACAAGGGCAGCCATTTGAGGGTCCAATACACTAACTATGAACCTGAGGGTTGGAAATGCAAGTGTGGCCCTTCCTTTTACACCCCTTGATTATTCTAAACTTTTGACCCCCCAAAAAAATATATAATAATCCATCAATTTTATTTTTTTACTTGGTTGGTTTTTACAATCATTTCATTCCACTGTATAAAAGTTCAGGTTTCAACCTTAATTTAGAAAGGTGATAAGTTATAATTAAAATGTGATGTTTTGTTTCTTTATTTTTGTTCCTCTTATTTTAGGGTCTTTTTGTTGAATAATATTTGGTTAAGAATGTATTAAGTGGATATATATATATAGTTGGAGTCTAATTTTAATTTGGACTTTGGGAGTTTCAATTTAATTATCGTTTTAGTTTTGTTTTGTAGCTCTAACAGTTACAATTTTTTTGTAGACATTTAAACGTTACAATTTTGATCCTCATAGTTCGGCTAAACCTCATAAATTAATTCAAAATTTTGTTAATTCACCCTAAATTTTGTTTTTTCTTTTTCTTTTTGGAGATCAATATCAATTGGAGAGGTGAAATTGAACTAATTATCATTTATGTTATTAAACTATTGCACTTATTGGAATTTACCCCAGAACTTTTTCTTTACTCATTTGCCTCATTTTTTTTCTTTTATATATTTCAAGTATGAAGCATACCACTTTATTTTATTTTTTTTTCAATTCAAGCATATCACTTTTTAATGATGGGTAATTGTTAATTATTTGTGAGGTTTGATTGGATCATAGATAATGGATTAATTTTAACTATTATAAATTGATTTAATCGTCAAAAGCTTGCGAATTATCTGGATCATACAATATTTTGTAAGAATAATTAATATGCACATAATCTAATTTGAAAACTTATGAATATGAAAAGGAAAAAATATATATTCAATTCAATTATTAATATATGTGTGTGTAAACATCTTATCATGTCAGTACAAATCTCTAGATTGATTATTTGAAAATGATGGATACTAAATTCACAATGACTATAATAATTTTATTGGAATTTGGAAAGTTCTAAGGCTATTTTTACATATAAAAATAATTCTCTTTCAAAAAAATTTGTTCATGAACAACCATTGTTAAATCAATTGAATGTTGTGAATTAAGCGTGACTTAAGACATTATTGCTTTTTCTTTTTTAGTCACATGAAGGCTATCACTTCAAAAGTCATATCAATAAGAAAACTAAAGTTGTCAAACAATTTCATTCTTAATCTTTTATTTTTCCTAACTTTTTTTTTTTTTTTTTTTTAAGTATAACAGAAAGACAAAAAAAGAGTTGGTAACAATTTATTCTTCTTATAACTACATCTTGATTTGACAAACAAACAAAGCCAGGCCCTGAGGATGTGAGTCTTTTTTTCTTTTCTTTTTTTTTACAAGAAATAATTCATTAGCAAACACAACCATTACAACCTAACCTTTCACAAGAGGCCAAACCACTAATGGGGACAACCCCCGAACACGCCATAGGCCCCGAACCACAACTTGGAAGGTGGCCAAACTAAACGAGAACCAATGGAAAAGCATGTTTTGGACAGCAAAAAGCCTAATCGTAACCATAACTTTATCTAAATTTGAGTACAGAGACTCAAGGAAAAGTCCGTATAACATCGTCAGAACCTAAAAGATTGACTTTAGATGCACTTTGGGGGAGTAATCCTTGGAGCATAAGGGCTATTGAGGTGCGTGACCCCACTAAAGTTAAAAGAGGAAATTCCATCCTAAAAAGAATCGAACTTTACCTCACAACGACCAAACAAACCACTGATAAATACACCATTTATCCACTAGCTCCAACAAGGAGCGGACCAACAACTCAGTTCCCTTATCTAACCTACTTAAATAAGAAACAATCCAAAACTTATCATAACAACAACTAGAAAAACAAAATGAAAGTAGTCCTTGCAAGAAAATAAAACAAACAGTACAACCAAAAAAGTCCAAAATAGAGCGAAACTGCAAAACAGAAAAGGTAGAGGCATGGGAAACGACGAACCAAAAAGACAGATGTTGAACCAACCCAAAACTCCACTTGATTCATCTAAATCGTCGGTCCGGTTCAAAGACCGAATCGGTTCAATAAGACCAGAGAAAATCGCTTCGAACCACTTTGGCCGCTTCACTTGTATACCTTTGGGCCGAGCAATGCAATATGAAAGACATTTGTCCTTTTCCTGAGCTCCGTGAATGACAGGTTGCAGACGTCCTTGACGACCATCTGTCTCGTCACCCACGTTATTCTAACAGTGTTGTAGACGGTCTTCTTCTCTGT
Source organism: Sechiopsis laciniata (assembly GCA_037833695.1). NCBI lineage: Eukaryota > Viridiplantae > Streptophyta > Magnoliopsida > Cucurbitales > Cucurbitaceae > Sechiopsis > Sechiopsis laciniata. Next base: position 15,016,711 of record JBBMKA010000026.1, on the reverse strand, counting down.
TTCCCCTCTGACAAAATACTTTGCCCTTGGTGACACTAGCTGAACGTTCAACCTCGACACATACTAGATGTTCTCCTCCTTCACCTTCAGCCACATAAAGCTTTACGTGTTCTTCATTCCACCGACGATTAACTTCCCCCGATCAAACGACGTATCTCCCTTTCCCAAGCCTTTTCTACACTTCCTTCACCGTTATTCTTCTCTATTTCAACCCTTCTCCACATAATCTCCAGTTGAATCTTTATTTCGAGACTAACGAATCTTCCCCTAACCCAGCTCCCGAATAGCTCGATGCGAGCTTTCCGTTTCTCCCCAATCGACTCTCCCTTCGACGGCTTCGATCGCTCTCCACAGAGTGTGTCGAATAGCAAATAAAAAATCCCTTTCAACCTGCTCGCCTTCGAGCCTAAGATCGGCTTCACCCCACCCTCTAATGAGGGCATGACTGAGCCCCAAGAATGCACCCCTAGATGCCCAATAACACTCTTTGAATGAATCTTCAAAAATCACATCTTTGAGTCCATAGAAGTACCTCTCTCTAAACAATAGAGAGAGGGAGAACTTCATCGATAGTGATCAATCTTATTCTTCTTTTTTTGCAAATTGATTGCATTTGGATAGAAAGTTTGTTTAGAATTGAGTTGACTCCATGAATAGAACAATTTTAAAAGAATTTCATAAAATATTTCATACAACTTCTATTACCCTTATAAACTCTTTAGTACAATACTATTTCTACGTAGAATATTCTTAACCATTCAATCTAAACAAGAGTTTTCTTCTACAATCAATCATAATCTCTTCATCTAAATGAGTATTTTCAGTTACAATCACTCATAACACCACTATTCAAACCGAGAAATTTTATCACAATTACAAGTCTTCAATCCAAACAAAATTTTATCTTTACTAACACCTCCTAACCTTCAATATCCCTCATAACCACTACGTATTTCTAAAACTTTCTATTCAAGCCTAGCATTGTAATCTCAAACTAAAATTATTAGTTACTTTTTTAGATCATTTATTAATTACTTAGTGTGAATGATAACATTAAAATTTGATGTATATAAACCACAAAACCTGGTGTATAATAATAAAGAAATATGGTACTCCGACAGTACAATAAAAATTTTCATTTTCACCTAATATTATTGATTATGGAATATTTTCCAATTATTTGATTCTTGTTTTCATTCTAAGATGGTTTTCTAAAGGAAGTTGTTCATCTGTTTTTTTTTTTTTTTTTTTTGAAAAAATCATGTGTATTAATATTTACAAGCATAATCTTATATATTAAAATTAATATTTTTTAGTTATACATTAATTGAGAGTAAAACTTGTGACCTTTTAGTCATTTGATTAAATTTATATTGCTGAATTACTATTTTTATCGCCATATTTTAAAGTTAACTTGATATGTCAAATGATAACTACTCTTATAAATTAGTTTAAATTAAAAAATAAAAAATAAATAAAAAAAAGACGTCAACAATAACGTACAATAGCTCAACGACAATAAAATGGATAAAGATTATGAATAAACTTTAATTGGAAGACAAATTTATCAAATTGGGAAGGATAAAATATATGTAAAATATTGCATGCTAAGAATTTGCAAAACTTGGGAGAAAATATTTTTGCTACACCTAAATTCTTTTTATCCTTGAACTTTCAAACCATATATCATTTCATGAACTATTTTAATTTTTACCATTATTTCTCTTATAATAAATTGGGCACCATAGCTTCAAAATAATTTATTATATTTGTGAGTAGTTGAGTCAAGTTTATGTACGTATCAATTAATCTTACGAAACAGTTTGACCCCTACAATATTTTAATGCAAAAAAAGAATCGTAGATTACTAACTTTTTAGTAGGTAAACATCGTGAATTAAATCCTTGACTTTTTGATTTCCTAACTTTTTTTTACCACTAATTAAGCTATTCATGATAGTTGCATAATGATTATTATTGGACCGATAGTAGGTAACAAAACAATAATAATAAAAAATTAAAATATTTTTTTAACTTTGGTAGGTACTAAAATTTACATTTTAAAAATATAGAGATCATTAAAAAAATTATTTTAAAACTACGGTCATAGATTCGATCTCGAATATCAGTATTTGATTCTCATTCATTTGATAGCAATAGTTGTGTAGTGTTTGTTGTCCCCCTAGTCTAACTTACACTAAAAAAAAAGTTATTTTAAAATTGTGAAAAAAGAAAGAACCATTTTTGTTCTAAATATTTTATTATTTATTCCAATTAAATCCCACTGTGTCCAGCTCTCATGGGCAATAGAGTGGGGGCAATTGCACAACTTTGTTAAGCTTATTAGATGGGCTGTCAAGTTGTCTCTTCTCAACCTTTGTATTGATAAGTCACAAGCAAATGTTTTTTTGGTTTTGTGTGTTCTTATGGAATTTGGATTTTTTGTTACATTGTCTTGTCCTTACAACTATACCCACCTCATAATGTATGCAAAATTATTTGAAAAGTTCATAATTCTTTCAAGTTTTAAACCTACCTCGATTGTTAGGGTAAATGATTCGAACGATGTAGTTAACAGTTTTATATTGTTGGAAATGAGAAAATAGAAATAAAAAGGTATTTTAGATTTGTTCTCAAATAAATGAGAGTCAAATACCGATTCTCAAGATCGAACATGTGATCATGGTGTTGAATTGGATTACCACCAAACTCAATTGTTATACGATTTTCTCTTTTAATTTTTTAAATATTTTTTGTTTACTCTCAATTATATGTTTAAACTCTTACCATAAATCCATGTTTTATAAATTTGAAAATAGTTCACTATCATTATGAACATGGTGGTAGTTATATAAAAGCCTCAACAAAAGTTACTATTAAGGTATATTTAATGACTAAAAGGTAATTGAATCGAATCTCTAAGGTTGAAATATTCATTCTTTATTGTTGTACTAAAAAAACTAAATTTTTTTCGGTTCATTTTAATTCCTTTACTTTCAATCTTTTTTTCATTTTAGTTCTTGTATTTTCAAAAAAAATAATAATAATAAAATCCGAATGCAAATAACTGAATACAAATACACATTGTTTAAGACAAAATTATAACCCTATTTCAAGAAAGTTATTGAGATTTTTTCTTTTCAATTAATAACATCTAAGTTAGGAGATTCAACTCCAAAAACTTCTCATGGTTCATGTCAGATGAACTATGCCTTTGTCAAAAAATTATTGAGTTTAAGGTTGAATTTGTAATCTAAAATATATATAAGAATAATGTAGGGTAAATAAACAGTCACTAAGTCCATGGTTGAAAATATAAGACGAAAATGGATGAAAGTTTGTATAAAAAAATATCATACATAAAAATTTAGTATGAATTAAAATAAACACTTTTGAAAGTATAAAGAATGATATAAAGCAAAGAACTCTTCAAAAAAAAAAAAAGATATAAAGCAAAGAAGTTGAATTAAAAGGAAAAAATAATTATTATAATCTTAATTTTTGTAATCTTGTTAATATCACTTCTCTACCAGACCGCTACTAAAAAAATATTTATTCTTACAATGGTATGAGAAAAAGAAATGTCATTTATAATCAATATAAAATAACAATGTTTATAGAAAAGACAAAAATATTAATTTCACTTCTTTGACAGCTTTTTCTTGCCCAATCAATTATATTTATATATATATATTTTTTTAAATGTAGTTGTCAGTGGCTACCTAATATTTCAGGTTATTAATTCATATGCTTGATTGGAAGGAGTCAATAAAAAATATGCTTAATTGGAAGGAGTCATTTTCATTCATCATTCTTTCCTCGTAAAAATAAAATAAAAATAAAAAATATATGTATTTTAACTTTCTCATTCGGTTATATTCATGACTATTTCCATTTAACTAATGGTATAAGGTTAAATTGTTGCTTTTTGATCTTAAATTTTAGATATCATAACTGTTTGACTACTCAATTTTAAGATTCAAAAAAAAAAAAAATAATAATAAATAAATCTACTAAATTTTAAAAAAGAAAAAAAGTTGATAAACTTTTGAATTTTTAGTTTTATGTCTAATAAATAAGTTTAGCTTAAAAAGTACCTATATATATATATATATATTTTTTTTTTTTTTTTTTTTTTTTATTTCGAGCTTTCATTTAATAAGTAATAGAATTCTTATTTTTGTGTGTATAATTTTTTGGCACATATTTTATTTTTGAGAAACTTATGAGACTAATAAAATTTAGAAAATAATTCTAAAATGGTTACTTTATAAAAAAAAATAAAATAATAAAATAAAATAGCAAAGTTAATCATTAGTATTATCATAATTGTCGCATACTTTTTTATAATACTGATATTAATCAATATTTATAATATATAATACTAGCATTAATGTATATATATAATATAATATATATATACGTATTAATGATTATGAACGTAAAAATCTTTAAAATTTATTTATTTATATAATTATTATGTGAGAATAATAGTACAATTACCCTGTTTTTTTATCTATAAATAAAATGTTTTGATGCATTTAATCTTTTTTATTTTCTATTTTTTTATAAAAAAAACTACTTTAATATCTTATTAAAATAAATTGAAAATCCAAAGATTTATTAACATTTTAAATTCCAAATATATAATATAAATTTATGAGACCATCATTATGAAGTAGTTCTATTTATTTTTAATTGAATTCAATAATATATGTGGGTGAAGATCTAAATAAGAATTGAATTGAAATGCAATCAATCAAATAATCTAACATGTCACCAACCATATCTTTTGTTAAGTATTAATTAATTAATGTTCAAAATGACAAATCTCTAAGTTTGTAGTCAAGTATATATACAACATCTTGATCAATTCAACAGAGCTCGATTATCTAATTGGACATCCGTAAATTAAGTGTTTAATGAATATCTAATTTCACACGTGGCAAACAAGATATAAGAGATCTAAACCTCTAACATTTGTTAGTTTAATAATTGCAAGGTAGGAGATCCAATTATCGATAGTAATTAATGTTTTATCTATTAGCATAGGGTTTGAATTGACAAATTTATTTGTTGATCAATTCAACTATTTAATTTGACACCAATAATTTTAAGTATTCAAAGAATATATAATTTCACACACGCAAATAAAATTGGAGATCCAAACATTTGATGTTTTCTTAGTTTGAGCAATTTCAAGGTTGAAAATTGAACCATCGATCTTTACGACATTTTATTCACCATGTTCACATTGAAAAATGTGACTTTTTAATCTATAAATTTATTTGTTCTAACTAGATTCGATTATTGAATTTGACACATAAATCTAAGTATTTAGAATATATAATTTTACACGTGCCAGCAATAAATAAAAAGGAAAGGATATTCTTCATTCCCCAATCTCGTGCTAGAATTAAAAGTAGTAAAAATATTCTCAATTATTATTATTTATTTATTTTGAAGAAATAAAGTTTTATTGTTCTTTCTTTTTTAACCCATTATTGTTCTTATCTAGAATGGGTCTAAAGAAATTTTAGTTCTTATATCTAAACTTAGCCTTATCAAAGTAGCATGGTCCCATTATTTTAGGTCAATTATCATACATTTAGAATGAATATATTTGTGTCATGGTGGGAAAATACAAAATATTCTAATTATGAATATAAAACACTCTAGTTTTACCTTCATAAACCCTCCAAAAAGAAATGGTTACTATCATTAGCCAACCTTTATTGTTTTTCATTTTCTAGTTTTCTCATTTGTTTGACCCATGAACTTGTGAGAGAATAAAGATTTTGTATCTTACAAAATCATCCAAAAAAAGGTGAGATTTTTGCCCCACATTTCCAATTTTATTAAATTGCATCTTACATTTTTCTTAGTTCAATAGATAGAGATAAAGCTTTTGATTAACTTTTGATCTTATTACTTGAGAATATTATGCTTTAGTCAATTTAACTGTGTGTAACTATATATTAAACTTTTATGAATGTTGTAATAGTTGAGGTTCTCACCTTAGAGAAAAAAAAAATAGAGATACTTCCTAATATCTATGGAATATAGATGAGATATTTCATTAATTTGAAATTGATTTTGAGATAAAATCGCAGTGTAAATAATAAATTCTAGCATCTCTATTTTAATTATAACACAATTTTAAAAATATTTCATACATAGTAAAATATTAAGCTTTATTATTTTCAATCAATATCACTTATTATTTTCAATCTGTTTAATTTGATTGTAACCATTAATTTTATTTGATTGAAAGTTATTTATTTCACTTGATTGAAGTCAATAATTTTGTGACCATCAAATTTATCTTGATTGAATAAGTTTTTATCAAATTATGGGTATTTCAATCAAATAAAAAATGAAATTGTAGTAGATTAGTTAACCCAAAAATGACACTATGATAATGGTCCTACATTAAAAAAGTGAGATAAGAATTTAATTGTTGGCACGCTTAATTTCAGTTAAAATAATAAATGTTTATGAGATCTTAATCTACGTTTACCGAATGGGTGAATGGAGTAATGGTTTTATTGTTTGATTGTAAACCAGTTCAACACCAGCGTCCCAGGTTCAAGCCCGAGAATCGATATTTGTCTCTCCTTCTCCCGATATGTACTCAAAAAAAAAAAGAAAAGAAAAAAAAAAAATATATATATATATATATATATATATATATTTATTGCGGGATTAAGAATTTTGAATTTAAAGACATTTAGTATGAAAATTTCAAACTTGTAATCTATTAATTACTAAATCAAATAGTATATGATATTATGAGACCATCTTCTTTTGGTGATAAGAATTTGAATCTTTTGACTTGTGTAGTAAAAAATAATATATATTAATCTATTCAACTAATGATACAACTTGTCAACTCTCGAAAACTATTTTTCATATAAAATTATTTAAAATAAAATATAATATCAGAAAATAATTCTTCTATTTGTTTTTGTTGAATTCATTAAAAGCCAAGAATTATTCTTCTATTTTTACACAATATTTAGTTGTAAATATTTTAACAAGGAAAATAATATTCTTCAAGTAAATATTCACAGTTTTTAAAAAATTAGAAAAAAAAAACCAAAAAGATATCTTAAATAGTACATTAAAAAAACAATTACGTGAATAACAAAAAAAAATGGAGTTGTCCTTATAAAATGTCCAAAATATTCGCATTTTAATAAAATAAATTTGTTTGATAACCTTTAATTAATTTTTAGCTAATAATTTTAAATTATTTTTTAGTCGATAGTATTTGATAACATTCGACGTTTAATCAGTTTGCTAATTCAGTATTTAATGTGGAAAAGGTAAAATTGAAAATTTATATATATAAAAAAAAAAACCTAAATCTATTACATATAAAATATTTTACAAAAATACTCTAATTAAAATGCAATAACAAAAAGTTTGGTATTTAGAGTAAAATCACTTAAATTTACGGAATATATATATTTAATTAGATTCCTTGTGTGTCAACATCTTACATGACAGAGCAGAGACAATTCAGCGTCTGGATTAAGCGCTTTAGCTTCACTTAGCCTCAAAACGACGCCGTTATTAAATCCAAAACCAAAAATAAAAAAGACAAAGACAAAGCCCTTTAATAAAGGATTGTAACGGCAAGCAATTTGCTATTTCCGCTTCGATTGGATCAAAGCCGGAGAGAGAAATCTGAAGAGAAGAGATAAAACAAACGAAAAGGGAAATTTCTATGTGGAATTGTTTGTTCTTCAATCGATCTTCATCTTTTTCTTGTGTTTCCAGTGCTATCAACGGATCAGAATCGTTTCTCCGATGAGAAACGATTCGGTTTCTCAAATTCCGCTTCTGGTTCATCTATCGTTCATCATTTCATTCGGCTGCCGGTTTTTGCTTCTTGATGATGATCTTTCCAGCCTTGTAGCTGTTAATTCAAGGCTCTGACGGTGTTTCTATCGCTTTCTCCGGGATTTTTCGGCTTGGAGTTGCTTTTTGTTGATCCTAGGGTTTTTTCTTCCTTCTTTTTTGTTGATTCTGCGAGAATTTTGCATCATGGAGCCACGAGTTGGAAATAAGTTTAAACTCGGTCGGAAGATTGGGAGCGGGTCGTTCGGAGAGATCTATCTCGGTTTGCTCTTTTGTTTTTGAGTCGTTTTGCTTTTTGTGCGTCATCGTTTGTAGTTTTTTTTATTTAATTTCTGTTTTTTAATTGATTCAGGTACTAATATTCAGACGAATGAAGAAGTCGCAATTAAGCTTGTGAGTAATTTTTTGGAATTGGTCTGTTTTTGCAGCTATCGTTGAAAATTTATCGAGATGCTTGACAATATGTCCTCAATATTTTTTGACCGTATCATTCTGTCCTGTTGTTAAAATCTCTTCTTTTTTTTTTGAATTGTTCATGTATATGTATTTGACTAGAGTAGTTTGCGTGTTAATACATTTAAGTTAGTGGTGCTAAAATTTGATTCAGGACATAAATTAATACCATAATTTCAATCGAGACCTTGGAAAGTAGTGCTTCTTGAAGGCCATGTTTAGATATTTTGTCATGGTTATGGCAGAGTTTAGAATTCGCCGGAAAAGTTCATGCAAGTTTGTTTGGATAGCATCTCTGTAGAATGGGTCTCCATGTTGAGTTGGTTTCTCTTAGAATTTTCATATCAGTATTCACTTGCAACAGCCTTAGGTTGATGTTAACACAAGTACTTGGTTATAACCCTGTGGGTTCAAAATCCACAGTTCTCCTAAGCTTACTCACAGTAATATCTATTGACAAGCTTGTGAATTTAGAAAGTGATGGATTTATGACTAAAAAATATGATCAAGAATCTTAAGCAATGCATCTGTCACGAATTCATTTATTTTATTGTTTTTCAACATTAAGTTTAGTGTAGCATAGGATATAACGTTTTCATGACAAGATGGCTGATAAGTTATTGCTATGGTACTTCGTTATCTGTTGGCTAGAATTAAGCTTGAAATTAGTTGCAACTATCCTCTTTGGTTGGATGGACTGATCAAGTCTTTTATTAATGGAATTTATTATAGTTTATTATCAAATAATCTTTACAATAACAAGCAAATTTTGTACGTCCTAAGATGTTTCGCTTTCCAGGAAAATGTGAAGACGAAGCATCCACAGCTGCTGTATGAATCAAAACTATACAAAATACTACAGGGAGGAAGTAATAAACCATACTCTTAACCTTGTCTTGTTTACAAGTTGCACTCCTTATCATTCATGCTTGCAATTTCTTCCCTCTTTGGACAGCTGGAATTCCAAATGTGAGGTGGTATGGTGTTGAGGGAGACTATAATGTTCTTGTGATTGATTTGTTGGGCCCTAGCCTTGAAGATTTATTTAACTTCTGCAGCAGAAAATTGTCTCTTAAGACCGTTCTTATGCTTGCTGATCAGATGGTACTATTTATAATTCATGCAGTTCGCCCATCCCTATGTCTATTTCATGTTCCTTTTTATGAATGCTCTTTGATATCTGTGCCCCATTTTAGATCAATCGGGTGGAGTTTATCCACTCCAAGTGCTTTCTACATCGAGATATCAAACCTGATAATTTTCTAATGGGCTTAGGGAGACGAGCAAATCAGGTTTCAATTTTGTAATTTGTTGTTAGATTTTGTATTCATCTCTACTTTTATATATTCATTCATTGTCATGTATCCAATTTGCCGTAGGTCTACGCCATTGACTTTGGTTTGGCTAAAAAGTACCGAGATAATTCAACTCACCAACACATTCCATACAGGTTAGTTGGTTTGTTAAAAATCGTTATAGTTTAACCCGTTGTTCTTGTTTCGTGGATTTGTTTAAACTGTGTTTTATGAAGATTTCAGATGAAGTATTTCTTGTTGCCAGTTTTTGCCAGTGATATCTTGTGGCATTAATATTGTTGACGGGATATGCGTTATAATATATGGTGTTAATACTGGGTCAGTATTATGCTTAAGATGCTCTGACACAACACTTGGAGTTCAAAATGTTAATTAGCATGCTCTACTTCATTCTGGACATTCATTTAAAATGTTTTTTTTTTTTTTTTGTTAAAAGAAATTTCACTAATCTAGTTAAATTTAATAGTATATATTGATTTACAATATCCTTATTCCCATCGTAAAATTTATGTCTCTGTTATTTGTTTATTTCATGTATTGAGAAATTTTTTTTCCATGGTAAATGGTATGGTGTTGAAATTGAAGTTTCTTTGTTCCCTTTTCTAATTGTAATTTGTAAGTTCCTAGCTATCGTGGTATTCTAAGAAAAGCAGATAAATATAGTCTAGTTCAGAAGAGAGGGAAAAGTGATTCTGCGATTGCATTTTGCCATGTATCTAGGTCTGTTGGTTGAAATTTGGAGATATGATTTAGATTGTAGACAGTAGACCAATGCTCCATGTTTGAACCTTCAAGTTGAATGTGTATAATTAAAGAAAACCCTTATGTCCTGACTCCTGGTGTAGGAGGGCTGGTATCAATACCACAATGTATACTAAAAGAAAAACAAAAAAAGGAAAAGCACTTTGTTTTTAATCTGTTGATCGCAAAGTAACAATTTTCCATGAGTTTGACAAATGTAAACTGCTGACAATTTGCAGAGAAAACAAGAATTTGACAGGAACAGCGAGATATGCAAGCACGAATACCCATCTCGGCATTGGTATCTGTTCTCCCTTTCCCTCTATTATCTCACTCTTTCTCCCAGTAATCTACACACACGTAAAAGAGCACAGATTTAAAAGTGGAGGAAAATGGAAGAATTATTTTTACTTCTAGTTGTATTTCTTCTGGTTCCTTTCAATTTTGCTTTCCTATTGTGCAGAGCAAAGCCGCAGGGATGATTTAGAATCACTTGGATATGTTCTTATGTATTTTTTAAGGGGAAGGTAAATATTTTTCCTGTTATCATCTGTGATTCATTTATTTTGAAAAACAGAGTGGTAACCTGTCATCTCTATAGTCTTCCTTGGCAGGGACTAAAAGCGGGAACTAAGAAACAAAAATACGAAAGGATTAGTGAAAAGAAGGTCTCCACATCTATAGAGGTTAGTTAATTCATGTCTTTGGGTGGCATTTCTTGCCAATGATACTTATGTCAAATATTATGAAATCCAATTACATTGTATCATTGTACTGACATATTGTTTTGCCATAGCTCCTATGTCGTGGATACCCTACTGAATTTGCTTCATACTTCCATTATTGTCGATCATTGAGGTTTGATGATAAGCCGGACTATGCTTATCTAAAAAGACTCTTCCGTGACCTTTTCATTCGCGAAGGTTCGATTTTTGTTATCTGTTTGTTATTTATGTTTTTTTTATATCTGTGAGTGTCCGGATCTGCTTATACGTACCTCGACTTTTTTCACAGAACATTCCGCCTGACCCTATAACATTTGGTTGTCAAAGAAACCTGTAGGAAATTAGTTCATAGGTATGGTCACCATAGATTGAATCCATAATCTCTTCGATTTCGAAGGCCTTCTTCGACTAGTAATCCAACCCATTATATGTCTATTTTTTATTCTAGGGGGTCGTTGTTACTGTTCTTTTAATTTAAATGAAGGTAATTTTTTTTTTCAGGTTTTCAGTTTGATTATGTGTTTGATTGGACCATTTTGAAGTACCAGCAGTCCCAGATAACACCCCCACCTGCTCGTGCCATTGTAAGTTTTCAATGTCAACCTATCAAAGGTTTCTGGTTCGAAATGCATACAACATTGATTTTTCTTTGTATGCTATATTAATTATCTAAATTTTAAAATTTAAATTTTAGGGTGGTGCTGGACCAAGCTCTGGATTACCTATGGCTGTAGCAAATGGTGATAGGCACCCTGGTAGTTAATTATGTTCTTTTCGATTTTTCTCGATGAAAGCTTGGTTTCTTACTAAAAAAAACAGAGCCTCGATAACGTTTCATCTAATTATCCAACTACTTTTGAAGGTGGAGAAGAAGGTCGACCACCTTTAAGTGGTTGGGTACCAACGGATCCCTTACGACCCTCAGCGGATCCCTTACGAAGGAGAAACTCCGTCGGCCCAGTTACAGGCTCTGGAAATTTATCAAAACGAAAACCACCAGCTATTGATCCAGCTGTTGCGAAGGAGCCTATCGTGAGTACTCGATTGCACGTTTGATATTGCGCTAATCTCTCATTTGCTAAGTTGAACATTATCTTGGATTCATCCAGGTACCAAATTTGAACATCTTACGGTCAAGTGGATCATCACGACGAGCAGCCATCGCTAGCAATCAAGATTTAGCCGCCCTCGGATGTGAATCCGATCCATCTCGCCCTGCAAATGCGGATCCAAGTTTAGGAGCTCTACACAAAAATTCTAGTGAGCAAAGGCACTCTCCTGTAATATCAGCAGATCAGAACCGCACAGCCTCCGGCCGAAACATATCAAACATCAGGAACTACGAATCGACGCTTAGG
>JBBMKA010000026.1:14969655-15004153 GCA_037833695.1 Sechiopsis laciniata | reverse complement strand
TAAAAGTAAAACTCAATTAAACTCTAATCTAAAGAAAATTATAACCCCATCCAATCTAAAGAAAATTATAATCTAAGCCGATTTTAAATATTTGAGGTGGGTGGTTCCAGTTGACGATTCTTTTGCATACCCTAGAATGAACCACAAAATCAGATTATGTCAATGTAATTATATGGATAAATGTCGATTATATTACTTATACATGCGAAATATTTTTGCCTGAAACCAAACAGAATTCATTAGAAGCTAAAAAGGAGAATACAAGATCTCTTTTTAAGGAGGGAGACCAAACAAGGATTAAAACATTCACAAACTCTAGCCATAAACCCAATCTACATCCCAGAATGAACCCATCCAAAATAAGAAAAACCAACGAACAATAACGACCTGCAAGAAACGAGGTTGATTCTAATGGTGAGCCGACTATTTCTGAAGCTCTCTTGCCTCTGAGGCACGACTAGATGTTTTCTCAAGCGTAGCTTTGAGAGTATTTATCGAGTCGTTAGCAGCGGCATGGAGGGCTTGAACATCTTGGGTGTGAAGGGCTTGTAGCTTATCATACTCGTCTTGCAATTGATAATACTTGGCTTGTAGTTGATCATAGTTTTGCTTAGGAACGAAGTTCTTGTGTACATACATGAGCTCTTGTGACAACCTTTGAATTGTCATCACCAAATGTAGAACACCCTGCACAATATAAATAAATACAAGTGAGACAAGTAGTGTTAGAAAGGTGACAGTAAAGGTTGGGTAGCCTACCTTAAACATGTATTTCAGTCCCTCCTCAATATTCTGGGCCGGGGTATTCGTTTTCCAACTATCCGAGACGGGCTCACTTGCCACTCCAGTCCAAATAGCAAAAGCATTAGCTAGTGCTTCTTCCTCCCAACCTTCAACATAATAAGGTCCGTCGAATAGCTTGAGGTCGGGCCCTGACTGCTTCGGATTGCTTGAGGAACATGGTTGTTGAGCTACACGCTCTTGCGGGTTCCTACCACCAATAGTCGGGTTAACACCTCGACTACGCTCAGAGCTTGTGGGATCGGTACCAGATCCTGGGGGCTTTCCAAGAAATGGTTGGCCTGTGTAGCTACCACCCACTTGAGCTTTAACAATGTTGGAGTAAGATAATCTACGAGAGGCTGCAGCATGCGGACTGAGGTTGAGCATATTCCCTAGCAGAACCAAAAGCTGGGTTAGCACCTCGACTAGCCTCAATAGTTGGGTTAGCCCCGGTACCGAATACGGGGGGCTTATCAAGAAATTGGCTTGAATTGCTACCACCCACTGGAGCCTTAACATTGTTGGGCTCCAGCATTCTACGAGAGGTCACAGTAGATGAATACTGAAGTTGTGCCTGTTCCATAGCGGACAGGGTACGCTTGTTGGAAGCCATTGCAGTGGAACAGCGAAATCGGAGTATCTGGTAAGAACTGTGGATCTAATAGTTAACACAGAACAAGATTGTAGTAGGAAAAAGCCCTCCCTAAAGGGGTAGAAGTCGGCTTTATTTCATCTGACAAAACGAAAATGAAAGAGTAAAGTGAGTGTTTGTTATTAAAAAAAATTGGCTAAACTGCATTTTAATTCATTTTTTTTTCCACTTACCATCTAAATACAAAACCATAAAAATTGAGTTGGGTTGGATTATAATTTGATAACTTTATTTGTGTTGGGTCAGTTCTTTAGTTGACCAATTTTTGCCACAGTTCAATCCAACCCGAACTAAGAATAATAGTATATGTGTGTAGATCAATTAATTATATATATTATTAGCTTATTGTTAGGAAACATGCACCCATAAAATAAATAACTTGAGTTTGAGTCCGTATTAGGTAAATTTTCTTTATTTTATTTTTTACATTATTTATGGGTAATAGGCTTGATTTTAAAGAGGAAATACATCCCATAACTCAATCCAACAAAAAAATATATGAGTCATTGTTCTAATACATAAGGTCAGCCGAGTTGGCAGGTTAACGAACTCAAAAGGTTTGAGTTGGTCCAAAAAAATTTACTTAACTCAGACTCAATCCTAATCCGCGAACTATGTACACACCTAATCCAAACCACATTAGACTTACAATACAAGAAATGTCCAAAACATGAACTAATGTGAAGCACTACAAAAACACAAGAATCACCATCTAAAACCCAAATAAACACTCAGGCCTTGCGGAGTTCATAAACAAATACAAATACAGCTTCAACGTTCACAACAATAAGTGCAGTACCGATATATGAGATCAAACAAAAATCGATTTCAGCGAATACAAAAAGGCAAAAAAACTCGGTGAATCTTAGCAAGAGGTGGCTAGAAAGATCAAAAGAAGCTAAAAATAATGAAGGCTTAACAAGAGTTGTAAGAAAAGGAATAGAGAGAGAAACCTGTAGATCAGTGAGAGAAGATTTGAAAGGGTTTCTGAACTTTGTCTCTACTCTTGTTTTCATATATTAAGTGTTTAAGTTACGATTTTACCCTTGCTTTTACTCTTTTTTTTTTTTTTCTTTAATGCCCTGAGGGGGTGTTTGTTTGACATATTTAAATGAGTCAAAATCGTTTTTTGGATGTAGATTTAAAATGAATAATTATTTTTAGTAGTTAAAAAAGAAATGATTAAAAATGAAAAATTTTGATTGATTAGAAGGCCCTCACAAGCTGTTGTTAAGATTAATACTAAGATTCGCACCTCGATTATACTCAGAACCCGGAGTCTGATGATCTATCAGAGCACATTTGGTGTCAGGTAGCTTTCTTCGTACAATAGATAGGTTCTTGCAAATTGTTAGGATCAGTACTTAGATTAGCACCTCGGAACCTTTCGTTGGGTGGTTCCAAGAGAAGGGGTTGGCAAGAGTAGTTGTCACTCACTAAGGTCTCATCTACGTTATGCATGAAAATCATTATCCAACATAACATGTCTTCTATATTATGCTCCCCGTTTGATTTACATTTTACCTATATTTTTTAAATTTGGTTACATTCACATACTTTCTTCGAGAAAATAAATATTTTGTAACGAATTTGAGTGAAATCAAACTTAAATTTTAGAAGCCAGAAATGCAGGTGTGATTATCAAACGAGGCTGAAAAACTGAATAATGATCATTTAAAACTTATTCACACTCATAATCAGACTTCTCAAACACACCATCTGTGTTCAACAAAAGGATTGATCAGTGAGAGAAGATTTGAAAGCGATTGAACATAGCGAGAGATGGCCTTAGGGTTTCTAAGAAATGCGATTCTACCCTTAAACTTTTTATTACTGAAATGCCCTGAAAATATAGACAAAGTTATTACTAATTATTCTGTCTTTTTTTTTTTGCTAATGTGTGACATTACATTTAAAAAATACCCAATTTTAATATCTAACATTTCAATGATGTTTAGTTAAATTTTAATATATTTATAAAATATTTATTTTGACATTGTCGTCATTAAATTTTTAAAAGAAAATAAGTACAAATATAAGTTATAAAGACACACAAGAATTAAAATTAGACATTATTGAAATATTTAAAGTGAAAGTATTTAATTTTGAAACATATAAATCAAATAGAAACTACCTTCCAAATCTAAAGACAAAAAAAATATTTTCTCCTTTTCAATTAGTACAAATTCAGGAGAGGAAATCACAAATCCTACAAAGATGACACTATATGAAAGCCACCGTAGTATTGAATTGGATTTTAATCAAAAAAATGAAACCAACATGTCATTAATCCTTAAAAAATATTTTTTCCTATAACCTAATAAATGTGATACTTGTATTTAGGTAAGAAGTGTGACCTAAAGTATAAAGATATAATACACGGCAACATAGTAGTATTCTAAATTGCGAATACAGTTTTGAAACTGTCTAAATTAGAATATTACATTTACCATGTATAATACAATCCGTTGAACTATAAAGTAAATTCGCATACAGATGAAGTTGTTTATCCATTGCAAGAATCATATTTACCTAGTTCAAACTTAATTTACTTGCATCTTCAAATCAGCAGTTTAAAAGTTGAAAATTATAGTGACTAAAACCAGTTGACAAATTTATCAATATTCAAGGAGTTGTTCAAATTAGACATGCCACATTTACCAAAATTTATCTCTTTGTTTTAAATGCAGCAAATAACACCCTGTATTTATCATTTTGGTTTTTAATCTCTTCTGCAAATTAGGGCTTGTCATAAGATCCTCTAACCAAATATTATTTTATAAACAAAGTTGGTGGCCCCCCAAATTTGTTATCAAGATCCACCCCTGAAGACAGGGTAGACCCTACAAAAAAAAAAAAAAAAATGCCTCCCCCACTAACACTCAAATGTACAGTAAAAATCATCAAAATGAGCGTAAGTTGGCCCAAACACTTACAGATATAAATAACTAATAATTATAACTTGATCTATCTCAAAAAAAACATATACAAACGAGAACGAGGGTAAGGGCAAGGGCGACATGAAATTTAGACGCACGAAGAAAGCTCAAATTACCAACTGGATTGAAGAATTTACATGCGGATGAAAAACAACAACAAAGGATTGGATTAGTCATTTAACTTACAAGCAATTTCAAGCCCAGACAACAACACCGTGAAAACCTGCAGAACAATGCACAAAGTAAGAGACAAGTCAGTTTTGAAGTTCAAAAGCACCAGAAGTTCAACAGGAATGAACCATTGAACTTACATTTTTCATGCAACTCTTCTATAGCCTGTTCCATAGATGTTGTATCTTCAGCCATCTTTACCGTTCTCTCTACCTCCTTCACAGCTTCAGCAGCTAAGAAAGATCTGTTCTCTGCATCGGCCACTTTGTACGCAGCCGCTTTTGCTGCATCTTTTGCTGTCTCTGCTGATGGCATCGACCCTCCCGTGGTAGATTGCGATAAACGTTTCCTGACATCGTTTTGTATCGGCGTAGGAGTTTTAACTTCTATTGAATTCTCTTTCTTTACCTTGTAGCAATTCTGAACCTGTATTGTGGCAGAGAAAAAACAAAAGAAAATGAAATTCAAATGAGATGGTTAAGAGGTTCGAACAGATATTAGAACTTCTACAAACTTGTTCACAATAATATTAATACCAGCTAATATGATCATTAACAGTGAAAAAGGTCGAGACACGCCTGGCCTGATTGTATGAAGAGTGAGAGCATAATGTGATTTTTAAATAACAAAATATGTCCTGCTCTCTCTTTACAAAACTCTTTCAACAAGCCCAAAACCCTCAAACTTCACTCACCCCATCGGGCGCCTGCTACTCTCCGGCATCGGAGGAGGATCTCCAAAAATAATCCCCATCCCCAGCCTTTTAAATTCCTCCACCTTCCACCTAGTGTTTTAAAAAGCCCACTAAAGCACAAAAAAAAAAACCGTTGACGCCGTTTCATTTACTATTATTATTATTTCTTTTTTTTTTTTGAAATAAGGGTAACCATGCCCGTCCCTAGGTTAGGAACTGGGAGACATCGAAGGAATGGAGACACAAGAGGTGTCTACAAATTTTATTATTATTTCTAAAAACATAAAAGTCTCCTGCTTTCTTCTCACGCAAGAAAGATTCACTTCTACATACGAAAACCCCTGTGCCTTTTTTTTTTGCCTTGCGCTTCAAGTCCAAGACAACCTTTGCGCCTTCTGAAACACTGTTTTCACCCTCGACAAAATCACTGAGCTATACCCAGATCTGACCGACCAAGCTCCCCCAACACAGATTTGTTCTTTCCTCCACCTATCCGGTACCGACAATGTTCCTTTGGCTCCACCCTACAAATCAAAACATCTTATGCCCTGTTTGACAACCTTTTGGTTTTAGTTTGTGATTTTTGAAAATTAAGCTTATAAATAGAAATAGTGAAAAAACAAGCACAATTTCAAAAGACAAGAATCAAACGGTTAAACGGGGCTTTAATTTTCCAAAAGCATACATAGGTTTTCTTTTGGTGGGGGGAGAAGGGGATAATTGATGTAAGAGAAGCATATATAAGAGTCAACTACATAACTTGGATAAACCATACCAAATAAATTGCCAACTGATTCAGCAGAAAAATAAAGAAATTATTCACCTTTTCAAGCTTTCCTTGTAAAACAAGCCTTCTCAACTTTGAGCTCAATTGCCTTCTAAAGTTTTGTGGCACCTCATGCCTTTGCTGCATCATATAAAATCAACAGTTGATGTATCATGTTAATGAATAACAAATAGTTCAGCTAAAAAAGCATGAAGCAACTCCACATTTCACAAATATGTGATGCAACTTGCAAGAATGGAAATGGTAGGTTGGAATAACCTTCTTGAAAAAAATGAGTGTAGAGAAGAAAAGAGACTGCCATTTTACCTCAATAAAGTTAACAATTGTACCTATGTCACATCCATTTGAATCTTTTGTTGTTGAAAGGGCTTCAAAAATCATTGCATGGTACCTGGCAACAGATTATTATAAGACCAATGACACGACCTAATAAATGAATATGAATGAAGGTAGATCACATCATCACAACGCCCCTTTTATGATTTTTACTGATTGGGAATAACAGTCCCTTGATGTTGATCAAATGCAATTTGTTCATTTCAATTACATAAGTATATGTGAATTTTCTCGTGTAAAAAAAAGTTTGTTTTTATAGGATCATGTGTAAGAAAAAAGTCACAAGACCTTGGGGCATTTTTTCCATCCTGGGCGGTGTTGTTTGGTGGATCTTCCACAGCAGTATCAGCAGATTCGTTAACATTAGCAGGAGCAGAGTTTTGGTTGTTAGAAACTGAAGCAGTAACGATGGCTTTTGCTTTAGGAGCCCTAGACTTCTCTTTTGAGCCTTGTGAATCAGTACTAACACTCAGATTACGCCATTTGTCCTGGGAAGACAAGCAACATGTTAAAGATAAATAGTTGAAGAAATTAGTAGTAAGGCCGTCATGAAATTTAGTATACAATATTTCAAAATTATAGGAAAAGAATACAAATTTTAATCAAGGAATAAGCAATTAATTGATTTAAACCGTAAATCAGAGGCAAATAAAATCATAAAATCATTGTTTCTAGTAATGCTGGTAATGTGCTACTGGTTGATTTCCATCAAAATAATCCATTCCACGGTTCACCCTTTTTTTAGTACTCTAATTTTGAAATTTTGGAAATGATAATGTTAATGAAGAAAAACAGTGTAATATAGCAATTCACGTATGTAGATAATAGACAAAACAAGATCATTAGAAATTCATCTACAAATAGTTTATACATCTCAAAGTATATTAGTGTTTTGATATCGTACAACCTTACCATTTTAACCAGATGACTGTCTCTGCTTATTTCTACATTTGGTGTCACATTTGCAAGTATGATGCGCTAGCAAGTGTTTCCGCCTTAGCAACATGTTTAGAATATCTTCCTTTCATGTTATGGTTATCAAAGTATGGTTGAGCTCTACAACCCCAACACTTTTGTCAAAAGAAATTGGTGCAACATTAATCTACTTCTAAGTCCAAAAAGGCAACCAAATTATTTGAGGAATGTCCAACAGATCTCAAATGATCGGTTAACTGATCCAACAAGTGATATACACCACTTGTTTCATGTCTCTTGTCATCAACCATGAACTGAACAATACACCCATCAATCTCAATGAAGCTAACAGCTTTACACTTGATGATTCCATGGTCCTTCATCAGCTTTCTTATGTTTTTCACTTCTTTCCATCTCTTTGCCTCGAAATATATATTCGACAAAAGCACGTAGAGCCCAGAGCTATATGTCTCCAACTCCAATACTTGTTTCAAGATTTGATTCCCAATGTCTATATTTCCATAAATCCTACAAGCACCAAGCATAGCGCCCCACACGACAACATCGGGCCTCATTGGCATTTCTCGAATGAGTTTTATTGCTTCCTCTAACAACCCTCCTCTTCCTAACAAATCCACCATGCATGCATAGTGCTCGATTTCAGGACAAATTCCATACACAGAAGTCATTCTCTCAAACAAATAGCGTCCTATGTCGACAAGGCCGCTATGACTACAAGCAGAAAGCAACCCAGTGAATGTGATTTTGTCCGGCCAAATATTTAAAGTATGCATCATATTGAATAGTTTAAGTGCATGTTGCCCATAGCCATGTAAAGCAAGTGCTTGGATTATAACATTCCATGACACTAAATTCTTATTTGTGAACTCAAAGAAGAAATCCATGGCAATTTCAAGAGCACCACATTTTGCATACATATCGATGAGGGCATTCAAAAGAGTGACACTAATTATAATGTTGTTGTTGCTTATGTAACAGTGCACTTTCTCTCCCATGGCTAAATCGCCTATTTGACTACATGCTGAAAGAACACAAACTAGAGTAGCCTCATCAGGCATGATAGTCGTCTTACACATCTGTACAAAAAGATGCAATGCTTCCTTGCATCGACCTTCTTGGACATAACAAGAGATAATTGAATTCCACGTAATAACATTCTTCTCAGGGCATTGTTCAAAAATCTCGCGAGCATTGCAGAGAAGTCCATGTTTCGAGTATGCACTAATCATGGAAGTACACGAGACCACATTTTTGTCCAACATTCTATCAAAGATTGTTTGAGCAGAAAGCAAATCCGCACACTTGGCATACATATCCAACAAAGCATTTCTCAAAATTTGATCAACCCCAATCCCAGCAGTCTCCATATAGAGATGCACACATTTACCTATATCTAAGTTGTAACTTCTTGAACAAATGGAAAGCAGATGAACCAATGTGAATTGATCCGGCTGAAATCCTAACTCTCTCATCTTTCGAAACAAGGTAAGGGCTTCCTTGCAAAACCCATTCCTAGAGTACCCACCAATCATCGAATTCCAGGACACTAGAGTTCTTTGTGGCATTTCGTCGAACAGTTGGTATGCGCATTGGACCAAACCACAAATAGTATAAACATGAATCAAAGCATTTTGAACACACACATGAGACGAAATTCCCAGTCGAATTGCATGACAATGGACAACAAGAGCTTCCCAATATGCATATTGAGAAGCACACGCCTTGAGTACAAATGGGAGCGTAAATTGATTGGGTAGGAACCCCAATCTCATCATTTTGAAGTAGAGAAAAATAGCATTTATTGGATGTTGAGAAGTGGAGTACCCCCTTATCAAGGAATTGAACATAAACTTATTGGGTTGGAGAAGGTGATCAAAAACAAGTTGGGCATAGTGAAGATCCCCAACTTGAGAAACAGCGCAGAAAGAAACCAATTTTCCAAGGGTCAAATTTTCAGAAACAAATCCGTGGAGGATGATTTGGGCATGGATGAGCTTGAGCTCTCTCATGGAGGAGCATCTCTCTAATGAAAGGTGAAGGGATTGATGATCAGGAGACTTGAAATCAAGGGCAAATGGGCTTTTCTTTGCACCATATAGAGTGGGAGTGGGTAAAGAATGGTAACGAAAGATAGAGCGATAAAGGCATGAATAAACGATCAAATGTTTGAAAGAGAAAAGCATGATGATCGTACTTGACTTGGAGTGGATGACAAATCAAATATTTTTTAATATGTGATTTTTAACATGTCTGGAACGTTAGATACCTGAGAATAAAATGTTTGAGAATAAATCTATGAGAATTAGAAGCTTTGAAAATATTGATCTCAATGTTTGTTAGTAATGTTTCGAGATGCTAATTTTTTAAAATACAAATTATATTTTTTTCTTTTTATGAGATTAATTTATAAATTTTAAATTCATATAGTAAACTAATTTATTCATTCTTCAACACATAGATAATAAATTAGGGTACATTATAAATTTGGTTCTTATGATTTAAAGAATTAAGTCTATGTAGTTTGGATAAAACAAGAACTAAGTCCCTATAGTTTAATAAAAACCTAAAAAATAGTTCTTCATTCGTAATAGTTGGTTAATTAAATATCTCAAAGTTATTATATTTTTGTCTTGGTTAAATTATTTTTTGATATTTTTTCTATTTTTATGGTTTAAACTTTCAGTACTTAGCTTTTTTTGGGATAGTTTGAACTTTTTGAGTTATTTAATGTTTAATAATTTATTTTTCTATTTTAAATTTGGCTATTTATATTAATATTTAAATTTTATTTATAAAATTGACTTATAACGATAAGTTATGACACACAATATAATAAAATTAGATTTCGATACGCGTTTCACTTCACGAGTTAACAACCTTGCGTTGGAGGGATCATGTTCATCAGTTGTCCTGGGGTAAGGCAGGATCCTTGTCTAATCCTTCGCTTTTCCTTTTAGTTTTGGAGGGGTCATGTTCATCGGTCAGTGATATCGTCATCGGTTTATTCCCCAAAGCTCTTCAAAAGTCAAAAGTGAGAGCATTGACAAGATTCCAAAGGCTTTTCGTGTTGGTTTCTTCGGATCCCACAAAAAGAAATGTCCTTGAGAGATTTCTGGTTTCCTCCTCCCCTGGGTCGTTTTTGTGTTCAAAGTTTATGTGGTTGTGAATCCCAATCCGGCTTGTGGAGGTGGGAGTGTGGTTAATAGAAGGGGGTTCCCTTATGATCGTAAATTAGGATTAATGGGGCATTGGTCTCAGATTTGCTTAATGATATGTTTACGTGGTTTTCAAAAAAAAAAGTTAACATCCTTGCTTACAATATAAAAAAAAAAAAATCTAAACAAACATATTTTGGTAAATACAAAGTACCTCAAGGTATAGGTGTCATAATGTAACGACCCAAATTTTATCTAGGTGTTAATCTAAGGTTGTTTTTGGATAAGAGATAATCTAAGATTGTCACGCATGCATGCAAAATCTAATTTTTTAAATAATCAAAAGAAGAAAAAAAAAAAAAACAAGACTTTGGAGAAAAAGACTTTAATGAACCGTCTACATAAAAAGTTTATTTATGGGATCCCATATGACATATAAAGTTAGCTCAGCAGGAAACAAACAATTTTTTCTAGAAAGATGTCAAGGCAAGCCCTTGAAAACATAAATAAAATCATGCGAAAGTTTAAGTAAAGGCGGAAGTTTATTGGAACATAAGTAATCTCAAAGATGCATAAAAGAACAGACACTAAGAAGATCTTACACAGTTCATACCTCTAGAAACTTTTTTAGTAAGTTCAACATGTGTAATGAAAAGATTCGAACCATTGATCTCTTGATCGACGTATATGACTTAACTATGTTAGGTTGACCACTAGAATAGTGTTCTTCAGACATAAACTTAAGCCTTGGGATAGTTAATGGCCCTTCCCAAGTTGCCATGAATCTCCCCTCACAAGCCAACCCTAACCTATGAGGTCATTGTCACTCAATCAACCAAGTTCATGGCTTCCATTGAATCAAGCTTAAAAAGCGCCACAAATAAATAATAAATAATATTCAAATACCAAATAAAACTATTCCTTCCCTCTAATTCCAACTTTCAGGATTCGTCTTCTTACATTACTCGATTGATCAAAAAGAAGACTTCAGGAAGGCCATAAAGTAAAATTTAGTTTCCGGAAAGATTTATACTCCTAATAAATTTAAAGAACCCTAATTACTTCGATCTGAAAACACTCAACCGCCTAGAGCCAGGCGTAGTTACCTACGTATAGTGGAACGAAACTCCAATTTCCCGCTTTCCAACAAAAAAAAAACACTCAACTAAGTGAGTTTAGTTATACTAATTACAAATAACCCAAGCCAATATCATACGATTCTAAAAAAATAAACCTAAACTTCAAACAAACAAACAAAAAAAACCCGCTATTTTCCAGTTCGGCCTTGAGCTCAAGATTTAAACACTAAATAACAATCCAAAGTGACAAACCAAACACGAAGATATGAAATTGAAAAGAATAGGTAGTTGAATGGAACCTTAAGATCAATGTTAGAGCGATGAGTGAGAAACGGAGCGAATTCAGGATCCTTGAGAATGTTCTTCCACTTTCCCGGCCCGTGCTTCTGTATGCCGGCCAATAGTGTATCTTCCTCTTCTTGCGTCCACTTTAGCTTAGGGTTTCCCATTCTGATCCGCCGTTTCGGTTTCTCTGAAAATCACTTCGTGAAGAAGAAGAAGAAGTGTTCATCTTTGTTAGGGTTTTAATACTTGCAACAACAATAAGAAGAAGGAGAAGAATACTGTTTTCGGACTATTCTCTGTTTCTTTCATTTTTCGTTCGTTTTTTTAGTCGTTTTAATGGGCCGGCCCAAAATGGGAAACATTATAATACAGAAAAGTATGGGAATTTTTTTTTTTTTTTTTTTTTTTTTTTTAAGTAAGCATTGGAAGGAAAAAATCTAAAAACCGTTTTATGTCCTTCAAATGTTAATATTTTTTTTAGTAATTTTCTCTAATTTTACTTTTTTTCATGTTACTTGTCATTATCAATTTTGAATTTGGATTTGAATGGTTATTGTAGCATGAATTATTTATATTTGAACCGTTGAATATATAATTTTTTATGTAATTTCATATTTATGATGAAATTGTTTTTTATCCAAAAAATAAATTGAAAAATGAGTTTATTAGTTTTGTTTAAATATAATGCTAAAACAAAAATCGAATCTAATCAAATGAAAATCAATCAAATTTAAGACACTTTAACTGTGTGCCCACTCCTCAAATGTATCCCAATATCACATATTAGGGATAAGGCATCGTGGGTAAAAAATCGAACCTAACCTAAAAGCAAAGTGAATTCAATTTTTTTGTTCCTTAGCAATTGTCTCATATAACTCAAATTATTTATTTCTTTACATTTAGTTGTAAAAAAACTACCGTGCACAGTTGACTTCACTCAATTTTTTTTTAAGTAACTCAATTTCTTTTCTATCAGCATAACCTAAAAGCAAAGTTAATCCAAAATTGATCGACCGATTTAGAAAAGTCTGAGAATCGAGGTCGACACCGGTTTAGACCGATAAACCGGATCGAGTCGACCCGTGAAAACCCTGGCTGCGACCCAGAGAAAAAGCAATAAACTTGCAGAAAAACAAAATGCATAAGCTTGAATCAATCTGAAATGGAATTGGACTCAGAGATCTGCTACTGAACCCTAATAAGCTCTCCACAAATCCAATTTTAATTTTCTCTGTAAACGTGCTGTTCATCATCTCAGCTGCAGATCGATCTCCATTTGTTCTTGTCACGTTTGATTTCTGTGTAGTTTGCGCCAGACAATATGGTTTACGCATCGCAAATCATCAACCATTCCAAAACGGTGAGCTGCAATTCGATTATCTCATCATTTCCATACTTAATGAACCCATTACGTCTTGATTCATCTGTTTCTAATTTGATTACGGAATTACTTTATCAATCGTTCCGGGTATAAGGTTCTTAATGTGTGTCCTATGCATGTTGAGCAAGTAGGAGCGCGAATATTTTGATTCGTTGTTGTTAAGTTTGTTTAGAATTTTAATGATATTGTTATTGTCCGCAAAATCTAGCTGCTCTGTCGAATAGGAGAAGATCGAAATCTATGCAGTTTCAAGCCATGACTAAGCTGATTATTCATGGACTCTTTAATTTTCTAATGGGTATTTTATTTTAGTAGTGTTTTTGGTTTTTGTATGGTTCTTTATGGTCCTCTTTTTTTTTTTCTTCATTTTCCATTCATTGTTCAATTGGACCTTAGCGATCATCGTAGTGTTTGTTCCCTACATAAGCTTGCAGAGGTGTTTGTATATTTGTTTTTCGTTTCTTTTTGGCGTCGGCTACAGTGGGGATGTGTGGAAGTTGGTTATTAGTTTCAATCCTTCACGATGGATCTCAGTCTTAGCTGGAGGGAGTTTCTTTATCTGTTATTATGGATTTGAACATTTGCTTATATTCACTGACTTACGAGTTAGAGTTGTAGTTTTCAACTTGTTGGCAATTTTCGTGGTGTTAATCCAAACATCTAACACTCATGTTATACTTGCAGTTTAGAAGTGCTCCAAAGTTACTTCGTCAAGCTAGCACGGTTCGCTGGTTTTCTGAGGATGTGCAGTCCTCTATTGTTAAAGAAGATGGTAAGGAGTTGGTCATGGGGAGACAAGCTGTTATTTTATTGGTGGTCTATGCAACTCCTTCACAAGGGCATTTTTGGAAATCAATAATGTTCTTGATTGATCAGAAGTTTAACTGTTTAAGTACTCTGCTTGGGTACTTTTTGGTATTTAATTAGTTGAGCAGAAATAACAAGTTCTTTTTTCGTCAGATTAACGAGATTAATTAACTGCTTGATTATTTTTTACTGTTTAAACTTAAAGCGCACCTTGCAGCTGACTATTGAAATTACCCTAACAAAGGTGGTTGTTTCATAGAAATCTGGAAGATCCCGAGCCGCGGTTACCAGCCATCCCAAAACGGGGCAATTAGGAACCATGCCAACTTTAACAATGTGAGTTGTAACCACCATTTTGCCTGTTCATAAATTCATTAATAGAGTTTTTTAGCTGATTGAAATGTTATTGTCGTACTTAAAAAAAATTATTTAGCTTGTTATTATCTACCATGTGCATGACAGCTTCTGATGTAACATGTTGTGTTGAATTGAGTTCTCTTTGTAGAGACCGAGCTTTCTCCAATGTAAGAGAAGTGTTTCTATGATTGCGACAAGTATTGGGAATCCTTTTTCTGGGTTAGTATCTAACCACACAATTGGCTCACACACTTGCAAACACATTTATATATCAGTATGCACATTTGTTTTTGAGATAGGGTGCTAGGGCAAGGGCTATAATTATGATCATGACCAGAAGTATATTTTTCCCCTACAGAAATTCACTGACAAACTCAAAGAGAGGGTTTTCCTCTAATTCAGGTACTCTGAGTGGTCTTAAATTCTAATTGATGGTCCTTACATACAGCAAACTTTTGATTTACTAAAAAGCATGTAGGGTTTGCATACTTTCATTTGGTGGTAAATGAGTTATGTCCACAACGATACACGTTAAAAATTTATCATTTAGAAAATAAATATGTACCTATAATGTTTGTTAGTTTTTCATTTAAGAATTAAATTCATTTGTTTCTATCTATTAGTATGACCATCAATGGCATATTTTATGTTCAACTTAACTCCTGTGGCAAATTATCTTTAAATATGCACTGTACTTAGAACCATGCAACATACATGCCTCAGGTCTTCCACCACATCAAGAGATTGGAATGCCTTCGCTTTCCCCTACAATGACAGAGGTAGCTTATTTTCACCTGTCTGGTTGAATAATTTACTGTTAAATAAATGCTAAGTTGTTAACTATGTTATGCAGGGAAATATTGCAAGGTGGTTGAAAAAAGAGGGAGATAAAGTTTCTCCTGGGGAAGTGCTTTGTGAAGTTGAAACAGTATGTTCTAATTCCTTTTTGCAGTTGGAAGTTTTGGATTTTTTTGCCTTGTTTTTAGTCTTATCAGTGATTTTGTTCTTTATTACTCTTTGTTTGTTTTTGCTCTCATGTAGTAGCATATTTTATATTTCCTCCCTCAGAGTTGTATCCGAAGTTTTTGCTTCTATTCATTTACTTAATGAAAACTTTGTTTCTTGTTTAAAAAAAAAAACCGTTTTAGTTTTTTTTACTGCCTTTTAGTGGTCATAATATTACACTATAATTTCTGATTCTGCATACTTGAAGGATAAAGCAACAGTAGAAATGGAATGCATGGAGGAAGGTTATCTTGCCAAGATTCTTTATGGAGACGGAGCAAAGGAAATTAAAGTTGGTGAGGTATTGATACTTCTTTCCATTCTTTCTCTTTCTTCTATTATCTTTGTGAAAACTAGAAGGGGAAAAAGGAGGGATTGCCATATTGATGGCAATAACCATAATTGAAAGCTCTTTCTCAAGATGCCTGTGGATATTTTATTATCGTTATTTGATGTGGTTGACGCAAGCATTTTTCTGTAGCTAATTGCCATCACTGTTGAAGATGAAGAGGATATAGCTAAGTTTAAGAATTATGAACCCACTTCATCCAATGCCGATTCTGGTGCTGCAGCTGCTACGGAGTCACCTTCCCCTAGCCCACCCAAGAAAGAAGCAGTTGAGGAACCAGTTCGTGCACCCGAGCCAGAGACTATTAAGCAGAGTCCTCCTGCTCTAACTGGAGATCGTATTTTTGCTAGTCCTCTGGCAAGAAAATTAGCAGAAGAAAACAATGTTCGTTGGTGAATATATTTTGAATAAAAAATATGGAACCTTATATTTGTGCTTATTTAGTTATAGTTCGAATTTTCTGAGTGTAGGTGCCCATTTCAAGTATCAAAGGGACAGGCCCTGATGGGAGCATTCTGAAGGCCGACATAGAAGATTACTTGGGTAACTCATTTTCTTTATGCTGGGCAGTGGTGCCGCCGCCCACAACTTGTTTTATTTATTTATTTTTGCTTTGTTGACTTTTCTATCTGTTAATATTTGTTTATATTTGAGTTGTAACTGTGAATATCTCTGTTGCCATTTTTATGTTTCTTTTGTTAAATCGTTGCTCATTAATATCTTTTACTCTATATGTATCTAGCTTCACGTGGGAAGGAATCAACCACAGCCCCCAAAGCCAAGGATGTAGTAGGTGCGCCCTTGGATTACAGTGACGTCCCACACACTCAAATAAGAAAGGTCTGCCACCCCTACCCTCATCCTCCTCCCCTCATACATTCCATGATAATAAGATTTTTTGGAATTTGCTTGTAGCTTTGAGTGTAATATGGTGATATTTCATCTATATTCTCTGTCTCTTAGCTACCTTATAACTTAAGAACACATACAAGCTTTGCATATTTACTAGAAACACACAACGAAAGTACTGTGATGTAATTGTGTTGTGTATTTGCTTATATCAGTCTTTACACTTTTCAACTATTATGATGTTCTATGTATGGATTACTTGTATTTGTTATATGTTCTGTTAGTGGCATCTCCATTTTCAATTTCAAATTGAATTGGATTGATAGAAAAACCGTCCTAACTATTCCAACTTGGCTCATGTTTTCCCAGAGCTAATAGTTTCAAAATTTTAACAGGTCACAGCATCACGATTACTATTCTCAAAGCAAACCATTCCTCATTACTATTTATCTGTAGATACATGCGTTGACAAGCTCATGGAGTAAGTAATTTCTCCATACCTTTTGCAGCTAATTGTGAACCAAAATTTCAAATTTTAATGAGCTGTTGTTCTCTTTGTAGTTTGAGAAACCAGCTAAATGCATTACAAGAAGCATCTGGTGGAAAGAGGATATCTGTTAATGACCTTGTTATTAAGGTATTTTAAAGGAATTATATAACTGGACATGTAGTTCAGTTGTACCGAAGCATATCATTATTTTGGACTTTCTATCTGTTAATTTCTCTCTTTTTAAAAAACAAGAAAAAATAAAAAAAGAAATCAAGTTGAAATTTCATTGATGGGTGAAATTCTAAGAGGAAAGCCCCCGAAAGGGATATTACAAAAGATTCTCGAATAACAATCATAGGGTGGCCTAGTGGTCAAAGAGGGCTTTGAGGTGCTTAAGGTGATGGATTCAATCCATGGTGACTACCTACCTAGGAATTAATTTCATACAGATTTCTTTGACATCCAAATGTTGTAGGGTTAGGTGTTATATCTCGTGACATTAGTCAAGGTGCGTGCAAGCTAGCCTGGACAGTTACTGATATAAAAAAAAAAAAGCAACAAAAGACTTCTCGAATTGAAAAGAAGAGTGGAAAAGCTATAATCAACAAACAAAAGGAAATGTTTTAACCAAGATACAATCAAAGGACAATGGTATCTAAAGACTTTATCTTGGAATGTTCTTCTATTGCGCCTTGCCATATTCCCCAACCAAAAGCCCGCGCAAAATAATCCTACATGAGAGCTAGCCCACACGGAAAGTTCTCATTATTTGGCGAGGAACTTTGCTTCTTTTCTTTTCCCCTCTTTTTTTATATCATTTTCTCTTGAGAGAGAAAACAAAAACAAGAACAAAAACAAAAAGCATGCCTAAAACTTTCAGGATGCTTCCTTCCTACCATTTTTTTAATGAAAAAATCCTTTTAATACTGTTAGAACATTGCTGCAGGCTGCTGCCTTGGCTCTAAGGAAAGTCCCTCAATGCAACAGTTCATGGACGGACAATTTTATTCGACAGTAAGTGATAACAATAATTTTCATTGCTGATTTTCACCATCACATTGTGATGTGAATTTCTTTCTTTGTCCACTCATCCAGGTATCACAACGTGAATGTTAATGTTGCAGTGCAGACCGATAACGGACTCTTTGTTCCCGTCATCAGGGTCAGTAGTTGTCATTGTAGATGTTTGTTGAAATAGTTATCTCTTATGATTATTATATAGATTTGAATTTGTGTAATTTACAGGATGCAGACAAGAAAGGTTTATCTAGTATTTCTGACGAGGTCAAGAAATTGGCTCAGAAAGCCAGAGAGAACACTTTAAAACCAGAAGATTATGAGGTGAACAATGCTCTATGTTGCTTTGTGTCTTGGAAAAAGATTTTCTCATGGTTTAGGGATTTAACTTAAAAGGGTCAGCTTGACAGCTGTCCCATAAAAATAATTGAGGTGTGCGCGTAACCCGGTCTTGTCACTTACCGATATAACAAATTTTAACTGCTAGTTAAATCCTTTCGTAGGGAGGCACTTTTACTGTGTCTAACTTGGGAGGTCCATTCGGCATCAAGCAATTTTGTGCCATTATCAACCCTCCACAGTCGGGCATTCTTGCTGTCGGATCTGGTACGCAGACCCTTCATCTCTCTCGATACGAATAACCTTCATTTTTATAATGCTGCTTTAAAACTATTAATCACCAATCACATGTAATCTTGAGCAGCGGAAAAGAGGGTCATACCAGGATCAGGCGCTGAAGAATTCAAATTTGCTTCCTTCATGTCTGTTACACTGAGCTGCGATCATCGCGTTATCGATGGTAGAAACATTACCGAATTCCGAACCCCGAAGTCATTTAAGATTCTGTATGCAAGTAATTTAACAAATATGTTCTTTGTTTTGTTCACAGGGGCAATTGGTGCGGAATGGCTCAAAGCATTCAAGGGCTACATTGAGAATCCTGAATCAATGTTGCTATAGATTGATTGATTGACTTTTTGGATTTATTTTCGGCTTCAATTGTATCCTTACGGTCTCCTTTTTGGCAACCAATACTAAGGGAATAAGTTGTTCATTGTTGAGGAATTACACTTCAAATCGAATCTAAGCTGTAATTTATTTTTGTTCTAAACCAGCTACATACTTTTTGATTGGCTGATTTCCAGATCAATAATGGAAAAAACTTGGTTTTTTCTTCTTCTTTTTTTTGGTTTCATATGCTGATGATATACTTTGGCCGAATCTCTTTACCATTTTTTTAAAAAAAATCTTTCACTTTGGTCTAATATAAGTTTATCTGTTATGAGCAGTTTTATTGGAGATGGAGCATTCTTAAGAAATAGTAGTGTTGGAAACTCGATTTTCTTCTCTCTTTTTTTTTTTTCATCTTCGAAGTGTTGGGAAATGATATGAAAAACTGAAATTTAAAATAAATAAATTGTTTGCTACGTGGTGCTTTGTTATCATGCCATGTGGTGGAGTGAACTGGTAGGAAGTGACTACATGTTCAAAATATATATAAAATAATAATAATAATAATATAGAGCCCTTACTAACTCCTCTACCCAAACTAAAAAAACATAGACATTATTGTTGGGCTGAGTTGGGAGTTAAATGTGACTAAATTCAACCCTTTTCAAGAGATATTTATGGGTTGAGTTAAATTGGTCAAGACATTATTGTTATAAGTTTTTTCAATTTAATCAACCAGGTTAACTTGGTTTAGGTTATTTAGATCCCTTATCAATATATTAATTTTTTTTTTAAAAATTAATATGTTAATAAGCAAACATCTACATAATTAAAATATACATAAAAACTAATTTTGTTTTAAGAAAAATTAAAATGTTAACAAGTCAAACATATTCTACTTAATTAAAATATACCTAAAAATTACTTTTCAAAATTAATAATAAATTCGAATAATTAGTTGTGAACTCAAATTAATTCTAATTGTGTTTGGATGTCATTTATGCAAACGGAATAACTCAATCCACGTTCGATCCAAACTTAAGTTGTCATTTCACTTAATTTCCCATGTCTTTTCACACAACTCTAATCATTTTGCCTTTTCTATTATATTAACATGCGTCTCAAACAACATTTATCATAATTTACCGTTTATCATAAGCAAATCAGTGTCCCAAATACTGTTTAAAAACTTCAGTTATTTGAATCCAACCGCTCCAACTTCTGGGGATAGATTCCTTATAATTTTTTATACACTTATAATTGGAACAATATCTTCCCCCATGGTAAGTTGTCTGATACAAAAGCATATAACTGAAACTGCATATTCAAGTTTGATCAGTTAATTACTGCATAGGGAAGATCATCACAAACTTCTCCATCTTTTTTCCTCATTTTGACAAAAAGAAAAAAAAAACTTTGATGAATTAGAAGTCAAGCCGCCATTGTTGCAGAGGTTAAAGAATGTTATAAAATTATTTGAAGTTTAATTAAATTATGATATCCATTGGAAACCGAAAGTAAATGTCAAGTGTTGCAAGTTGAAATATGGCAGAGATTTATATTCAGTCCCCAAAGGCTCAGATTTTGCTGCAAATGAGCTGATGATCTAAGATGCATGCATTTGAGTTGCATCAAAATGTGTGCCATTTAATTTTGTTGTACTTCAAAAGCTAAAAGATAATGCTTTAAACATCAATCTGATCTCTGATTCTAATTTTCATTTTATAATCAAATTTTATGTTTAAGGCTGCTTCCATAATCATGAATGAGCTGAATAAGTAAACTTGTACACTCTTCTCTTTTTCCATAAAAGGAAAATAAAAGGTAAGGATATATGTGGAAGTGAGAATTATTCTCAAAATTATATATAGGGTGTTTGGGTAAGTGGATAGTGCACTTAGAAAACCTGTTAGAGCTTATAATATATTCAATAATAATCCATCAAATTCATGAAAAATTAATTCATAATTAAGTGAACACCTATATATTTTTGGAATATGAAGTTTTTCCATTTTAATTTTTTTTAATTCAACACCATTTGAGTGTGAGAAAGTGGTGCAAGGATAAACCGAAAAACTATTAAAATTGTTAAAATGGACCGAACCCAAAATCACCAATTTTGATATTAAAATAAGAAAAATAAAAAAAAAGTTCAATTGGTATTGGTTTTTAATAAGCGGGCATTGGATATAAACCAAACCAACTGAATATATGTTTGTTAAAAAATAATTTAAAGCAAAAGTGTATTGTAGCTCAATCGGCTTGAATATCGCCAAATTTTCATTCGGACTTGAGATCGAATCATGGATAAAGAACAATAAAATATGGTCTAAATTAGACTACATATATAAGAATGAAAAGATACTAAAATGGATAAGATCGAAAATAACTTAATCGAGATAAATATATGTTTACAATTAAGTTGTTATGAATTTGAATCTCTCTAGAATAAAAAAATCAATAAGATTAAAAAAAAATATCTAACTTTATCGACACAAAAAGGGGGAAAACTAAAAATAAATTCCATGTTACTCTTCTTTAAAAATTATTTTATATTAGTTTTCTCTTTAAAAATAAATTTATTAGTTTTCTCTTTACAATTAAGTTGTTATGAATTTGAATCTCTCTAGAATAAAAATAATAATAAGATTAAAAAAATATCTAATTTTATGGACACAAAAAGGGAAAAAACTAAAAATAAATTTGATGTTACTCTTCTTTAAAAATTATTTTATATTAGTTTTCTCTTTATAATTTATAAAAACTTGTAATCAATATCACAATTTTAAGGGCATATTGTATAGCAGCTATAATATTACATTCCTTCCAATGTTGGAATAAAAAAAAATCAATAAAAATTTACTTTAAATTTATATAAAAAAAAAAAAGTTTTAAAATCATATAAATAATACGATTAAAATTGTATATTTCAATATAAAAATTATTTTTAAAAATTTGAATTTAATTCCCACTCTATTCACAACCATAAATTAAAATACTATTAAAAAACAACAATGAATTATAATAATAAAGAATGCATGGAATTCCCTTTTTCTTTATACATGTATGGAGAGAGAGAAAAAAAAGGGAAAAGAATTGTTTAGCACCGCCATTCTGATTGATTTATTTCTATAAATAAATAAAAAATAAAAAAAAAGATTTTAATTTAGTAAATAAATATACACATTAGGTTTGTTGTTACGTGAGAGTGGAAGAAAGAAGAAAATAAAAATAAAATAAAATAAAAAGGGAAAATTGTCAAAGACAAAGTAAAGTTTTCCACGTGGCAGTTACCCAAACGGTCCTCATTTTCAACAGGTCCAGATGGCATCCACATTATTGGTCCCAAGTGGACTTTTCTGTTTTTCTTTTTCTTTTCAATTTCAAAAATTAAAAAAAAATAATAATAATAAAAGAAAAAGTATGTGGACACGTGTCTTTTCCCATGGAAGGTCCATGAAATGATAATAATGTGGTGATATGAATCGAGCATTCTTCTGTCGCAGACAGCTTTCAACCTCTTTATACGTGTCCTTCATTCCCACTCCATTTTTCCAAATTAAAACACTCACCAAAACAATTATTATTATTCATTTTATATATATATTTGTGGATATTTGTGGATATTTGGATGATATTACACCTATCTTCATTATTTTTACATGGTCTAATTATATTATATATATATATATATATAAATGTAAAAAGTTGGAAAAAAATTAATATTTAAGTAGTTAAATATCCTATATTCAAATCATAATTTCTACAAAAATGAGAATTAAAAAAATAGATAGAAGACAGTGATATCGAAGAAATAATTATTTATTTTTTAAAATAAAGATAATAATTATGAAAACAATCAAATTATAATTTTTAAGATAATAAAATAATAAATATGTGAAGAATAAAGAATAGTTCTAGAATAATTAAAAGTAATTATAAAAATCTGTTAATTTCATTATTTGATAGTAATTTAATTCAATACTACGATCACGAGTTAGTATTCTCTACGTAGGGTTTGTTGTTTCTCTCTTTCAAGTTTTATTTTAACCATTTTTATCGGCTACTACAAAATATACCTAAAATTTTCAAATACCTCATCAACAATTTTTTATTTTAACAATAATTATTTTATTTTATT
This sequence comes from Sechiopsis laciniata, assembly GCA_037833695.1. Lineage (NCBI taxonomy): Eukaryota > Viridiplantae > Streptophyta > Magnoliopsida > Cucurbitales > Cucurbitaceae > Sechiopsis > Sechiopsis laciniata. Next base: position 14,980,989 of record JBBMKA010000026.1, on the reverse strand, counting down.
TTAACAAGAATCAATCCTTTTTCACTAATTATTAAAAAGAAAGGCAAAAAAAGGAAAATTTCCCATCATTTCTCTCTCTCTCTCTTGTGGAAGAGAGGATAAAAGTAGAATCAAAGTCATTATAGAGCTCTGGATTCTACTCCTAAACTTTCAACTGTGAGAAAATAGAATCAAAGCCATTTTAAACTGTTCTTCATTTTCTTCATTCTTATTCTTCTTCTTCTCTTCTATTCTGTTGCTATTTAACCCAAACTTTTGCTCTTTTAAAGCAAATGGGATCTCCAAACGTTTCATTCTAGTTCATTTCCATATGGGTTTTGGCGTTTTGGTTTGAAGAACAAGAAGGGAAGATTTTGATATGGGTTGCCTTGGATCCAGGAAACTCTGATAAAAAAGAGGCGAACCCTTTTGGGGATTTCTTGTGATTTCACTTTATTTTAGATCCTTCCACTTGTCTCCTTAGAGGTATTATTTTCTTTTTTCTTAATTGGATAAAGATGAAAGATCCTTGTTTCTCATACTATTGTGTATTTAAGAGCTGATATGGGGAAAAGATTGTTGATAGTTTGCAGTTCTTATCAAAACAGGGGAAGAATTTGATGAGGTTTTAGTGGGATTTCTTGTTTTTTCATTTCTTGAATCTTAATTACTTCAAGGTTAGATCCACTGTTCCTAAATAGATCTAAGGTGCTGGTGACTGTTTTTTGTTCTGCTTGTTTTTACATATTGAGAATTTGTAATTTGATTTGTCATTGAAAAGTTTTGTGGGTTTGTGTTAAGGAAGGGGTAGGGAATAGAGATTAAGGTTAAACCAGTCTAGTTTAGGGAAATGTTGTGATATTGGAAGATAGTTTGCCAATTGACTTGGTTTTAGAGAAATTGGGTGATAAATATCTTTTGGTTTTAGTTAAGAATGATGGAAGATGTGTCTACTGCTGTTTCTTTGACCTTTAGTTTGGGTAATCCAAAGTCTGATAGCTCAGGAAGTCCTAGCCATGTCGAATTTACGCGGCTAAAGTTGGTGACGGACACGGTAAATTTGATCTCTGCGTCTGCCCCTGACTTGGGTCCTATTGGTAATGGTAGTTGCCATGATTTTAATGGTAAAGTCAACAGCATAACCGTGTCGAAACCGAGTGAGAATGGTCAAGGTAGAGACGGTTTTTGGGGGTTGTTGCCGGAGAATGGCACGAATTTGACTGTAGTTAAGGTTGATACTTCTTTATCTACTATGGATGATCCTGATGAAATGATAGATGGTGGGTTGTTTGCTCTTGATGGTGGTTCTAATATTAATGTGCAAGAAGTTGTCAAGATTGGAGATGTTAGTAATGGTCATATTGTTGCCAAGGCTATTATCTTGGTAGAATCAGGGAAGGTTCCTACTGGTGAACTTCTTGTGGCGACGGTGGGCCCAGATTTAGAAGTATCGGCACCGTTGGAGTTAAGTGCCCCTGCTGTAGTTTTCCAATCGAAAGGGGGGGATGGCGTTCATAAAAGCATTCGAAGTGTCTTTGAACGGGAATGTATCCCCCTTTGGGGTTCGGTATCGATTTGTGGTAGAAGACCGGAAATGGAAGATGCAATTGCCGCGGTTCCTTATTTTTCAAAGATCCCTATCAAAATGCTTGTAGGAAATGGCTTGCTTAATGGAATGGGTCGAAGCTTAACTCATCTCAACAGCCATTTTTTTGGTGTTTATGATGGACATGGGGGCTCTCAGGTAACACCTCTTTACCAAACATTAGCTAATTTGTTCAATTCAAGAGCTCCTAAGTTTCGCTTTACCAAATGTGTTGTTATTCTTGTTTGACTATACGACTGTCCAAATTTTTTTTTTTTTTTCTTGTTTATATACGTGAGTGTTTGAGTCAACTTATGCACACTTAGTCTTAAGAGAAAGACCACATGACCCACAACATTTGATTGTCAAAGAAATCCCTAGGAAATAAATTCATAGGTAGAGCGCTACCATAGATTGAATCCATAACCTTTTGGTTCTTCAAGACCCTCTTGACCCCTAGGCCAACCTATGAAGATGAATTTTGTATACGGAGACCTTAACATTTAATTCATTTAATTTTCTTGTCTGATATTACTTCATATGCTTGACCCTAGTCTTTATCATAGTCTATATATAGAATTGCGGAAACTTTTTTGGGATCTATCCTTTAGAAAGGACTTTAAGGCTTAATCATTGATCAAAGGTTTATCTTCCTTTTTAATACATGCACAAGCTAATTGTATTGCACAATCAAGTTCAAAACTTTTGGCATTTCTTGTTTTGCTAACAGTATGTAATTTCCTCGTACTCCACGTCGTATTCTAAATTAACAAAAGGCTTTCATGTAGGTTGCTGATTATTGTCGAGAGCGCATACACTTGGCATTAGATGAAGAGATAAGAGGATTCAAACAAAATCTAAATAATGTAAGCAATGGAGAAAACTGGCAGCAAGATTGGGAGAGAACCTTTAACAATTGCTTTCTTAGGGTGGATGAGGAAATAGATGGAAGAGTTGGTAGGACAGTCAGTGGGAGCGATGGAGATGTTTCCCATACCAGCTTTGATCCTGTTGCCCCAGAAACTGTTGGCTCTACTGCTGTTGTAGCGTTGGTCTGTTCATCACACATCATAGTTGCAAACTGTGGTGATTCGAGAGCAGTCCTATGCCGCGGCAAAGAACCCATGGCACTATCGGTCGATCATAAAGTATGCTATGCATCCGATCTCATATAGAATGATAGAGCAGCCACTATCTTGTGAAGGAACTAATTTCTAAATGTAATTTTTCCACAGCCAAATCGGGAAGATGAATACACTCGGATTGAATCATCTGGAGGCAAGGTCATCCAGTGGAACGGGCATCGTGTGTTCGGTGTTCTTGCAATGTCAAGATCCATTGGTAGGTTATTTCTGTCAAATCTTTTAGCTCTTGCTTGTGCATCATGTACTTGGAAGTTGTGGCCTATTTTTAGCACAAAAGAGTAGATTAACTCATGTTCTACATACCTAACAGGTGATAGATATCTGAAGCCATGGATCATTCCCGATCCGGAAGTCATGTTCATTCCTCGTGCGAAAGAAGACGAATGCCTCATTTTAGCCAGTGATGGCCTGTGGGATGTGATGACAAACGAGGAAGTCTGCGAAGCGGCACGAAGGCGAATTCTTCTTTGGCACAAAAAACATGGGGCTTCATCTCTCACGGATCGGGGCACGGGAGTTGACCCAGCTGCACAAGCTGCAGCTGATTACCTTTCAGTACTTGCTCTCCAAAAGGGAAGCAAAGACAACATCTCTGTGATTGTAGTGGACTTGAAAGCTCAAAGGAAGTTCAAGACCAAATCTTGACAACAGATAGTTTACCAAACCAAACCCGAACTTACTCTCAAGTTCATAGCTCCATATCTCGAGAGACATGGTATGTTTCACCCATGGACAACTCCATCCATTTGTACTCTCTCGAGTTTTAATCAGTTCTGAAATATAGAAAAACTGTATATGTAATCATAGAACTTTCCTCATGGAAATTCAGCAGAAAAAAGAAACAGCATCTGTAATGAAAAGTTCTAAACCTATGCTTTTGGACTGCACCATACCAATACTTGATGATGCCACTATTCTTTGGTTTCTTACAGCCAAGTCCAAACTTATAGGGACAATATCAATACGAGTCTTTTGGTTCTATTTTTTTTTTTTTTAAATCAAAAATAAATTTCCATTGCCGGGAATCGAACCCGGGTCTCCTGGGTGAAAGCCAGATATCCTAACCGCTGGACGACAATGGAATGGTTTGATATTGCTTACATTCTTTAGATTTTGAGTTGATTATTACTTTTCAATGGTGGGGATAGAATTGAAGATCAACATTGCCTTTGTAATTCATTTTGGAGAGCAAGTAATGAAAAACAGTGATTTATAACAGGTGGGGATTGCTGATTTGATTATTACTTTTCAATGGTTGTGTTATGATTGATTTGTAATATCTTTTTGGTGGACCAATATCAAATTTCTTCACGAGTGACTTTATTAGATATTCATTTCATTTACCTACTGATTTTTTTTTTTTTTTTTTTTTGTGAAAAGTACCTACTTTTGATTTGCAACTACTCCTATTGAAGTCTTTTTTTAATAGTTGATTTTAGGTGTGATCATGATGTGGTGATGGGGTTAACCGTAAATAACCGTTGTTAGTTGACCTAATGGATATTAAAAGTCACCTAATAATTATAAATTAACTAAATATGGTAAAATCAAAATCGTTATCACGAGAGTAGTTGAAGACTGCTGGTTTTAAAAATAAAAAAGACTAAAAATAGAGCATCGCCTACTCTAGAGGCAGCGATCATTGGATTTCGACAACGACATTGATGAAATTCGTGTGATTTACGTTTCATATTTATAATTATAACAACTTCAACAAAGTCTAGTTAGACCAAGATTTTGGATTTCGATCATCATCAAGAGAAATTCATATATATATATATATATTGCAAACATTATAGATTTAAAATTATGGCCACTACTTACAAAGTTAAGAAATAGCTCTCGTTAGAAGATGCAAGTTATCAATGCAATTTGCTTTAAAACAAATACCTCACAATTTTTTTTTTTTTTTTTTGAGGACACACATACCTCACAATTTGCTTAACACAAAAATCATAATTAAATAACCATAGTAACTTTTTAATGAGACAAATTAGCTAGAAGTAATCCTTTGTAAATCAAATAAATTCATGCCTAATTAATTTCTAAATAGATAGTCAAATCACTAAATTCTAACTCGTAATCTGGGGAAGAAACGGCAAAAGGGTGTCAAGAACTTTCAACGAATTGCTTAGTCCACAACATCAACACCATCAGAATTCATAACCCGACAGTGTCGGTTCATCACGGTTGAACCCAGAATAGCACTCGGCAGGGAACCACCGTCGACGACGGTGAGATTGCGGTTTGAAAAGAAAGAGGAAGAGTTAGGGACAAGAAAGGAAAAACAGAGAAAAAGGGTTCGATAATTTGTGGGACACGAAACGTACTGATAGCTTTATCAAAAGATTCAGATTGGATTTGAAATTGGAGAGGACGAACTCGATCGAGCAGAACGTAGACATCCATTTTGGGCCATAAAGGCCCAGACTGCAAGTGGGCCCGGCCCAAGTCTTTTATTTCTTTATTAATGACTCAATATTCAATTCCATGGGACCAGGGTAGATTCAAAACCTAGGGCAAAGTTGAAAAGTTTATATATATATATATATACACACACAATTTAGACCATTCTGCCAACACATCAAAAGAGAAATAAAAGGAACAATTCTCATCATTCATCCACTCTGTATTTCAAAAAAATAAATAAATAAAATGCTTAAAAAGAAACATGGGAAATCCATGGTTGAGACAAAAAAATAAATAAATAAATAAAAATAAATAAATAAATAACAGAGAGAGATTCTCAGAAACTACACAAGATGTAGGAGAGAATGAAAAGAAACAGAATCAGCCAATCCCTTGCAAACTTGACCACAATATTTCAACTTACAGTTTACAAACTGGCATTTTATAAAACATGCCAAACAGATTGCAGCAAGCAAGTTTTTTTTACTACACTACATAAATCAATAGTGAACTAACAAAACTAAAAAAAATACACACATATATATAGAGAGAGATCGAGAACGAGCGAGCGTGTAATATCAATGACGAACATAAGCCGTTATCGGAATGAACTTGTTGAATTGGTAAGAACAATTGACAGAAATGCAGAACCCACAAAAGAAGAGAAGAAAAAAAAAGTGTAGGGTAGTGATCCAAACTCTAGATGTACACAAATCATTGCTGCCGGAAAGAGAGTGGACTTATTGAGCCTGATGAAGTGCAGTGGAGATCCAATCAAAGGCGGCTGTTTGGATGTCCAAATCAATGTTGGGGTTCACTGAAAAAGGGGTTATTGCAACCTGTTTGTCCAAGGAAAAGAATAAGATCGATTAGGAACTTATTCGGTACATGTCTTTTATCGTTAGGACAAGATAAGGGGTTGTACTCGAAAAGAAAATAAAAACAAAATAAATAATTCAATATAGTTATCGTTTACTTTTCACTTGTCACGTTGTTATATAACTGATCATCCTATTTAAGGACCCACGTGCAATAGCTGTTGGGATGCAAACAAAATTGTCCCACGTTAGTTTAGATGAGAGGAAGATCATGAGTATATAAGTGATGACAACCATCTCCATTGGTATGATACCTTTTGGGTGAAACAAAAACCAAAGCCATGAAAGTGTTCGCCCAAAATAGACAATATCATACTAATGTTGAGATTCGAGTTGGGTTGTCATCCTTATCAAGAATACCATTTGGATAAGAACAATGTCGGACTGGGAGGAGCTAAGTTCTAAGGATACGTTTGGGGCAACAGTTGAGTATAAGAGAGGAGTTACTATAACATGAGAGGTTATAAATTATAATAACTTGCATTTGAGGTGCAGGTTAACATGGCTGAGAGGTTATTGTAGTTGTGTGATAAGAAGTTACTAGATAACTCACTAATTATTATAACTGGTAACCCAAACAAGATAAATTTAGAACCAAAATTGAGGTCGAAGGGCAAACAACTTACAAATCCATATTCAAGGGCTCTAAAATCCAAATCATCGTCCTTGTTATCCTGCTCCTTATCCAGAAACTGCACGTAGAAAAAAAATGTGTTTCCTTGTGATAATGAAAAGATGTATAGAAAAAGTAAACCAACAGAAATAAGGATTTAAAGGGTAAGATTTCTGTTTAAATTTGGAAATCCAGAAGATTGCTAGACAAGATTACAAATGCAGATACGGTACTTGAGCATGCCGCTAAGAGATACAAGCACAGCCCCAGTTATTCAACCCCATTGACCCGATTGGAACATATGGACACAATTCTAGAAGTTAAAAGCATTCTTCAAGCTTGAATCCAAGATTCATTTTATAGTCAATACCTCCATTCGGAAGAACTTCTTCACCCGCTCCGAATCAGATTTTCCCACTGCTCCAGTTGATTCAATTTCCACCAAATTTTGCCGTTGTGTAGTCAAGCGACGAGCTGCTCCCTATGAAAAATAAATTTTCTTACTATAAACTACAAAAACAAACAAAGTGCATGAAGATCCTTCCTTTTCAAGAATATAAATTATTAAGACATGTTATAAGAAGTACTAAGCCAATAACTCCACTTTTAATGAATTCAAAATGTGAAGAAGCATCATCATTTTTTGAGGCTACTTACAGCAGCAGAGGCATCTCGACCTAGTTGTGCAAGCTGAAGACCAAGACTTTGCTGATTGGACATAAAATGTCCTGCAGGATGTCTGCTGGCCGAAACAGCCTGCCAGTTTAGAGTAGACCTCCATAGACTTTGCTTCGTTGATTTAAATCCCTGCCAAAAAATGTCAACAATACTGACTAAGAATAACGAAAAATTACATCCTGAGACAGAATAAAATGATAGCAAAACAAACTATATTCTTTTCTATTTTAGAAAAATAGACAGATACCTTATTTTAACCAAAAGCTGCATATGTATTTTAGAAATAAAACAAGGAAAAGAATTGGCAGAGTATTCCTAGAATCGATATCCCTGGGATAATAAATGAGGTCATATTGCAGGTTGACTACTTAGGAACAAGAACAACAAATTGAGAATTGCGTGATTAAAGCCATAATTTTGACTATAACTTAAGCGGTGGCCAACTAGCAATTACCTTTTCAAGCTGTTAAAATAGGTGAGGACCTAACTGAAAAATTTAGTAACTAGTAAAAGAGGAACAACATTGCAGGTGTCAATATGATGTGGAACCGGAACGAATGGGAGGTAAATTAGAATTTAACGCCAGCTAGTGTCATTCAGGAACTTGAATGGAAGTAAAGTCCTTTATATCTATTTACAAAGAAAACGAGCAAGAGCTGATAGAGTTGGGAAGAAAAAAATGTCTGGAACATTGCAGATTTATAATTTGCCACATATAGCACATCAATTCAAGTTCAATCAGATTTTCAATTAACTCTCAATTTCCCTTCAACTAATAGTTGATTTGATTAAAACACTCAGACCGTGCATTCTAAAGATCGCACTTATTTTCGAGACAATGAAGGATAATCATTCAAGTTCAGGCAGAAGCTAAATTCATAGAAAATAACACCTTATCCATCAAGTTAATTAGAATAATTTTCAATTCAAAAAAGTAAAAAGAAAGTGCCAAACCTTGTTCGTCAAAGGTGAAGTGGGTATTTCAATGTTGAGAGAGCAACTTTTAGGGAAATTTCCCTTTTCGATGTCACTGATAGCTGCATTTATCAAAGGCAAACAGACCGAAACAGCATCCTTGAAATCATTATCTTGGCTTTGATCCTTCTTCCTAAAGTGAAATAAAAAAATTATTTTAAGGATAATAATTAATCAGCAGTGAACCGTGATATGGGAAATAGAATATTAACCAACCAATTCAGAGATATCGATATAGATGGTACACCACAAATCAATGCCTCCCTTGCTCCAGCAACAACACCCGAGTGAAACCTGGCAGATTTAAACAATCAAATTTAGCACTAGATCAAGGATCAAATCATATTCATAAAAGAGACCTAACAATCATTCTTGTGAGAACAAACATTGCCATGTAACAAACACAACTTACATGTGATGACCGCAGCTCGATCCACGGTTAATTCCACTAATGACCTGAAATTTATACCAAATATATCATCGTGACATGTTACTTGGGAATTAATTTAAATCTGTAAAACCCAGTGTCATGATCTAAAAATGCTAACCAGAAGAGGTTTCGACCAGGAAAAAAGAGCTCCAGATAACGCGATCGAGACGCAATCTACCGGTGTTCCTGAGAAAGAGTTACCAGTGAAATTAGACACATAAATTTTTACAGCCTACAGGAAACAATGCACGGTAGTGTACAACCAATATCCAAAGAGAAAACAAGACTAAAATAGACCAGTTACACAGTGAACAGAAACGCTATGATTCTGGCTGATGAATTGAAACTTTATAACTTAAACCAAAAAAAAAAAAAAAAAATCAGACGAAATTCTTCATAAACATGATAAATCAGAGAATATACAACCCCAAAATCAATCAAAATTGAAAAAGTAATATGAAAGGACAAGAGCAGCAATAATCATACCCGAAACTTCAAAGGCTGTGGCACCATTAATTTCAGCAGAAGTCACAGCTACAGTTTCTCGAAGAGTCACAGAATGGCTGGAAACTGATCTGTCCCTGCAGCGCAGATTCCCAAACTATTCAAATGACAAGCGTTTAATATTCAATAACGAATAAAACCAAGCAAACAAATGACGCATATAGAGATGAAACAAATTCTATACACAACAAGATACCAAAAAACAACTCAAGTAGGCAAAAGCAAAATCCAATCGACAAAAATGAGGGCTAAAACGAAAGAACAAAAAACTCACGATTGCGGAGCGCAGACATGGACGTTGTAAGCGCCTTCACGAACAAGGCCGTGAACGAGGTAAGTGAGGCCGGGAGAATCGATTCCTTCGCCGTTAGTGAGAAGAATAATGGGCTTCTGAGTTCCGGAAACCTCGAGATGAGCATCGGAAGTAGGAGAAGAAGGCTGAACCGATGCATCAACATCCTTGGATTCTTCCGCGTTCTTTCTGTTGCGAAGAACACCTTCGAGATTGGAAACGAGGCCTGGAGGCAAGAAGTTCTTCTTCACGGAAGTGGAAGAAGCCATAGATTCGAATTCAAAAGGTAGGATTAAAGAAGGAGAAGATTGTTTTGAGAAAGGAATCAGAAATCAGAACCCTAAGAACAACAGAGGAGAAATTAGCAGAAGAAGAAGAAGAAGAAGAAAAATAGAGCGCTGAAAATGAAAATGGTGAAAATGGAGAGGGAAGATAGATTGGTGGTCCGGTTCAAACGGCGTTACTTTCGTAGAGAAAGGAGTTTACTGGGTTTTTTTTTATGGCTTCAGGCTTCACCTAAAATGGTGAAGAAGAAAACAAACAATGCTATTTTTTTTATGTTTTAAAAAAAAAAAACAGTATTTTTTTAGGTGCAATTTCACATTTTTTTGTATTTTCTATTTTCACCAACAAAACATCTAAAATGTTACTTTTTCACCCAAGAAAAATGCTTGGGTGTCTTTTTTTTTTTGGAAAATTTAGGAAAATTAGTTAAATTGAAAAAATAATTATAAATGCAATCTTTTTAAAAATAAGAGTAGTGATAATAGTAAAATTATTATTGTATTAATAATAATGTTATATTAATAATACATAATATTATATCATTAATACATATATCAATAATATATAATATTGTATTAACACAATATTAAAATATATTAAAATTTAATTATATTTATAATTATTTTTGTTATAATAGCTCAACATTTGCAAGGGTTTTGAACCGATAAATTAGTCTAGAAAATGTCTTTGACATTATATTTATTTTGGCTAAGCAAAATGATTTAACTAAATGTGGACTAGAGGAGTTTGCTGGTTTTTTATAGTCACGTATTATATAATCTAGTAAACTTAGTTATAGATTTTAATCCCTACATTCTAAATACGGTTGTATAAACAAAATTGATAAATTTAATTCAAGATTTTTTAGTATGCTAGAAAGAATTTTGAATTAATAAAACTCATAAACATTTTAAGTTTAAATATTATTTTTGTTTCTAAACTTTGAATTTTGATTTATTTTAGTTTTTAAATTTTCAAAAATTCAATTTTAATCTTTAAGTTTATTTCAGTTTGGACATAAACTTTCAAATATCCAAATTTAAAATTGGTTCTTATGATAAATTTAAAATTAATATAAATTAAAATGAGTTAAATAATATTAATAATTTTAATATAAGTAAATAAAGTATGTGAACAATGATAATTAAAAAAAATCAATAAGTACTAATTTTAAATCCCCTCCCCCAATTGTGAATTAAAAAAAAAAAAAAAAATTATCAAAGTAAGTTTAGTCTCTCAATTAAAAAATTATGAAATCGAATCGTTGCCTCAAAAAAGTTCTTTAAATTCTACAAAAGTCGGTTTAGTAGGTAGGTAATTGACAAGTATTCTTTATTAAGCTAATTTAAAATTCATGAGTTTTGAAAATGTATAAGTTCTTTTGATTCAACTATATTTCGCAGTTGGGAGATTAAAATTAATAATTTTATAGTTATTAACTTATATAAGATGTACTGGTTGATGACGCAGTTGATTATTTTTTTTTATATTAATTCATTTGAACTTTATAATCATGAGTTCAAACTCAAAAACCGATATTTAATTCTTATATTATTTAAGA
>JBBMKA010000026.1:14939419-14969555 GCA_037833695.1 Sechiopsis laciniata | reverse complement strand
TGAATTTCATTAAAATCTACCTCTGAGATTTTAATCCCCCTTGTAAAATATTATACCTACAAATGTTGCATAATGTTTTTTTTTTTTTTTTTTTTTACAACAAAATGTTGTACAATGTAACTTCGTTTATTAGGAATATACACATTACCACTTTTGGTAATCCATACAATTATTTTCTCTTATAATTCAAATGAAAACTTTTATTTATTTATTGACATTATCCAAATGTTTTAAATTTTCATAACGGAACAATATACTTAGTTACTTTATGATGTTATTTTACCAAAAAAAAAAATCACCGATTTTTATTTTCAATTAGTTTATTATTTATGATAAATGGTGAGATATATTCACTATATTTATGTCTTTGTTTATAAGTGAAACTTACGTGTCTTATTTAGCAATATTATTAATTGCTTGCCGGTCTTTACAATTGAATGTAAATTTATGTTGAAGCATTCAATTTGCATTCCATTATTGCCCAAATAAACAAACAAACAATACATGCATATGATGTTTTCAAATATTTCATTCAACAAAAAAAAATTAAAATATCAATTGCCATTTATATGCATGTGTTGACGTAGAAAGATGAATCATATTTTTCTTTTTTCTTTTTTCTTTTTTCTTTTTTCTTTTTTAATTAAAAAAAAAGATCCTATGATCATTTTTGTTTTGTTAGTTTAATAATCTAAACCTAAATTACGTAATTGGAACTAATGGTAAAAAAAAATTAAATAGTTTCTATTTTCTATTTTCCACTTATTTAAATATGTATTGTGACACTATATAATTGATCTTACATTTTAATAATTTGAATGCAACTCTATTAATTCACACAATAATTTTTTATTTTTTATTTTTATTTTTTGAGATAACACAATAATTGTTAAAAGTGAACATAAGTGACAATAATTGACATGTTGTCATTTTTTTGACAATGAAATTTTACAACCGGCTTTATTTATAATTTTGCAGAAAATTTTATTTGTAATACCAATAATCACACAATGATTGTAAATATAAATAGTCGTTAAATTATGCATACTCTAGACAATATTTTTATACATGAGTTTATCAAATCATTAAGAAACATCTATTTGTAATATAAACGTCATTTAAAAAAAAAAATTAATCATATGTTGGACTCGAACTCATAATCAATGTGTTACAATATTATATACGTTGTCATTGTATATAAACGTCACTTTTTAAAGTCAACATAAATTTCACTTTTTTCTTCATTTTTGAAATACCATATCCATTTCAAACCAAATTTTTACCATCTTTCTATTGGGGAGGTCTGCCAATAATAACATCCGTCATCTTTTTTTTTTTTTTTTTTTTGGAATAATGATGTCCTTGAATTTTGAATTTAGAAGAGTAAAGATCCAATTTTTTTGAATCATCAAAAGAAGAAAAAAATGACAATTTTTTTAGTTAACAAATAATTGAGTGTGAATGATTTAAATCTACGGCCTGGCACACCTATGTTCGTGTGACATTGTTCTTATTGGTATTAGCAACATCATTTTTTTTTTACCCGTTATAGTGTGAAAATAGACTACTTCCAAAAGAAAGAATTAAACAAAAAGAATAATATTGTTGAATTCTAACTAATCTTAAAAATTGTTATTTGAATAACTTCACCCATTCAAATCACAAACTCCACTACCATAAGAGAAAAATGAAGAAACACCATCTCTAACGCAAGATTACAACCATTTCTTAGGTATAATACCTTTTCTTTTAGAATTCTTAGGTATTATACCTTTCATCATGTATATTTTAGTTTTTTGAATTTTATACCTTTCACCATCAAATAGTTAAGGTATCTATTCTTTGTTTCGAAAGCAATTTTTTTTTTTTTTTTTAATTTAAAATTTATTTTCAGAGAAGAGTTTCATGTTCTCTTGAGAAATTATGTCAATTGATTAAAAAAAAAAAAACTATGTCGATCATAATTAAATTTTAAAAATCAAAACAATTTTTGTAAAACAATTTTTTAATTCCAAATTTTAATTTGGTTTTTAAACCAAGGTAGGATATAAGAAAAATCATAAAATCAAATAGCTATTGTAAACTTAGATTTCAAAAATATAATAATTATTAAATGAAAACTTAATAATGCAATTTAAAAGTGAACCACAACAATATTTCAATAATATTAATATATTGTTATAGTTCAAATCTTCCCTCTAGTTGAACTCAAAAGATAATAATTTAAAAAAATTCAAAATGAAAATATTGACTTTTAGTATGATAAAAGTTAGGCCAATTAAGAGACTAATAATGGGCTAAAATTTCTAAAGTTACGCCGTTTTGGACTGAGCAACTTTAGAGAGAGAAAAAAGAAAAAGAAAAAGAAATTGTGTGAATGAGTTGGCTAAGTCGATTAATTTAAGCTGACGTGGTTGGTGGGCCCCTTCCCGATTTGTGAAAACGGACACTTTTATGGTTCCAGGTTGGCTTGGCCTGGACGGGGATACACTTATCCCGTTCCGTTGCCGCATATCTCCCCGGATCCAAACAAAACGTGCAATCAATGTTTATTAAAGACTCCCAACACAAAGTCCAGACCGCGTCAGAATTCGTGCCATTCAAATCCTATTCGTCCCACCCAATACTTCTTTCAATTACTATTTACTGCTTGCCACGTGGATATTATCATTATATTTTTTAATACAAATTGAGAATAATTATAGATGATATTATACTCTTAAATAGATAAGAATTAAATACCGATTTGCAGAATTTTTTACGAATTTCTTTCCCATCCAAATGTTTTCTTTTGAGATAGAGTTGGGTTCCTAAACATTTACAGAGAGAGTGAAAAGTTGCGTGCATTACTAAGAGGAAGGAAATTGCTGGTGAATTGGTTTTAAGACCAATTGATGTGAGAAGCACTTTATATCACTAAGCTAATTAATAAAAGAGATTAAAGAGAGTAGATAACATTTGATCAAACCACTTAAAAATTTGATATTATTCTTTTTTTCTTGATTTAGTTTCTATAATTGATTGTTTTTAGACTGTTGATTTTATTAAATAAATTTTGTGTAGGTTGTTATGCTTTATTTGAAGATATTGTTTGACAAAAAAGTTTCAACCCTAAGTTTATTTTTCAACACACGAGATGGGAATATATATATATATATTGAAACAAAGTTTCCTACAAAAGCAATTGGACTATTAATTAGAAACTATCTCACAACAAATGGAGGAGGAAATTAATTAGAAGCTTAAATGAAATCATTTTCTAGCAAAAGCAATTGGACTGACCTCACACCAATCCAAGCAATGAAGGGCCTTAATTTCCAATCCAGATATATTTGAATAATACTATAATTTCCAATAGGTCCTTAAAAAAACAGATATATTTGAATACTATAATAAAAAAGATATATTTTTTAGATTTAAATTTATTTTCAATCAAATCCTCTATTTGAATCTTGACCAAATTCTAAAAAATACTTTCTTGTTTGATTTTTAAATACATGGACAAAATGTAAATATGAAAAATAAATTAATTAATTAAAGTAATTACTGTAGGCTAAATTTTAAAAACAAGTTATCAAATGAGTCATAACTTAACTTTCAAAGATAAGAGCCCTAACTTTATTGTGTGGTTTCTTTTGTTTGTTTCCACAATGTGCATTAGTTATTTAGGAAATGGAGGAAAAAATTGCATTATTTCCTCACTCGGGATGCTTTAGACTTATTCTCATGAGCCTGCAATACCTGTACATAACCAGCTCTTTTGACTGGTTTGAATACATTATTTCAACTTTATAGTGCTTCATTTGAAATAATTGCCAAGTCTAAATGTGCAAAGTTAATCAAGCTCGTGATGACTTAGTTGATCTGATGTAATCTAATTCAATCCCACAATCACAAGTTCGATCCTCAAAATCGATATTTAACTCTCATTTTATTTGAAAGCAGATATACTCTCTATAGAATTTGTGAATCTATGATCTCCTCCCAAATTTAAATTAAAAAAGAAAAAAAAAATCATAATAACCACATATCTAAAAAATAATTTTATACTGTTTTATTAACATTTAAATATTGCAAAGTCAAGCTGTATGTCTTGTGAAAAATAATCGAAGTGCACGTAAATTGACTAAGACACTCACCGATATATAAACAAAAATATAAGACCAACTCCCTGAATAACATAGACTTGCATTCTTGCAATATTTATCGACTGAATTAATAATTGGATCTGCTAACATTTGGTAGTTTTTTTTTTCTTTTTTTTAGACTTTGACATTTGATAGTTGTATATGCATAGTCAACCAATTCTTACAAACTTGGTCACAAAATAATATACCAAGATTTTACATCTAAGTTAAATTAGTTATTCTTTTCACTTCAACTATCACATTATATTATCCTCAATCCAATGCTGGTCAAAATAAGATAATATTTTTTTTTTCTTGTTACATGTTAAAACTAATTTCTACTTAAAAAAAAATACGTACTTAAAATGTGCAATGATCTTTTAGGACTTCCCTAGCAAGATCAAGAGCTCCACTTTCTTTATATATAAGATGTAAATTGTAAGCTGCTTCTCTACGTAGGTCACAGTGGACTGATCTTTTATCCTTTATGCTTCGGTTCTCACCAAAAAGTTCCGGGATGAGGCAATCCTTCTGGTAAGTTGCAAGCACCTTTTCGTAATACGTAACTGCCATCGTCACGAGTCCGACGTGATGATACGCTCGAGCGATGTTGTATAGGGCTTCCTACAGATAATTAATAGACCAAATACATAAATGTTCATGGCAACACTAGGAAGATCTAGTTCTGGATTTGGTGTTTGCATCTTATATATAAATTTGGTCCTAACGGTTTGAAGAAAGTTCTTCAAATGATTATAAAAATTAGATTTAGTTTCTATAATTGGAGAAAGTTAGAATTAACCATCATGATCTAGTGGTTAAAGAGGGTTTTGGAGTATTTAAGGTGATGGATTCAATCCATAGTGGCCATCTACCTAGGAATTAATTTTCTACGAGTTTTCTTAACATCCAAATGTTGTAGGGTCAGGTGATATGTCTCGTGACATTAGTCGAGGTGCACGCAAGCTAGCTCGGACAGACACAGATATCAAAAAAAAAAGTTAGAATTTAGTTCATATTGTTTTTTTAATATTTTTGAGTGTTCGGTCAAGCTTACGAATGCCTCGATTATTTTCATGAGACATACCGTTTGACCCTACAACGTTTGTATATTAAGAAAACCCATGGAAAATTAATTCAAAGGTAGGTAGCTACCATGAGTTGAATGAATCCATAACTTTTCACTTCTTCCAAACCCTCTTAACCACTAGAGCAACCCATAATTGGTTAGTCTATATGGTTTTAAAATTTTAGAATTTAGTATCTATCATGTGATAAAACCAAAAAAATTAGTCTATGTCAATTGTAATTGTAGGCAAGTAAGATACATGGAGGTTAGCTATTTATGTGATGTGAGTTAAGCGACTGATTAGATTAAAAAATCACATCATTTACACATGAATAGTTACTTCCACGTACTAAATTTGCCAACGACTAAAAATAACATGGACTATATTTTAGGTTTTATCAAACCCGACATTAAATTTCAACTTTTAAAACCATTGGGATAAAAAATTATCTTTTCCGAAGTCAAAACCGTAAAGACTAAGTTTTATCTTTTAAAAACCAACGAATCTTTATTCTAACTTTCTTCCGGTCATAAGAACTAAATTTATAATCTGTCTAAATAATACAATACCTGGCTGTTATCACAAAGCTTCAAATTCTTATAGAGGAATGTCAAGGCTTGCGCAATACACTGATGCTTGTTTTGAAGACGAAATCCAAGTGTCAGGTTGATTAATGACGCCCCTGAAAGGAACATTGTTTAGGCCAAGGAAGAAAATTGTTGAAAACATGAAATCACTGAGTATCTGAAATAAAGAGTTTATAAATGTAGTTCTAAGTATTCGAGAGAGAGAGAGACATGAAGAACAGGGACCATACCAACACATAGGTTAACTAGGGGACTATCCGGCAATATTTTATAAGCTTCAAGATATTTCCTTGCAGCATCTTGATGATGGCTAATGGCGGTAAACTGATGTCCTGCAATGAGATAGGGTGGTGCACAATCTTTGTATTTGGCTTGCATGCTATTCAGAAGTTTGCAATGCCTTGAATCCCGGTTCGTCATTCTAGATTACACGAAAGCCTCAATCGAGTTGTGATTTATGGATTAAAAAGGAAACCAATCATAATGCTCCTATGTAAGTACTATTTGTGGAGATTCGAACTAATGAGATACAATTAATGCCAGTTAACCAATGTTCATATTGGCTAGGAAAATACTACTTTTTCCAAACTTGTATGTCACTACTCTCACTAAAGGATTGGATCCTTGTGCTATTAATTAGGCTTTTATTGTTCATTAATTAATTTCCTTTTCAGAAAAAAAAAAACCCTCACAAAAGGAAAAAATGGTTCTATCTGAGTAAACTCAATAGTTTAAAAGGACTCTACCTTCCTTAGGGTCATAAATCCCCGCATCATATTTTTTTAATGCAGTATCCTGAAAAAATGCGTCTCAAGTGCAAATAGATATTTATTTAGTACAACAAATGCTAATAGATCTGTTTCAGAAGTACAACAATTTTGTTGCGGCAGTTTTGTGGAAGCTTTGGATGAATCGAAATGACAGAATCTTTAAAGATATGGATGATCTTCACTACTCCATTTTTTTACTCCGTAACTCACTTAGCTTTAATATGGAGCAAGGGCTCTCAACCTCATTATAATTATAGTCTTAGCTACTTATTTGCTAATTGACATTGTTTCTTGTAAATACCCCATACCTTTTGTAATTTTCATACATCAACGAAAAGTTATGTTTTCTATCCAAAAAAAAAAAGATTTGTTTTTGTTGGTTGATATAAATAAATTTACTCCAACCCACAAGTTAAAGATTTTGGGTTGATTGGTGGTTTAAAATAATTCAACATGGTATCAGAGTAGGAGGTCACGAGTTCGAGCCCTTGCCAAGTCGTTTCCTCTCCAATTAAAATTGAATTCCACTTGTAGGGCATTTCTCAAATTTCAAAGCCCACAAGTGAGGAGTGTTGGTTGATATAATTAAATTTACCCCAACCCACAAGCTTAAGTTTTTGGATTGATTGGTAGTTTAAAATAATTCAACAGTTTCAAACCAAACAAAATATCAAAGGCTCAAATACCTTGCAGATACTTTATAATAGCAGTTCCAAGCAGAGTTGCTGTAAGGGTATTGCTTAACAACGTGCTTTGCAAAATTGAATACATGCTTAGTATCAGTTGCGCCGAATGCTAGTTCTGTAAACATAAAGTTACCAATAGTTAAAAAAAAAGCAGAAAAATAACTCTTAAGTTCAGAAAATCAAACAATTGCAAGTTTCAATATTTAACTATTTTCAATTACATTGTAAAAATTTCCACCTCCATAATGCTCTTTGTTGAATCATGTTAAATCACTCATCAACTCAATAACTTAAACTGATAGATTGGAGTAAATTTAATTATATCAAATTATCAACTAACACTTTTCTTCACTTTTGGGTTTACAAGTTTGAAAATGTTCAACAAAAAGAAAATCAATATTAATTAGGGAGGAAATGACTTGACAAGAGTTTGAACTCAAGACCTACTATAATTCCATGTTCAATCACCAGTCAACCCAATTTGATACTAACACTCGTCATCATTTGTGGGCTTAGAAATTTGAAAATATTCAACAAGTGAAAAATCAATATTAGTTATGGAGAAAACGACTTGACGGGAGTTTGAACTTAGGACCTCCACTTTGATACCATGTTAAATCATCAATCAACCTAAAACCTTAAGCGGATAGGCTAAGATAAATTTAATTATATCAACCAACACCCTCACCAAGCCATTTTAATAAAGTAAAATATGCTATAATTCAAGGCCTTTGGCCAAGAGAATTTAGCCGACCATCACCTTATGAAGCAAGTCACAAATCTAGCACCATTGTGGGAAATAGGCAAAATAGATGTATGTAACAAACAAGTGACAATTTGCAAAAGATACTTACGCGCTCCGAGTAACTGAAGTTCCTCCTTCCTCTCCAAAGACAATGAGTTAAAAGCCAACTTTAAAGTTAGACTTATTATCTCTAAAGCTTCAGAACATTTTCCCAAGGAAGCCAGTGCCTTGCACAACTATGCAAATAACAAAGAAAGTATTAGGTGGATGATCCAATGGGAGTTAAGTAATGAAACAAATGGGACTGCGTAAGCATGGGAAAAGAGGTAAAGTACAAAAATTGAGAAAGGCGTAAGAGGTACTAACATCGACAATAAGATTATGACACTCTTCATCCTTCAGAAGATTAGGCAGGGGAGATTCTCGATGCATCCGTAGCTAGAAACATGGCAGATGGAAATTTGGTTGAATATTTGCTAGTATATCCAAAGTTCGTATGCAATAAAATTAAGCAAACCAAAATATTTACCGTGGCCTCATCATCTAAATCATCATAGTTCAAATTCACCCCAGAAGCCAGAGCTTTAGCCTTCTTTTCTTCCTTGATTCTTTCCCTCGTCTGAAGCAATTTCTTTGCTCTGGACGCCTTTGATCTAATTTATGCACAGAAAAGAAGTTATCATATACTCGTTTAGAAGCAAAGCTGGTGAAATAGTATATAAAGAAAAGAAACTGGAATTATAAAAAGACAATAAACAGCACAGCAAGTTTATGGAAACTCAAACCTTAAAATGATTGTGGCTTTGGAAGCCATAAATAAGATTTTTCTAAGGACCAAATAATAAGAAAATTTTGAGGATCTTTTTTTCAACGAGAAACGGAAGTTTAGAACTAATGAATATCAGGCAAAATTAGCGATGATGGTTAAAAAATAAGAGTAGAAACCATGGGATAGCAATATTTTTAACCAACAGATGAAGAGCTTGACATGACTAACCACAGAATAGTTATATTAGCAATTCCAACATTCTCATCAAGAATGGCAAGAGATTTAAAAAATTAAAATGCAATCAATGTTCACTCTAGGCTTTCATATTCCCATTCAAGGGACATTGTGTATAAATCAGAATTGTTAAGAAAAGTAAGAAAATTATGTTAAAGATCTTCTTACAACATATTATCAAGACCTTACTACTTACAAATCTGATCTAGGAGCTACAGGTCTGAATCCACGAAATAGGCCACCAGTTTTACGTACATCTAGTAGTTTGACTCTTTCAAGCAAAACCCTCTTTGGAAGCTTCTTCTTGTTCACTTTAATCTAAAACCAAAACAAGTTATTTTTAAAGAAATGATATGGAATTTAGAGTTGGAAATATATAAAAGTACCTTGAAATTGAAGAAATCTGAGAGATAGAGAATCTAAAGATCTTGTAGATACTAATATCTTAAATATTAACAGACTATACTGCATAAGGATATTGCACATGAAGGACATATCCAAGAAACATAAAACGGTAAAGAAACAGGTTACTGAAGGAAATAAGACAATATATTTTGATAGATAGTTTCATTTTCTTTTCATACAATACATACAATACAATACAACTCGTAATCCTAATAGTTTGGAGCCAATATTTGATTTCTAAAGCCAACTGTCCATATTGCAGATAATGAGATAAACATGAAAAAACAATAAACTGCAAATATATATATCAATAAGCAGGGTAATTGTGTATGCCTCTTCTTGGACATATATTTTGATAGATAGTTTCATTTTCTTTTCATACAATACAACTCGTGATTTGCTTGATCCATAATTAGTGAGAGATTGATGGCATTTCGTTGCAGAAAACTTCTCCTTAGGACATGAGAAAGGACCTAGAGTCTAGAGCTCCAAGCAAGCATAAGAATGAATATACGGAAATCGAAAAACTATGAAGTTACCTTAATGTACTCGGATTTTCAAAGCCTAGACTAAAAAATCCTTATAACTTCGTGAGAGTTAGAGATCACCGTAAAGAAAACAGTTTTCAGCCACGTAATTTTAATTACCTTTTCTTGAAGAGTCTCTATATATAAGGACTCACGGACCAAAGGACAGATTGTATCAATGAAGTTCTCAAGCATTCCTTTAGTTCTGTATATGTGGCAAAGTTTCAACTTTACTCTTTCATTGAGCCACCAAGGTTTGCATTTGCTGGAAGATGAGCTAATGGAGTCTGCGTGAAGTGAGAAGTACCCAAAAACGTTCAATACATATGGTGAAAAGCACCTGCGAGCTTCATCTTTTAACTTGCAACTTGCAAGGGATAAATAACACGATAATGAATTGATGCACATACTCGAAACTTTCGGAGGAGATAGTAATGAAAAGACTTCTTCTTCTCTACCTTCCTCAAGGAGGAGGGAAGCCAAAGTTAATCGAGCATTAACGTTATCTTCAAGATGTTGAAGTACTGAAAAGAAACACTAGTCAGTTCTATAGTAATTTTCAAACTCACTTAAGATTTGGTAGCACTTCTATAAAGGCGAAAGATCAGTGGGAGGTGCCACTTTAGTGAAGTTTCATGCATCTTCTTGGGTTTCTATTGGTAGAAGGTTTTACAATTATAACTCAAACGTTATGAACACAAATCAGGGGCTTTTGAAGCAACCTGACAATTGGTTGAACCTTAGAAACCATCTAGCTAACCGGTTTGATTAAGGTTCTTTGAAATACAACTTCATGTTTTATTCGGTTCAATTCTAGACTTCAATGTTAACTCTTTAAAATGTAAAACTTCGTTTTTTGTTTTAAAAAAGAAAAATAAAAGAGGTAATTTATCTGAGACATTTGTAAAATATCTCGCCCCCTTTATAAGTAAACGAGAATTACATTGCTAAAAGGAAAATTAGAAAGAGAGATATCAATTTGAAAAAAACCATGATGCTGGCCTACAAAAAAGCTCCAGCTGGAATTGATCAAATCGTCGTGGTAACTTTGCCTCACCTTTATAAAAGAAAACAATTGCCTCTGCTCTTTCATTAGTTGATAAGTAACATTGGGCAATTTTTAGGTATAGAATTCCCTGCTACAAAAGTCAGGTGTTAATCAGGGTAAAGTACAAAAAAAAAAAAACTCAAGGAGTGTTGTTCAACCTGTTAAAGATTAAAAAATGTAACTAGATAAAATTAATTGAATTAAGCAATTGATTTAAAAAGATTTAAGACCACTACCACTACGCAGCAAAGTTACAGGGGGCATCAATATTATCGTTCAAATACGTTAAAACCAAGAGAAAGAAACAAGAAACACCAGTTGTATGGAAGATAGATTTTAAATATTCAATTGTATGTAATGTGTTGGTTGATATAATTAAATTCACCTTAATCCACCAGCTTAGGCTTTTGAATTGATTGGTGATTTAACATAATTCAACATGGTATCAGAGCAGGAGATCATGAGTTCGAATCCCTGCCAAGTCGTTTCCTCTCCAATTAAAATTAAATTCCACTTGTAGGGCATTTCTCAAATTTCAAAGCCCACAAGTGAGGGGGAGTGTTGGTTGATATAATTAAATTTACCTCAATCCACCAGTTTAGGCTTTTGGGTTGATATAATTAAATTTATCTCAATCCACCAGTTTAGGCTTTTGGATTGATTGGTGATTTAACATAATTCAACATAATGTAATGTAGAAACATGAAAAAATGCATATGAAATTTTGGTTCAGCCCATTATGAAGGAAGAAAAGAAAGATGACTACTGAAAAAAAAAAAATTGATTGAAGAAAATGCATCATGCATATAAGATCAGAAGTAATTTGAGAGTTTTTTTTTTTTTTTAAATAACAATTTGAGAACCTCTTATAGCCTAAAATGTGTGTGCTGAGAGGATATAGCAATCAAAAACTCACCCGAAGATCTAATAGAATTATGTAAAATGTCGTGTAACAATTGTAACAACACCCCATCCTTCCAACACCTCACTTATAAAGAAAAATGAAAACCAAAACCACTTACCACGTTCCCTCCAGCTTTAGCTTTTTCTGACATCAGATAATACTTCAATGCCAAGTTATAGTGCTTAAGAGTCAGCAACGAGTCTGCAACTTCAATCATCAAATTTGAGTGATCGTATGCAGCATCCCGCCCCAATTTAGCAAAGAGACACTGGTAGTAAATATAAACCAGTAAGTATAATATTTTCGAACTCAAGACAGATGCAAGCCTATTATCACTCCACCAAAAAGATGATATACTGTACAGAGCAAGCTATAGAAATTATCATCGGACATAAAACCATAACATACTATCATAGGGAGGCCCCACATATGGTGGAGCATGGAATACATACAAATGTTGTATCTCTATCATAAACTTTCAAAACACATTAAGCCCTTGAGGGCATTACTACTTTATTGGCCGAACTTCAAGCTGTACCATGAATAGATAGAGAAAAAATTAACATACTCTTTTCCACAATAAGAAATAAGTACAAAGCTAAAAGAAAAATGGTTGACAGCCTTGCATTGAGTAATTTCAACTTCCCACCAATAAAGAAGGCTAACTATGTTCCCCAATTATCTATCTAATCAAAATCTGACCAAGACCGGTATCCGAATTCATAAATCAAACACACCACAAAAACCATCTTATAATGAAGAAATAATTGTTTGTTATACTTCTAAACAGTGTGTTAAGAAGACTCCTGAAGAGTCAGCCTTATCAACAATATAAAACAAAGAAGTAAAACTAAATTCAGAAAAGAATGGCTTAACTTCAAATGAATGGATTATTATACTTAATTGGCTCTACGGATATATAAATGTTAGCAGCATTTAGCTATGCTTTGAAGACTATACTGACCTCTGCCTTCTCAATATTTCCGAGATGGGCGTGGCAAATTCCTGCTTTTGCAGTCAATTTCAAAGGTAGATCATTTCCTGCACAGTACACCTCATCTGCATGCTCAATGCGCTCAAGAGCTTTGCTGAATTCTTTACTTCCCATGTATAAAGAAGCTAGAAGATCAACCACATCTAAATCAGCTTCAGCTGGATGCCCTTTGATGTAATCCTCAAGAATGCAAATTGCACGTTCAAGATGACCGCATTTTTGGTACAGCTAGCATGATAAAGCAAGACAGGTTTTAGTTGCAAATTTAAGTAAATCTAAATACAGTTAGCTAACTGGGAATCAGATATAATTCCTCATCAAGGATATTTAAAGCTCAGAAGTCAAACACAATTAAGTTTGACTGTTCAATCAAACCCTAATACCAGGAAATAAAGAAACTATGACACAAGTGACTTATATTATGATGAAATAAACAATAGATGACTACAAAACATATCCTCAGATATTTATAACTTCCAACAAGAATAAGCTTCATCATTTCAAAACTTGTAAGAAGTAAAATTTAACTAGGAAGTAAAAATTTTACATCAAAACTGCTTTGAATTGTGTATCATAGAATTAAAAACTGCAAGTCATAGATTCAATAACATGGATAACTTAATGAATACTGCTCAAGGTAAAACCAATAGGATTGTGGTAATGAGAAGATTCTAATGGAAAAGTCTTCATTGCAATGTTTCCTATCGATATACATTGGCAACTTAGTAAGTGTTAGAAAATGCAGCTTGAGAAGAGAAAAATAAATATTGAAATTCTAACTGGAGAAGAGAAAATTGTTAAAGAAATTTGATTAGCCGAACACCTACAATGAACAAAACGTGTAATAGCCTAATAAGTGTATAATTAATGCAATCAAATCTTGGAACCTAAGTGCCTAAGACTAAGGAAGTCAAACCCTATGGAAAATTAAGAGATTAAACATCTAACCTTTGCTCCTTTCATTAGTGCTTCAACATTTCCCAGACATTGTTGATGAATTTGATCATATGTTTCAGCAGCTTTTTGACAATCTCCACGATCAAGGTAGATTGATGCATGATGAAATAACAAATTAATATCTTCGGGCTCTGCTTTTATTGCTTTAGAAAGACAGTAGCTTGCTTGATCAATGTCACCTCGGTCACTGCACATGTTAAATATCTAAAAGCTTTAAATCATATTTCTTGGTTCCATACACTAAAACTAAAAGTAAAAAATATGTGGGAACATTTGCATGACCACAATTCCTTAACTAGCATATACTTCTTAAACTTTAGGCGTATGCCACATGCATATACACTAGATACATCCTTTAATTCTAATCAAGAATGAAGGGTCGTTATGGTGCAATTGTTCAATGTCAGAGTCCTGCCCTCAGACATTTTGTGTCCATCATTTACTCCCTAAACTGATGATGGAAAGAGAGAACAAATAAATTTATGAAAATGGTAGTTCAAGAAAGTTCTAACGAACTTGGCTAATTAGATGCAACGTTCAGTATGAAAATATCATGGTTTGATAAAAAGTGATTGGTTCAATCCATGATGGCTACCTACTTAGGAATTAATTTTCTTAATTTTCTACAAGTTTTCTTGACATCCAAATGTAGTAGGGTCAGGTGGTATGTCCCATGATAATAGTCAAGATGTAGTAAACTGGGCGTGATGGATATAAAAAAGAATCATGATTTGACAAAAAAATTTGTATCGCATAAGAAATATATGCATGGAAGAGGACCTCACATTGACCATGAAAATAGCAGTTTCCAGAGAGATGAATCTCTTGGCATTAAATGTGCAGCAAGCATGTAGAATCCCATGGCTTTTACATCATCACCAATTGCATTATAAATAAGTCCTAACGTATGGTATGAATCAGGTACATCTGGGGCTTGCAGAACTACTTGACTCAACATAGATATACCCTGCAACCATAATGCTTCAAAGAGTAAATCCAGTGATAAAAAAAACAAGGAAATTTTAGCTTATTCCTCTTAGTAGGCATTGTGTTCTGAGGATTAAACAGAACTAATCAAAGGAAAGGAGATTATCTTTAAGATTATGTACCTTCTCATACTGGCCTTGAGCATAGCATAAAGTTGCTTCACCAAGCAACTTTGTAACATCACGATTAAGTTTTTTCTTTGATCCTTTCCGTCTACCTCTTTTTTTAAGCTACAAGGGAATAGAAAATCTTGCATCTTATAATAGATAATAGAAAAAAAATATATATATATATAAACACACACATGTATATAAATAAACACACACATGTATATAAACACACACATATATATATAAACACACACATGTATATAAATAAAAACAATAGAAAGCCCAATATTTTTTTGATATCCGTGAGTGTTCGGGCAAGCTTACGCGCATCTCGACTATTCTCATGGGACATACATACCTTCTAATTCTACAACATTTAGAAGTCAAGAAAACCCATAGAAGATTATTTCCTAAGTAGGTGACCACTTGAATTAAACCCATAACCTCTTCGATCCCTAATACCCTTTTTTTTTAATTCAACAGCATTTGAGGGAGAGGGGATTTGAACCTATAAGCTCATGATTAGTAAGTCGTGCATGATGCCACTAGATCATCTTTCACCCATAGGCCAGTCCATGATGCTTAATAAAAAACCCAATTTAGCGCAAAGTATTGATAAGAAATGCATGGCAGAGGGAATGGGCGCAAAGTATAGGGGCTTTCAATAAATCACGTGAACCCTTATAATTCTAAAGTCTCTCTCTTTCTTGTTTTCAAATTCTCCCGCTTCTCGCTGAAACCCTAGCATTTCTCCTCCTCCCTCCGATGCCGTTGTTACCGGTGTCGGGGGGAGCTCATCGTCGATGCTTGCTCCTTTCTCTCCATCCTCTTCTTCTTCTCTTTCTTCTTCTTCATCTTCTTCATTTTTTCTTCTTTTTCTTTTTCTTCTTCTTGGCGAAGAGGAGAGATTCTTATTCTTTTCAACCTCTCCTCTCAAAAACCTTTCCGATCATCCTCCACCTCTACAACTTCCGACTATCCTACAAATCACGATACAAACGTGATCTTCTTTTTCTTCTTTTTTTTCCTTCTTCTTCTTCTCATAACATCCACCTCCTCCACAACTGTTGTCCCGCTTCAACCTCCCACAGACCACGAAACAAACGCGTGTCTCTTCTTCGATTCTCATCTTCCTCCTCTATAACCTCCGACCTTCTTCAACCATCCCAGAAACTGCGATACAAACGTGATCTCCTCTCCAAACAACCTCCTTTCTCTCGTGGTGTTCAACATCCTGCTTCCCCATCAAGCTCTGATTTGAAGTGGCAGCCATTTTGGAATCAAAGATAATGCAGCGGCAGGCGAGTTCATGATTTCAAGACAAGGGGGAAACCCTAAAATGGATGATGGCGGTCTAGCCGGCTCGGCTTAGAACGGTTTGAGCTATCGCTTGAACCGGTTTTGGCAGTGGCACCAAACCGGGTTGTCTCACCGGACCGGTTAACAAACCTGGCGCCGAATCTTCAACACACTCCCTGTTTTTTCCTTTTCTTTGTTAGGATGTTGTACATCCATCTACCTCTTCTCTCTTCTTCTTCTTCGTAACGGGCTACTTACAGCTTTCTCCTCCCTCTCTATAACTTTTTCATTACATCAATGAAGGCTTTCGTTTCCTATAAAAAAATAATAATAATAAATCTTTACACGTGATTTCTAGGGGCTTGCCTTTAGGAGACGACCCAAAAAAATCCTACAAAACGTTTGGGGTAAGGAGAATGTAATGATTATGGGGGAACTATTATCTGAGTTTGAGGTGTAGAGGATGATTACAAGGGATGAAAAGCGTTTATGGGGAGAATAAGATTATGGAGGAATGAATCATGATTATGGGGGAAATGAATATTGATTATGGGGGATATGAATATTGATTATGGGGGGAATGATTATTAGTGGCACAAACATGGATAAGGGAATTATTCCTCATATACCCGTTTTCAATCCCCTTGCCCCCAAACACCCTCTAATGTTAACATTTTTTTTTTGATATTCATGACTGTCCGAACCAGCTTGCGTGCACCTCGACTAATGTCACGGGACATACCGCCTAACCCTACAACATTTGGAAGTCAAGGAAACTCGTAGTAAATTAATTTCTCAGTAGGTGGCCACCATGGATTAAACCCATTACATCTTAATTTCCTAAGAATCTCTTGACCACTAGGTCACTCCATAATGGTTCTAATGTTTATAATTTTGATGTAGATGGTAAGCTATATTAACAACTTATGTTAGATGGATATATGTACTAAACAACATTTCCAAGGGAGGCAACCAACAAAAACGTCCTCCTATCAAGTAAAATAACACCAAAAAAATAGTTACAAAAGAGCTTAGAAACAAAGGCATAAAAAGAAATATGAAATCTAATGAGGACCCAAACATTACGCAAAGACCTATCCACCCTTCTAAAAATTATATTAGCTCCTCCCAATAACCCACAAAATAGCACATACTCTAGCTTCCCATAAAAATTCCCCCTCTCACGAAAGGGGAGAGACATGAGACTCACTAATTCTCCCTCTGCAATTTCTCGATCTCGCCAAAACAAGGCCAAACTTCTCAAAAAAAAACCTCCAAGTCTGTAATAACCACTCAAGCATTGAAATAAGTTTGACCCATTATACTGATATATCGATAGAATAGTAGTTAAAATAATCCTATGGATGGTACCTCCTTTCGCTTTCTCTTAGATCCATAATTCATAGCTTCCATAATTTCATCAAAGCTTGCACCAGCAATATCTTCTACCCTGCCTCTCTTTGCAGATCTCTCGCTGCTTTTACAAGGACAAAGCAGGAAAACTATATGAACTTCAAACCATTAACTGAAAGAGCGCAAAAAGTTATTAGTGTTTCAACATGAAGAAGAAACTAACGGATTAGCACATTCAAGTAAGATAGCAACACCAAGAAATCAACTCAAACATCAAGAACTTAAATTGGAGCTAATATCAAAAAGTCCAACAAGAATTGAATCATTTTAAAAAATGCATGCCAAATACACTAAGTTCGTTGGGTTTGCTGGGTTCTTAATATGCAAACAGTTTAGCATTGCTTTATACACTCGCAAACTGGTTTAGTAGCTTACTTAACAACCCAAATCTAGAGTGCAGTTAGAAATCAGTTAATTATCATTTATTGGCATACATTAGTTGTTAGTAGGAAGCTATGTTGACAGTACGAGCATAGGCCAAGTTTTAGCATACACATTTGGCAGCACATGAATGAAAAACGACCTTTCAAATACACCACTCAAAATTTCTTCTGACTTTCCAAATGAAATAACTAGTATGATTAGATAAACCAGAACAAAATTTAGAAACCAAAATAAATTCTTCACAGTGAAACTGCAATGCAACATTCCCCCATCTCATCACTATTTTTCAGTAAAACCTTTGCAGGTAGATGATATGATTTCAATGTTCAAAAGTAAAACAAACCATTGAAAGGAAACCATTCCCGCACCCAAAAAAAGGGTGAGACATAAACTAAGAATACATATAAAGGCGGTGAGAGAACAGAAAATATAGAATGAAATTTACCTCTGACCATCTGCAAGAGCTTTTCGCTTTTTCTCGGCAAGCGCTTCATATTCAAGGCGTTCAAATTTTTTATATGGTTGGATGCTAAAATCTGTCCCTTCAACAAAATCAAAAGGATTTTCTCCAGCCTTAAATTTGAAAATGTAACCATCTTCTTCTTCTTCTCCTTCACCCTCCACTTCTTCCTCTTCCTCTTCTTCTTCTTTCTCTTCCTCTTCCTCTTCCTCCTCCTCTCTATCCTCTACTTCTGTTTCGACAAGTTCTTTTCCTCGCACAGCACAACCAGGAACCTCTTCATTGTCAGAAATTTTATTCCCTTCTTCTTCCATTCAAATGCACGATACTTGAACCTCTTGAAAGAAAACTGTCTGAGAGAGAGAACACTAACAAATTTATTAACATACACAGAATGAATGATTCAATAACATTAAGAAACTAAATCATATTTATAGCAATATGCATCAAACAGTGAAATAAGGAATTGAAATTTCCATATGTAAACTTCATGAGCAATTCTCGAAGAAAAAAATAATGGGAGATTTATTTCACCAAACCATTAGTACTTGGTAACCTAAGTTGTTAAATTTTCCCCAACACAACATTTCTTAGGAACAATGGCACAAATCAAATATATGTAAAAGCAACGACACTGAGATAGAAGCCGATCAAGGATAAATACTGATTAAAAAATGCATCCCCCAAGGTTATGAACACAAAATTTTCTAAAATCATAATCGGGCTTCTAGATGAGAAACAGAAATTGGAGTTGAATAACCTGAAGACAAATAAGGCACAAAGAGCAGCTAAGCTGAAAAGGGAACCAACAACAACAACTTGCATCTAGTTGAAAGTTTCGATTTCTGTAAAGTTGTATCATAATAGCTCAAACATGAACTCCCAATGAAATGAACTGGAAAGCGAAGCAGACTAAATTATTCTGCCGTTGGCGCCAAATAACGATTGCAATAACCTAACTAACATCCAAAAAACTCAAAGAGCTGCTAAGCTTTCGATATCCCAAACGCATAAGGAGAGAAAAACTAACAAATATAACATAGTTGGAAGCTTCGATTTCTATCTTCTCTAAATCAGAGCCATAGACGAAACAGAATTCAATTCTGATCACCTGAACGGCAGACTGAGCAACAGTCTCGGCCGGCTTTGAAAATTTGAAACTAACGCACGGAAATTTTACTAGGTGCATTGTGATTGAAAATACCGCACAGATTGAATGTTTAATTATTAGGTTACCTGGAAGAAGTGGCGGCGGCGGCGGCGGCGGAGTATCGGAACAGACGAATTGATGTCCAGTCGACGGAGGCGTGGTCGGTGATTCAGGGCATGAAGATGGCTGGTGAGAGGCGAAATATATGATCGGATTAACGGTATGGCTGATTTTATTTTCTAAAAAAGTCGTTCGAGTCCATAAATATGCGTTTGAGTTTATTTATTTTATTTTGTTTCATTTTTTTAAATTCTAATTGGTTTAGGTTTTTTTTTTTTTTTTTAATTACTATTGTTGGGTGACTTTATTGTATTATTATTTTGGGAAAAATACAATCTTCCTATTTGAGATTAGTTTCAATTTAGTCGTATCAAAATTAAACAGTTTTACTTCTTACATTTTCATAATGAACTAAAAATTTAAAATTTGTATAATCATTATTTTAGTACACATTTAACTATTTTATGAACTAAAAAGTGATAGGGACTACATTGAAACTAAGTCACAAATGTAAGTACTAAAAATGTATTCTCGTTTTATTTGAAATCATGACTATTTATTAATGATAATAGAAAGTTATACCAATAAAATCATAATCTACTGGGAGTCGGTACGTACTAAGACTATATGAGCTACATATCTAGGAGAAATCTCAAAGGATCAATAACATCTTGATATCTAATCTTGTTAAATACAATAATGGAATAACTCAATACAAAAGATCAACTGGTAAATTTTAACGAGTTGAATTTTGACAAGCTTTAAGGCTAATCCAATAAACATAAAACTTATCGACGTCCATGAACCGACCAAAGTGAATAAAAAGGTTTTCAATACTATAAAAGAATGGAGACACCTTTGAGACAAAAATATGTTCATCGATATGAAAGCATTTTCTTTATCAATTCTCTTCCGCAAAGCTAACACGTTACTCACCTTAAGTTAATGGCTTAAACGATGTGGTAGCACTTTGAATTGCTTTGGCAATTAGTGGGTCGTTAACAATAATTACAAACACTAAATATGCAAGAGTTCGAATTGAATCGAGAATACAATTGAACAATAGATTGGGTCTTGGATCTAACGTGCAGGCGCGGGGATGATTCGTGTCAATGAATGAGTCACGTTTTTAACCTAAGGATACTAGGTTATAATCAATGATAATTTTAAATTTGTTTTTTTTATAAACATATAATATATTTTTTTGTTAGTGGCATGTTGGTTTGACTATTAGGTGGTATTTCAATTCATATCTTTTCGTGGGTTGTTTGGGCTACTGGAAATCATTTCTCCCATAATCACGTTTTTCAAAAATCATTTTTTTTCATTTTCCTCCTAACTACTTTTTATTATCTCTCAAACAACTTTTTATACATTACATCACTCACATCATATTCATTATTTTATTTTTCCCATAATCATTACTTTTATCTCAAACACAAATAATTATTATCCACATAATCATTACCTTCACCCAAAACACAAATAACTATTCTCCTCCCTATTCTCCCCCTCATTATCATTTCTCTTGCCCTAAACACATCCTATATGTATTAGGTTCGTGGTCCCCATCTTCCAATTTACACTAGTAATATTTTGAAGATAAACTTAATTTTTAAGTTTAGATCTAATTTGATTAAACACATTTATCTATGATATTTTAATAATACTTTATTTTATTTGTTTTGCATTTTTCTAATTTACTTTTATAGTGATTTAAAAATAATAATTAAATTCACGCTAAAAATAAAAATAATCAATATATTAAAATTTTAAATTATTAGTGTCATTTAGGTAGGATTCAATATCTACTCAAAATAAATTGGTGACATTAGTCGAGGTGTTCGTCTTGTACACAGTAAGTGTCTGGCAGGCTGTCTAATCTGACGAACTTCTCTTTGGCGGGCTACAATAATCTCTTTTCTTTTTAGACAGCTTAACCAGATAGTACTTTTTCATCGGAAAGTACTTTTTCATTCTTCCATCGACGATTTCGAAACCGAACCCCTTTTCGATGGTCTTGTTTGTGGGTACGACTCTTCCACCCACTTCCATGGCCTATCTTGCCGCTCTCACAGCCCGAGTTCAACTTCCAACCTCTGCATTTTCGATTTCCAGAAAAGGGTTTTCTTCCTTTCAGCGGATTTTCCAACCTCGCATTCAATCCGGTGAGCTACATTTCTTGCTCTTTGTTTAGATGGGTGTTCGATTCTGCTACTTACTCTCTTGGCAACTAGTTCGATTTCTTCGCTATTTCTATTGTTCGTGTTGCTTGTTTGTTTCCCGCTTCAATTGTTCTGTGTTTCTTGAGTTTTCAAGATTGGGGTGTGGTGGAGTGTTCATTAGTTGAATTGGAATTCAATGTCTGCTGTTGGGGATTTCGTATGGCTCTACTATAATTATGATCCTTTTTGTATTTTAAATCCTGCTAGTTAAATCTTATAAGGTCCAATCCTATTCAAGTTTTTTAGAGGAAATTTGTATTAGTTATCATGAGTTGACCTAAGGATGGAGAGTGTCTTGTGGAACTAAAAAGTTGTGAGTTTAACATATGTTGACCACCTAGAATTAAATTACTACGGGTTTTCTTGACATCTAAATTATGTAGTGTCAAGATAATTGTCTCCGGATAACAGTGCAGTTGCGTGTAAGTTTTCGTGATTACTCATGGATATAAAGAAAAGGAAAGAGAAAACGTGTACGGTAGTTTTCTCACTCTTTGTTTAGATGTTTATTCAATTATGCTACTAAATCTCTTGGCCCATGTTCGATTTCTTCACTATTTCTATTGTTTGTGTAGCTTGTTTGTTTTCCGCTTCAGTTGTTCTGTATTTCTTGAGTTTTCAAGATTTGGGTGTGGTGGAATGTTTATCAATTGAATTAGAATTGGATGGGGACTTTATATGGCTCACTATACTTATGATCATTTTTTTATTTTAAATCGCGTTAGTTAGATCTTATAAGGTCCAATCCTATTCAAGTTTTCTAGAGGAATGTTGGATTAACTATCGTGAGTTGACCTAGGGATCTAGAGGGTCTTGTGGAACTATAAGGTTGTGACTCTGTGAGTTCAACCTATGTTGACCACCTAGAATTATTTTACAACGGGTCTTCTTTGACATCCAAATTCTCTAGGGTCAAGATAATTGTCTCTCTATAATAGTGGAGCTGCGAGTAAGTTGTCTTGGATAATCAAGGATATAAAGAAAAGGAAAGAGAAAACGTGAATGGGAGTTTTCTTGTTACTATGTTCTGTTGTATTCTGTTGATTGGCGGGTGAGAATCAGGCAAAATTTGAAGGGGTTGGGCGATCATTGTTAACAACCAGAGCGTTGACAGATTTTGGTTTCTTGTTACTGTGTTCTGTTCTATTCTATTATTTCTCAGCATCATACAGTTGTGTTGTAATGCTTGCTATGTCTTTGCAGTTTCTGCAGATGAGATTGGTCGAGAGACTATATCTACCAATGAATCAGAAATCATATTTGTAGGTACTGGAACCAGCGAAGGCATACCGCGAGTGAGCTGCCTGACCAATCCTGTAAAGAAATGTCCGGTATGGTTTTTGGATTTCTTAACTTAAGTAAATTTGCTGATTAACGTCATAATGTGTAGCAATGGCTTAAGTTCCTTCAAAGTGAAGATGTTTGCAAGATGGAAACTATGGTACCTACTTGTTGTGGGCTTAAGTGGGAAGGGGTATTATGGGTTATTGAAATGTGGGTCTGTGACATTTGAATTTAGTTTGTAGGCTTATGATTTTTAAAAGCACTATAGAGTATAGAGTATTAAAGTTGGGTTTATAAGTGTAGTTTATGTAGACCGTAGCATACTAAATGTAGATTTGACTTCTTAACTTCGAGTTTACGAGTTATAAGCCTGACTCGTGGTCCGAACACCCATTAACAGGTTTTTTTATGACTATTTTATTCTTTTAGGTGTGCTTCAAAGCTGCAGAGCCAGGAAATAAGAACAGGAGGCTCAATACCAGTATCCTAGTTCGATATGCTAGACCTTCTGGAAGTCGTAACATTCTTATAGACGTTGGAAAGTTAGTTTATTATTACCATACGATTTTTATTTCTTAGCCTTTATTCTGTATGTTAGTGCCTTTCTCATTTTTCTTATATAGTTATGGTATGGCAAGTGGAGCTGGATTAAAAATTCATCCGTTATTGATAGATATGATCGTGGCTGTTGTGACGATTCTATATTTTGCTGCAGGTTTTTCTACCAAAGTGCTCTCCGATGGTTTCCAGAATTTGGGTCAGTAATTGTTGTTGTTGTTGTTGTTTTTTTTTCTTGCTTTAAGTCCAACCTTTTCTATAGAGTAGATTTAGGTAAAAGTAAAACTTGGATGCCTTAATGCTTGGTTGACTATTAAATTAGGGGGATCTAGATGCACATCTACTGCTAGGAACTTTGTAACTCACGTTAATTAATTTTATGGTTACTTTTAAAGCTTCGCATTCCTTTTGCATAGCTCTCTTATCACTTTCTCGGTCAAGTTACTTCCATAATACACATGTTTGTTTGTTTTTGGTAGTAATGGTAAGCTGTAAACTCGTTTATCTTTTAAGTCCGTGAGTTCTAATTATGGTAGGTACCTAGGATCTTAAATTTCAATGTCAAATGATGTACACAACTAGAGAATTGAGCTTGAGATTAATTCATAATTGAAGTGCATTGAAGGTACATTGAGCACTCATGGTAATGAAAAAAGAGAAAAAGTTGGGTTTCTTTTTTTTTTTTTGATAGGAAACAATAACTTTCATTGATGTATGAAAATTACAAAGATCAGTTCATGAAGGTTACAAAAAACTTTGCCAATGAGACAAGAGTGTAGAAAACTGTCATCTTTGAATGGATGGTCAGTATGAGCCCTAGTTAATGCAAGAACAGTGATGGATTCAATAATAGTACATATATCGAGTTCGCTTCCTCCAAAGAGTTTTGCATTTCTCTTTTTCCAAAGAGTCCACCAAAAAGCAATGACAAAGGTTTTTCAAAGAATCTTTTCTTCCTCGAAAGGGTGTCCGACGAGAGCGCACGAAATTATGTCTTGGATGTTTCCAGGCCTGGTCATGTCCCAATTGAATGCACAAAGAAGATAATTCCAGATTCGATTAGCAGTGTCACAAAGACTAAATAGATGAAGATGGCTTTCTTGATCAGCAATGCACATGATACAACAGTTTGGTGAGATGGATACGCTCTGTGCTGTAGATTGTCACAAGTGTTGAGGAAGCCATGACTAAGTTCCCACGTAAAAAACTTTGTTTTTTTGGGGTGTGGGGCCACTCCAAATCTCGGTGGACACATCCTTCTTAGCATGGGGAGTAAGGGGGGCAAGACTGGATAGCATGGATTTAGATGTGAAGGATCCCGATGATTCTAGAGCCCATCTCCAGGAATCCCTCCCATTGCTTGGGAAAAAACTATCCATATTGTCAAGAAAAATAGCCCATTCCACAATCTCATCATTTTAATATCCCATGAGCTGGTAGCACAGTCCCACATCTTAGCCACACTTTCATCTTTATAAAGGGATAGTTGATGTAAAAGAGGATATTTCTCTTCTACATCACCTATCAATCAAAGGGAGAAGAAAAGAGAAAAGAAAAAGGCCTGCAGGCTTCATCTGTACCTAAACCCATTATAACTTAGAGTTGAAAATAATGTGGGATTCTGCCCATGTAATTGTTCAATTCTATCATTTGTCTGTTACAACGTAGGATAAAAGATACTAGACAGGAATCCTTTTTTTTTTTTTTTTATATCCGTGACTGACCGATCCAGCTTGTGCACATCTCGACTGATGTCACGGGACATACCACCTAACCCTACAATATTTGGATGTCAAGCAAACCTGTAAAAAATTAATTCCTAGCTAGGTGACCACTATAGATTGAACCCATAACCTCTTAGCAAGGTTTTTTTGACCACTAGGCCACTCCATGATGGTTTCCTTCTTTCTTTTACCATATAAAATTCTGTTTGATATGGGGTAACCATTGACTGTTGTACTGATTTCCAGCTTTAATTTGTTTGCCTACACTCCCTTTAACATGTTAGTCTTACCACATAACCACGATTTGGCATTGACCAAAATAATATGCTACATTTCAAGTTTTTCTTGTTTCAATTTTTTAATATGTTGTAGCATTGTTCTCAGACATGATCTTATGCCATACTTGTTTTCATATGATTTTTACCTCATCATAACTAGTTGCATTTCTGCCAGGATAAGAACAATTGATGCGGTTGTTATTACCCATTCTCATGCTGATGCAATTGGAGGTCTCAAACACAAATACCTGGCAATCTAATCTTATTTTTTATTATAAAAAGAATTTGCAATTCTAGAGTACATTCTTCTACTACATCCCCTGCCCCATTTTATATATAGCCTTCACACTAATTGATCATAGACCCCTTTTTTTTTTAATTTTAAATTTTAATTTTTTAAAAAAAAAAAAAAAAATTTATCAGGTCTAGACGATCTTCGTGACTGGACAAACAATGTTCAGCCTTCTGTTCCAATTTATGTGGCTCAGCGTGATTTCGAGGTTCAACCTTTTGTAGTTTAATTCCATATTTATTTTCTTCATGTATCCATAAT
Source organism: Sechiopsis laciniata (assembly GCA_037833695.1). Taxonomy (NCBI): domain Eukaryota; kingdom Viridiplantae; phylum Streptophyta; class Magnoliopsida; order Cucurbitales; family Cucurbitaceae; genus Sechiopsis; species Sechiopsis laciniata. The sequence continues at coordinate 14,943,247 of JBBMKA010000026.1, read as the reverse complement.
CCAAGTATTTCATCTTTAATTCTTACATGATATTTGACATATAGTGAAATATTTAGGTGATGAAGAAGACTCACTATTATTTGGTTGACACAAGTGTGATCATACCTGGTGCTGCAGTTTCAGAGTTGCAGTTTAATATCATACCCGAGAAACCTTTTGTAGTCAGTGATTTGAAGGTATGAATTTTAACTTCGAATGGACTATTTTTTCGAGCCTCCAAATTTTTTGTGGAATCCAATTCATCACAGCTTGTTTGCATGTAGTATTCAGTTATTAAAAGCAGAAATGTTTTAAGAATGTTTTTGTTTGATTTGAGTATAGGTGACAATTTTTGTTTTTAGTTTATTTCCTAATGTACCTGATAACTGATTTTGGATGATTTCCCAAATCTCTAGAACAAAGTGATATGAAGATATGTTATATCTATGTGTAAATTAATTTACAAGACCTGAAATGCTACCTTTAAGCAATTCTGATCGCATTTTATTGCATGCCCTTATATTTTCTTTTATTTTTCTCAAATGTAGTTTCTTACACACACACACAAACATCTGATAGCTTTTTTTTTTTTTTTCCTTTTCCAGATTACCCCTTTACCAGTGTGGCATGGTCGCGGCTATCGTTCGTTAGGTTTTCGATTTGGGAATGTTTGTTACATTAGGTAAGTAAAAAATACTTCTCCATCTCAAAAAATGTTCAGAACTCAGAAGCATTGATCAGCTTAGAATTTACCAATGCTTGTCTGCATTTTTGGATAGTGATGTTAGTGAAATACCCGAAGAAACTTATCCACTGTTGAAAGATTGTGAAATTCTCATTCTGGTACCTCTCTCTCTTTCTCTCTCTTGCATTATAAACAAACATACAGTGGAAAGTAAGATAACAGTTACGATATGGTTTATTTTCAGGATGCTTTACGACCTGATCGATCTTCCTCCACCCATTTTGGGCTTCCAAGAGTAATTCATCACTTTCATTCAATGTTTTCGAAGCATCCCCCTCCATAAAAAGAAAGAAAGAAGAGATTTAAGGGGCATTTGGGCCTCCATTTAAGGGTGGGCTAACCCAACCCGTTTTGGGCCCTCGTTATATAATCGGTAGATTAGCTCATAACCCTTCATATCAGCTATAATAACCCTCCATTTTTGTTACAGTAACCTATGTTATAATAAAACTCTTTGTTATAATAATTCCCTGTTATTATAACTTGCACCCTAAATACAAGTTATCGTAACCTCTGTTATAATATCTTGTATCCCAAATGCAGGTTCTTATAATCTCTTGTTATAATAATCTACCATTTATAATAATTTAACCGTTGTCCCAAACGTCCCCTTAAGGTTTCTTTCTTCTCCTTCTCTCAGGCTTTAGAGGAAGTAAGGAAAATACAACCAAAGAGAACTTTGTTCACTGGTAGTTTGTTTTAACTCTCCCTCTCTCAAAAGAATTCTATTTTATTATATTTTAGTCCTTGATTTTTACTACAGTAAAGTTTCAAAAACATTTAATTAACTCATGAGCTTTGTTAAAGTGTGTTGAGTATGTAGAAAATGACAAATCTGTATCTGTGCTTTTATGGTATTTGATGTGAAGTGTACCATTTGATATACAGGTATGATGCATCTAATGGATCATGAAGAAGTAAACAGTTACCTGTTGAAACTGAAGGAGACTGAAGGCGTTGACGCTGAACTAAGCTACGATGGTCTTCGAATACCAGTAACTCTCTAACTCTCCTCTTCTTCTTTCTAACAATTTTGCTTTCATTTACACCATTATTTTACTTGATCAAATCATATCAACAAGATGTAACTAATACAAAATATTAATACTACGCACTAAACATTTGCCTCCAATCTAAAGCAATGGGTTGCCAAAGCGGCTCAATCCTGTAATAATTGACATGTATCCTAGACTTAGAGGTCGCAGGTTCGATCCTTTATACTCAAATGTAAAGCCATAACATCCATTATTTGGCTTACTTATGAGATGTGATGTTTCCCTTCTCTTCTGCAACTTTCATCATACATAATTGTGGTGAGATTATTTGTTAAGGGTGAGTTTGACATGATTTTTCAAAAGGTTAAAAGCTCTCCTTAGCCTTTTAAACTTTTTGGGGTTTGGTTGGATAATCAAAAATGATTTTGAAATTTTTTAAGGCATGTTTTGCAAACAATTCTGAATTTTTTTGGTGCATCATCGTTTGCCCTGGTCAATAAGAACCATGAAAACAATAAAGGGCTTAGAGGGAATAGGTTCTTCTCTTCATGTCCACTTGATTATGTTTTGATATCTTACGTGTTTCTTGACAATCAATGTAGTAAGTCAGACGCCAAAAGGAGCATAGCTCCAATGTTATCTTGAATGATCAAATAACTAAGAAGTTTCAGGTTCGAATCCTTTCATTCCTAATTTTTTTATTTTTTTATTTTATAGTAAGTTAGATTGTTTTCCCTTGAAATTAATCAAGGTGTGCCTAAACTAACTCTAATACCCACATAGATTTTTTTTAAAAAAATGGTCCTTCACATTAGTGATTTCTAGTTGGAAGTCTATTTTTTTCGTCAACATAAACATATTTTGGGAGGCATTTGATGATTAATAAACACTCTTCACAAAATCATTTATTATTAAATCACTTTTGTCAACCTTTAACTTAATAACTCAACCAGTCAAGGTATTTATTTTCAATGAAGAAGTTGAAGGTTGGAATCCTCTCCATATATTTTTGAACTGAAAAACTTATTTTTACTAAAATTGCTTGTTTAAAAAATCACTCTTAAACATGCCTTAAAAATATTTTTTACCTTTTTCCTTTGAGAGAAAGGAAGGTGCTTTCTTCATCCATGCTACTGGTATTAGGTTCAAACACATTCATCATTTCATAAACATTCCTTTCTGATAGAGACTGCAGGTTGGTGAATGGGTTTCAATTCAACCAAAATTGTTACTAGCTGCAACTTAAATATTTTTATTTTTATTTTTATTTATATATAACTTTGTTGGTATGATAGGATCTAGAAGCAGATAATTTTGACACAACCTTTTAAAAAAAATAAAAAATGAAATTTTTTTTTTTTTTTGACCCTGTCTTCCTTGATAGATGGAAAAGTAGTAAAGACAAAAAAAACCCATGAAATTCATCATGGTTTTAAATTACTTATGGTTCTTTAAAAAAATTTATGATTATTTTTTTGAAAATGAGACAATCTTAGTAAAAAGTTTGCTTCAAAATGAAGGTTTGAGAAATAATTTAAGAAAACCCAATTTAAAAAAGCTACCCTACATATATAGTTGTGGATTTTTAATAACCTATTGGAATTTGGGACCCACACTCCCTTGATATGATGATAATCTAATCTTTCAATTTTTTTCTATTATTCTATTAATAGATAAGTTGCGAGTAGATAGAAGAAAAATATGTTTATTATATTTTGTATTGAGCTATACTTTATTTAATGGTGAGTAAGTATTTTGGAAAAAAGTAAAAATTATTTTTTTTGTATTTATCTCTACTTTAACATTTCTTTCTCTATTAATTAAAATTATTATTATTATTATTTTAAAAGTAAAAATATGTAATTCTAAGACCCACCAAGGTAAGTATTACTCTTTTGTTTTTAACAGGTAGGAGCAGAGAACTTTCTAATAATATTTGAGCTGATTTTAGCTCAAATACTTTTTATAAATAAATATTGTTTAAAAATACATTTGGTATTTCAACTTTGATAAAAATAACAATTCAGTTTTTGAACTTTCTAATAATATTTGAGCTGATTTTAGCTCAAATACTTTTTATAAATAAATATTGTTTAAAAATACATTTGG
>JBBMKA010000026.1:14928677-14939319 GCA_037833695.1 Sechiopsis laciniata | reverse complement strand
TATTTCAACTTTGATCAAAATAACAATTTAGTTTTTGTATTTTATAATTTTGACACAATTTAGTCTAATACGTACCGTGAAATTTTGTAACAATTCAGCTTAATAGTGAAAATTCTCTTCAAATCAATAATCAATTTTTATTATATAATGATTTATAATTGTATTAGTCATTGATTACTCTATCTACGTGTGTATGAAATTTTATTAAATCTTAAAAATAATTTTATGACAGCGACTAAATTTACAATAGACTTAAAATTGTTACAAATTCTTAAGGACTAAATTGTTGCGCACTTAATTGCCTAAATCGTTACAAAATTCATTTCAAAATAAAGTTTAAGAACAAAATTGTATTTTTAAAAAACTAATATGTACTTCCACAAATGTTCAAGAACTAAACGTGTTTTTTAACCTAAATAATTTTGTAATATGGATTGATTTTATGTCTTCGTTTTTTGGAAATTGGGAAATTTTTGTTCCCCTATAGTCCGAGTCGCGATGCTTCAAGGGTTTCTAGGATTGATTTTATACATTTATAGATCTTAATTCCAAGCTTAAATGAACATTGCTAAAATAGCTGAATCGTTAATTTAAATAATTGATGTGGGTATAAATATGTATAGTTTTTATTAACCAATAAATAAGGAGATTTTGCATGTATAATAAAAAAGAGCAAAATATTTTCATTCATAGCACAAAATCAAAACTAATTCATTTGTAACAGAAAATTCAAATTGAGTTCTATCATCGATAGAATTCAATATATTGGTTAGTTCTATCACTGATAGAAATCAATCAGTGATAGACCCATTCTAATCTATCACTAGTAGAGTTCTACCATCAATAAAAATCATGTATTATAGATGAATTATTTTAAAAATTGTATTGCAAATATAATACAAAAAGTAGAATGTGCTGCTTAAGTAAATTTTCAATAAATAATTAAAAGCTAACTAGACAACATACATTCTTAAGATTGGATTTTAAACACTATAAAATCGATCATTAAAAAAGATAGAGGACAAAATCAATTACAATTTTATTTATTTATTATTATTTTTTAATTATCCCTCATTTCTGGTTTATTATTAGACATTGCAAGATTCGATCTTAAAATTTTCTATCTTCCCAAAAAGGAAATTTGGAATTCCTATTTATTTATTATTATTTTTTTAATCAAAGTTTTTTCCCCTCAATGTACGATAGGATAATTTTAACGTTTATGCAATAATAGTGTCAAATGGACAACAAATTGAACATAGAAATTATACATGTCATGTGGAGAGGGTCCCATTACCCAGGCTCAAAATGACATAAAGAAATCTTGATCCACTTTTCACTCACAAGTTTGTATTATTTGCATTCTCACTAGGTTGAAAAATGAACTTCAAAATATCAATTTTGTACAACAATTATTGAGCTTAGGATAGTAAAAATTTAAAAGACAAAAAAAATCATTGGTGAGAATGTTTTACCCTATCTTTTTCAAACACATATTTTTTTTAAAGTATTCGTGAGCATTCGAGTCAGCTTGCATGCTTCCAAACTATTTTCACAGAATAATTGCATGAATTTACAACATTCAGATGTTAAGAAATTTCATAGGAAATTAATTTCTAAGTAGATGATAATGATCATTATAGATTGAATTTATAATTTTTTAATTCTCCAATAACTTTTTAACCACTAAATCACCTCATGATGATTAAGATTAAAAAAAAAAAGGTTACTCTTGCGAAACTCTAGCGATCTTTTAGCGTTATTTTCAATTTAGAAAATGAAAGATACAGATGATGATCGAGAATCCATGACATTTCTAAGTTGATGGACAATATATTATTGATTTTCCTATATCTCTCAATTTAATTCAATGAATCGATATTTATAAAGTTTAGTCTAGTAGATTTGATGATAAAATGTACTCTCAATCCCGAGCATTCTCGTGGATTGAAGTAGAGAGAGAGGGTCCAATTAGGGCATGGGTGCCTCAAGGTGGTAGTGATTAGGGGGAAAAAAAAAAGAAAAGGAAGAAAATGATTTGTGTGGAATGGGCAATAATGCTTTTTTCCAAATTCTTTTTTTTTTTTTTTTTGTGTGTGGTGCATCATGTTTGATGCCTCTGTATATTGGCAGCCAATGGAATTTCAATTTTATTTATTTTTTTAATTAATGTGATATTTGGGGGAATTTGTTGTGGGGCCCACTATTATTCAATTATTAAGCGCGGGACCCGCACTTTCTTCTCTAGTATGACAGCTGGAAAATTTCTCAGCTACAGCATTATTATATTCCATTTGTTTGCGGTCTCTTTTTTTTTTTTTTTTTGTATTTTTTTAGTTAATGAACTCCAAATAATTTTCAAGTTAGCCTCTCTAATTTTTGAGTTTATTCTTTTTATTTTCAAATATTTCATTTATAGTTTTACACTAAAAAAACATAAAATTAGTTTAATTCATATATTATTTTTTTTTCGAAAGGGTTTAAATGATAAATTTGGGAAAATTAACAAAAATAAATCATAAAAATACATTTGAAATTTTATTTCTGAAAATATAGAAATAAAAGTTAGGCATTTGAATACTAAAAAAATTAAAGATTAAAATAATATTTAATACACATACTTGAAAAAAGTGGTCAATAATTTATTAAAATTATATAATTATATTTTTAAAAGGCGATGTGACATGCGCCATGCATATGCACCTGCTTATATTAAAAAAGGATCAAATTAAAATATGCAAAACATTTTATATAAAAAAGATTTCAGAATAATTAATGATAGTTAATTATACTATGGATAATGTTGAGCTCTCTATCTCTTAATCAGTGTGAATGGTTTTAGTTATGAAGTCTTATTCCAAATATGGTTGAATTGGTAAACATCAACTATGGATTCCACGATCATTATTAATTTATTGCTATATATTTTATTTACATACCAAATTTGTTCTAAATTATTAAACCTTTGTTTTTGGTATTATGTTTTTTTCTTCTTCTAAAGTTTAAGCTTGTTATCTATTCAAGTGAGAATTTAATTGTGTTTTTATCAATCAACAAATCGTATATTCTAATCTAACTTTTTAACTTTATTGTACTAAAAAAAAAAAAATCGTATATTCAATTGTTTTGTTATTATTATTTTTATCATGAAAAGAAAAGGAAAGATTATGATTTAATTAGTTTATAGGAGTGGATGTGAGTTGGGAGGGAGGCATAGTGTGGGAGACTTTTGGTCTAGTCAATGTAATGATTTCAAAAACTTATTAGTATTATTTTTAACTAACATTTTTATTATGGGTGAGTGTTTGAATTAGTTTATACGGATACTTCTATAAATGGTCTAATCCTAATCCTATAACATCTCGTTGTTAAAATAATTTGTGAGAAATTATTACTATTATTATTTTTATATAAAATGTATATTGTTTTCTAACCTTTCATTTTGTTTTTAGGGAACCAACCCTCACACACCTCCTTTGATTTAAAAAAAGAAAAAAAAGAAAGGAATTACCAAACAGAGATTTATGCTTTTTTAGGGTCATTTGGAAATTTTGTCATATAAAATTGTATTGACAAAAACTAATCTTGATATCAAAATATAAATTAAGTTAAAATATCTATACTTTTAGATTTATTCTAATTTAGTACTTGTTTAAAGTTCAACCATGAAGAGGGAGATTAAACCCATAACTAAGAAGTCATGAAAATACTGAGCTATTACTTTTGTTGTCATTTTAATTTAGTTATTATACTTTCAATTTCTTAATTTAATCGATAAATTTTAATAAAATTTAAATTAGCAGCCTAACCTTTAGGTTTTCATTAAATTTAGCTAAGAAAGTATTCGTTCCTATAATCTTTCCTCTAGAAATTTTAAAAACCTTGAATAAAGATAATACCTAAGACATATATTAAAAGTATTGTCAACAAGTTTTTTTTTTTTTTTTTTTTGAAACAGTATTATCATCAAGTTTAAACATTTGAAACTTGGAGTTTAAACATTAAAACAGATCAATTAATAAGTATCGAATTATAGGTATTAAAATGATATTAAAATATGCTCTATAAATGAAAAGCTTTAACCAATTCATCGAATTCAAAAGAACTTGGTTAAAAAAAAAAATTTCAAAAGAACTTTTTGGTATAGAAAATTTATATAATATGGCCTCATAAAAATAATATAATTAATGTTTTGAATTCACACAACATTCAGTAATTTCATTCTCTTATTATTTAATCTTATATAGTTTAGGTGTCCACCATTAATAATTAGTGGTGTTAACACTAACCAAAAAGATGGCAAGTTGCTTACAATGGGTCAGAAAACAACTTTTGAACATTGACCATTAATGTTAAAGCCGATTAAATAAAATTAAAGAAAAAATATTTTTTTAGTACCTAAATATTACCAAATTAAATAGTTTTATTCCTAAATTTTTAATAATTATAAGCTGATAATCTAATTATATTATTCTTCACGTAAATTTTGTTTTAATAAAAAGTAAAAAAAAAAAAAAGAAACTCAAATAATATAGCTTATACATAAAGACTAAAGCATTATTGAAATACAACGATAATTTTCAATTTTTGTTCTTGACATAACAAATCCATTATTCACATAATAGAGTGTTGATTAGGATGATGACCAAACTAACTTTAGTTAAATTCAGTAAAAATTGAACAATTTTAATTAGTTTTGAACAATAGTTAAGTTAATATTGTCCTTTTATTAAGTTCAATAATAATGGGAGATGAAAAGATTCGTACTCTTAATTTTTTTGGAGAATTAATACATTTTATTTCAATTGAACTATTTTATTTTTGACCGTTGCATCAAACTTGTGCAGTTGATAAAGTTTTGTTCTTTGAAAAACAGATGAATCATTATGTAGCAATGTGGCAACAAAGTCAGATTCCATTTATCATTGAAAAAAATATCTCTTGTAATTAATGTATTTATTTTTAAATGTTTTTGACTATATGTTTGTTGAATTTTTTTTTACTATATGGTTGTTTGTACAATATTATTTGTTATTTTGTTTGAAAAGAGAGTTTCTTTTAGAATATATTGAAAAATCAAAATAGTAACACATAAAGTCAGTAATGTACCAATGTTTTGTGAAGGACATGCATGCAGTCAAATTGAATTCAATGCGTCGTCGTCTTTCGCCAACTTTTCTTGTTTTAGAAAATTTGAAACTCTCTAATATTTGAGAGAATATAATCCTTTTATGGTGGAATAATTTGCATTTAAAATGAAAAGTTTTAAATTCATTTTCTTTGACTACATGAGTTTTAATTTTTAATTTATTAACTAGATTAGTAATAAAAAAAAGGGAAATTGTGTTGGATATTCCAACTTTACCAAATAAATGTAGATCTAGATAAATTTGAAAATATTTGGATTCGTAGTAAAAAATACGATATGGTTAATACTCATCATACAATATAATTTAAGGTATTAATACAATATTATGTATTATTAATACAATATTAGATGTTATTAGTATAATATTGTGTATTAATATAGTATTATGTATATTAATAATACCGTATAATGAATATTAATTATATCACATGTATTGTGTATATTAATATAGTATTATGTATATTAATAATACTGTATAATAAATATTAATTATATCGTATGTTTTTAATTATATCGTATGTTTGACTATGATTATTATTTATTTATTTTTTGTCTAATATTGTAAATACTTTTCTCATCTCACCTATTCCTAAAAAAAACCTTTAAAAAAATAGTACAAAGAGGAAGTTGTAATGATATTTTTTGTGACTCAGTAACTAAAAAATGCGAGTTTAAACTTCCACGCTCTATTGTTGTTAAATTATAAATAAATAAATAAATAAAAACAAAGTAGCCGCCCAAAAATTGAGTATGTGATTAAAATAATTTTACATTAGTCCATGCAGCCTTAATAGAAAATTCACCACTTTCCCCCTAAAAAAAAGAAAGAGAATCAATAAATTCTGTTCGTATAATTTGAAAATAATTAAAATTTAATTCTTATATATTTTTTTAAAAAAACATAAATCTTTCTAAATTAAATACATGGAGGTTATTATCTATTTTATTGTAAAAATGGATCGAAACCTGATTTAAAAACCTTATAATACTTTCATTTTATAATGATAATGTTTTCGTTTCTTAGATACAAAAATAATTATCCATGTATAAATGTGTGTTTTTTTATTTAATCAATTATTTAATTCACCGTGTCTGACACATGAAAAATTAACTTTTAAATATTTAATTTTGTTAATAATTATAAACGATAAATAAATATTACTTTTCAAGTTTTGATTAAACTATATAAATTAAATTTTAATTTTCTTTGATCTATTATATATGGAGACCAAATTTATAATTTACGTTAAAAAATATTCCATTTCAAATTTCTCTATTATAGACTAAAAAAAGACAAATATCTAAATTCTAATCAGTAGAAAGTAGAAGAAGTTTTCACCCATTCTCACATTTTGTTTAATAGATAAGAATGTTTGTGTGTGTTTTTGTTTGCTCATATTTTTACTAAGTTCTTCCTTGAGCTAGAGATTTACCTTACAACTTGTATGTATATAATATTTCAATTTATAAATTATATGGACACAAATGAGCTACCACAAAATGACAAATAGTGACAAGGACACAATTCACATTCAAACTTATATACGTAAATAATCTTTTAAATTTAAATTAAATTAGAGAAAAAGAAACATTAAAATTTGAACCCTATAATTTAATTGTATAAACATCTTAAACAAAAAAAATTTCGAAAAAAAACAAAAAACATCTTAAACAAATAAAGAAGGCGGCAAATTTCCTAATCTTAAACAAATTAAGAAGGCGGCAAATTTCCTTATTTTCTTCTTCGATCTACCCTAGAAGAGACAACTTTAATTCATATAATATTACCTCCTTTTTTTTCTTTCCTTTTTTGTGCATAAATTTTTTTAGTCAAGAACAAACTAACTAGAGAGTAATATTTTACTCCTTCCATTTTCAATAAAATTTAAAATTAGAGTCTTCAGGAGGCAGTTTCGTTAGTAAAGATTTAAAGTCATTGAAAAGATCAGTAGCGTGATAATTTCATTGTTTCGTGGAAATCAAGTTCAACACCATGATCACGAGTTCGATCCCTGAAATCAGTATTTGACTCTCATTTATTTGAGAGTAGTTGTATTCTCTTTGTAGGGTTTGTTGTCCCTGTATTCTCTTTATAGGGTTGTTGTCTCCTTTCGTTGTAATCTCTAGACTTTTAAAAGTTTAATTTTAGTCTTTCAACTTTCAATTAATTTCCGTTAAAATGAGTAACCTTCTGAGTTTAGACCTTGAAAGATGGTACATGATGGATATGTAGTGGAGCAAACTATTAAGTCAAAATGACGATTACTTGGTTTATTGAAAAAAGAAGAGAAAAAGAGTATTTAGTGAAAGGTTTGAAGAAGGTGAGTTTATGGTTAAAAAGATGGCAACTTTTAATTCAATAATAAGTGGATCAATCATGGCACAGTAATTGGAGAGAAAGATGGGAAAAGGATCTACTCATTCTCCATGATGTAAATGGAGAATATTTGTAAATAAAAACTCTTTCTTTCTCTTACTTTCTCTCTCTAACTATAAGGTATATACAAAATGATACCCTCTTTTTACCAAGACAGGCTTTTGTTCTATAGTTGCTCACCTTTATGAGAGAGAGAGAGAGAGAGAAAAAAAAGAGGAAAGTTAAAAAAAATAAAATAAAATAAAGAAAAGGGTATTTTAGGTCAGGTGAAAATTTTAAAACTTTGCCGAAAAGAAAAGAAAAAACTTTGCCCAAAAGAAAATAAAAAACAAAGATTTTAATGAAACGATGAAAAAAAAATCAAAATATTATTTTGGTCATACTTTCGACTTAATTCAATTTTGGATTATGCACTTTCATATTTTTAATTTTGTCCATTTAAAATTAGTCCAGATGATAAATTTGATGTTATTTTCTTTATTAAAATATATTTAATAATAATAATTCTGATATGAAAAAAGAAAATAATGTGATTTTATTTCTAAATTTGATGGACAAAAAAACTAATAAAAATAATTAACTTTTTTTTTTTTTTTTTTTTTTTGAAATTAGAGAATAGTTCAATAAACTGGTTTAAAATTAAAAAAACCAATAAAAATAATTTATTTTTAAAATTTATCTACTTGACAACAATAAACTTAACATAAAGATTAATTTTAAGTTTATTGAAAATATTAAATTAAAAGTAAACATTTAAATTTACAAGAGTAAATGTGTATTTTTATTAGAAATTCAAACTAATTTCTCTAATTCAAATATGAGCAGAGTTTTGTGGCATCTTGTACGACTTAGTAACCTAGTTCGATTTCCCCTTCTCCAATGTAATGAATCAAAAAAAAAAAAAGATGGTGAGCTTAAAACAAAATGATGCAAACTCCAAAATACATAAATGAAAATAATGTTTTAACTAAAAAAATATTTGAAAAAAAAAAAAAAAAAAAAAAACCAGAAGAAAAGACAGAAAGTGCAACATCAAGGGTTTTGCCAGCTCTAGGCTTCAATTTCCTTTGCCTCTTTCTGGTTTTTTTTTAATTGTCTTTTAGAATTGTTTTCAGTATCATTTCCACAACATCAATTTTTGAAGGTAACCCTTTTTTTTTTTTCCTCTCTCTTTCTTTCTGGGTTTTTTTTTTGTTTGTTCATATTTGGGTGGCTATTATTATTCTCTACTTCATTGAAGTTATCAAGATTTTTAATATTTATTCCACCAAAAACCAAACCCATGATTTTGTTCTTTCTCTTCTCTCTTTCATGCATATATTTATGTACTAAAGTTTCTTGTTTTTTATGAGCTTTTGAAACCCAAAAAAAAAGCTTCGAAATTGTCTCTTGGGTCATAGCCAAATTCAAAAGCTTGAAATTTATTTGCAAAAACAATCAAAGAAGATGACTTTCAAGTCGTTTATTTTGTTTGATTTCTTCTTGGATTTTACTTTTTTTTTTTTTTTTTTTTAACTCCAAATTTTTCAAAGATCCAATCCATCATCTTTCAATTTCAATCTCAATTTATTTGTTTTTATTTGAGCTTAATATTATTGTTCTTTTTATCTTTATATATATTAGGGATGATAAAAAGTAATTTGTTGTTTCAACAACAAGCTCAAGCTATGGAGGAAAATCTGTCAAATTTGACTTCAGCTTCTGGTGAAGCTAGTGCTTGCTCCGGCAGCCATTCCGATCAAATTCCGGCGAACTATTCCGGCAGCCAGTATTTTTCTGCCCCACCACCACCAAAAAAGAAGAGAAATCTCCCCGGAAATCCAGGTTTTTTTTTTCAAGATTATAATATAAGTCGAATAATAAATGAGGGATTTCACACAACTATAATTTGAATTACCTCGAACCAAATCATGGGTTGTGTTCTAGGTTATACATCAACTTGGAAATAATGAAAATCAATTCAAAAAATTGAAATCATAAATAAATTCTCAATTCATGTTATGTTCTTTTAGATGTCACAAATTCAAAATTCACAAGTAAACTTAATTATAAAATTTATATTTTAGATCTAGGTCTTGCTCTGATTCTCGGTTATCAAAAAAAGACTAATAGTCACATTTTCTAATTCTCTTCGATTATGGATCTAATGATTGGATTTTGTTAATTTTGGCGACAGACCCAGATGCGGAAGTGATAGCGTTATCGCCGAAGACATTAATGGCGACGAATAGATTCATATGCGAGATTTGCAACAAGGGGTTCAAGAGAGATCAAAATCTTCAACTTCATAGAAGAGGGCACAATTTGCCATGGAAACTGAAGCAAAGAGCAAACAAAGAAATTATAAGGAAGAAAGTTTATGTGTGTCCAGAAACAAGTTGTGTTCATAATGATCCATCAAGGGCTCTTGGGGATCTGACTGGAATTAAAAAGCACTTTTTCAGAAAACATGGTGAGAAGAAGTGGAAATGTGATAAGTGTTCTAAGAAGTATGCAGTTCAATCAGATTGGAAAGCACATTCTAAGACTTGTGGCACTAGAGAGTACAGATGTGACTGTGGAACTCTTTTCTCAAGGTAAAATTCTATCATATAATTCTGCAACTAGGTTAAATTACAAGTTTAGTCGTATTCGAAAACTTATACCTCACACAAATATCACATTTTTCTTAACTATAAGACGATGAGAATATGTGTATATATCTTTTTTAATCTATTAGTGTCCAAATTAGTTTACGCGTACCTCGATTATTTTCATAGTAATCTTACCTGTTGATATTTGATTGTCAAGAAAAAATCTATAAGAATTTAGTTTTTAAGTAGGTGCATCATAGATTCAACCCACTTCTTAATTCTTTAAAGTCTTTCAAACATTTAGGTCAATTCAAATTAATATGTTATATCTATCTTGATTTAGGATATGAATAAAATATTATTTTTTTTAGTACAAAACAAAATAGTATTTGATACATGTCTAATGTAGTATCAAATATTATATAACTCAAAATACTTTGATATCGGTTATGTTTAGGGTTTTAATTTAAAGTTAATCATTTATTCATCTTCTTTGCATGAATAGACTAAGACATGAGACATGGAGGGAAATTTCTCACTAAA
>JBBMKA010000026.1:14904828-14917111 GCA_037833695.1 Sechiopsis laciniata | reverse complement strand
TATATATATATATGTATATAAAATCAAATTAAACATGCAAAACATTTTCTTTAAACCATTGAAAATAATTAATTGTACTAGATATCTCTCTTAATGAGTGTGAATGGTTTTGGTTATAAAGTCTCATTCCAAAGATGGTTGAATTGGTAAGCATCAAGCATGGATTCCATAGGGGAAATTAATAAAACTCTCACGTGCTATGTTGTTTTGCATTAATAATTATTGCAATACATATTTTAATTACATGCCAAACTTGTTCTGAATTATTTTACCTTTTGCCTTTTAACTTGTCTTTTGGTTCTCTGTTTTTGAAAGTTAATTAACTTTGTTATCTATCTCTTTGTTATTTTTTTTTTAATATTTTAATTTAAAACTTTTATTTCTTTTAAAATTTTACTTTGAATTATTTGTCAAATTTGAAGTATACAGGCGCATTTTTGGAAAATATATGTATTTTTAGTTTCTTAAATTTAGCTATAGATTTAAGAAATTTTTTAATTATATTGACCCTTTTAAATTAACTAACTAACTTTTGTCAATATGAATAGAGTTCTAATAGAATCTCGTATAACTTAGCATGTTCGAATCCCTCTGTACATAAATGTTGTTAAATAAAAATAAATAAATTTTTAGAAATTAAGTCTTTGAATACTATTTCAAACTAATTTAAGTTTTAAAAAAATAAAAGAAGAAAAAGTAATTACAAAAAAGAATATTGCAAAATTCATAATATGTTAAACTACATTTAAGTTTTTTTAGTTCAACTATCATTATAGGGAGGAAGATTTGATTTTCGTTAATACGGCTGAACTATATTTAAAATTGATTTGAATAAATTGATATTAATTACTAAATATCAAACTGTCTAATAATTAGTGACATAGTTTAAATATATACATGCATCCAATATTTATAATTATGTTTTATTATTATTCTATAAAAGAAAGAACATGATTAGTTTAGAGGTGTGGATATGAGCTGGGAAAGAGCATAGTGTGTGGAGACTTTTGGTCTAGCAAATGTTATGATTTTCAAAAGCCAAATCATTTAGAGAATAAAACAAGAAAATGACAAAACACAAAGAAATTTTTTTTTTTTTTTAATACATAAAATGTCCATTTTCAACCAACCCCTTCAATTGAATTATTCTGAAGTCACACAGCTCCTTTGAAAGGGATTACCAAACAGATTTTACAAATTATTTGTAAAGCCCGTTAGTTTATTAAAGGTACTATTCGTTTTTTTTGTTTATTATTTATGTAATAAATTAATTTAACCTATTTATAAAAGAATTTTGAAAATGACATTTTAGTGACTTTTGGAAAACTTAGATTTAGGTTTAACCAATAAGTGGATTGCTTTGACACTTCCTCTCACTCACTAAGCCCTAGTCACACACACTTTTGCCACCGACAATCCACCTCGGTCCGATCTCTCGCCCATCATCTTTGTTGCTCCATCACCAAACGCTCGTCGTGCAACCTACGTTTAATATTCCCCTGAAGCTCAAGGCATCGTTTGTCGGACGCACAACCAATGCCTCAACCATGTCTCCACAGTCAGACTCGTAAGCTGAGTATCGCTTCTTGCCACGCACCTCGGACGCCTGATCGATCGTTGCAGCACGTTGTTTTTCAGACTTGTCATATGGCATTGTGAGATGTCCAACTCTCCTGAGACGTTGCACATTGCTCGACACCTAATCCCGACGCCCTTGAATTTGCATGTTGTAGCATTATGGGCGTGCAACCGAGGTTTTTTGCTGCCACCGGTTCCTCATGGTGATCATGGGAGTAAGACCATTGAACTCTTTGTAGCCACTATATTCATGGCTTTGTAGACGAGAATAATAGGAAGAGATCAAGCTTTGATAGATAACTTCAGTTACCCTAAGACTAATTTCTTGTAAAGTTTGGCTCTAGAGAGTTGAAACTATAATTGATAGTTCTAACGATGTATTGTTTAGATGTGTTAAGAGTCGGTTAGAGAGATTAGATTTCGTGGCATGGTCTGTATAACCATTTAAGGTAATTTAATTAGGACTCCTTTGATGTTGGTTATATGGCAAATAAGTTATGTTAACACAACATACCTTCAACTATATTATGTTGGATGTGTTCCTAGGAAAGCATGTCATTAGCTAAATGTATGTTTTTGTGTCTCGATGACTTATTGTAATCAATTAAGAATTTCCAGAGTATATAAGAGCAAGACCACCATAAATGCAAAGTAATTACTCATTTCTAGTGATGTTACAAGTTGCAACTTTTTCTAATGTAACCTAATTTTGTCATTCATGACTAGAATAAATAATTGGCTAGTCGAAATCCATGAATTCTCCCACCATTTTCGATTGGAGAGATCACAATTAGGCAATAGAGACCGTTTGATCAAAGAGACATTTTTTCATGTCTCTTTCAATCATGGTTATCATAGCTTTTTTAGTTTTGTTTTTATTTTTATTTTTCTTTTGGAGAAAAGATACTTTATTAATCAAATATGTAAGACACATACAAGAGATAGAGAACTACAAAGATGATTCCCAATTTAACGCAATAACGATGTGATCATAATCTTTAAATATATTGGACTTTTTACACCACAATGCAACATCAATCATATAATAGCTCTATATAAGTTGATACGTATAGCATTCTTGGCATTCACTACTACAAAACAGAGATATAATAATTCTAAAAAAGTATCATAAATACTTTAAATGATATTTTTTTGCAATCATTATATCGTACATCATCTATTCTTTTCAGATGATACATCATCTATTTGATGGGTTCACTTGAAGTAGAATATCGAAAATATCATGTGCTCCACGCATGTGCACAAGAGCATGTTTAATATCGAGTTGTCCAAACATGACCAAAGCTCATAGGCAAAATTGCAATAAAAGAAGAGATGTTTTATCAATTCTTGGGTGTTGCAACATTAAGGGCACCAAGATGAACTCAAAAGTCGATGAGTTTCTATAATACATAGTCCATAACAAAACTTTGCGTTACCCATTTTCCCGAACATATATGTTGAGTTCTTTTAGTATATTTTTGTTATATATATGAAAAAAAAAAGTGTTTTATTTTGGAATATAATGGGAGGAAATATCAAAATAGTAACACATAAAAGTTATGTACCAATGTTTTGAGAAGGACATGCAGTCGAATTGAATTCAATGCGTCGTCGTCATTCGCCATTAAAAAAAAAAAAAAAAAAAAAAGAACTCATTTTTAATCATATTTTTCATTGTAAATTTGGAAAGAGAGAATATATATAATAATCCTCTTTCATGGTGGAATAATTTGCAAATAAAATGGAAAATTATAAAATTCAAGATTTGAACTAAAAAATTTCACAGATAAAAATTTACATTACAACTTTTTACGTATATGCATAAAAGGAACGCATTTTACTTTTTAAGCCTGAAACCTTTATAACAAAACATATAATTTCTTTATTAATTTCACCCATTCATTTCTTTACTCTTTCCAAAATGTTTTTCCTTTACGCTCTTCTTTCCTCTGGAAAAGAATATATGATCATTTTTTTAGTTCAATTGTCAATTGAATTATTGGCTTGTTTATAAAAAATTATTCCAGACTTTTTCTGTAGTGCATGATTGAGAAATATACTGAATTGACGACTATGGATAGCTTAATAGTCAAAATAATATTTACACCTACAAATTAAGAAATTATAGGTTCGGTCCCATATCTCGTTGTTGAATTGAAAAAAAAAGTAGTCAAAATTTCATTAAGAAATCAAAAGATAATGAAATCAATCCATAATAAATACTTAATTAATTTTCTACAAGTTTACTTGACATCCAAATATCATAAGGTCAGAAATAACGTCGATGGTGGGATGGATGCAAACAAAGTTGTTCCACATTTGATTAGATGGAAGTAAGATCATGGATATATAAGTGATAGTCAATAATCTCTCCATTGGTATAATGCCTTTTAGGTGAAACAAAAAATAAAATTGTGGAAGGTGTATGTCTAAAATGACAATATCATATCAATGTGAAGATACGTGTAGAATTATCATCTTTATCGGTTGGGATGTTTGTAAACTGGCGGCCGAGACACTCAAGGATACGTAAAAAGAAAAAAGAAAAAAGATAGGTGTTTGTATCAACCCTTAGGAAGCAATGGATGTGTAGACAATTTACCATTGTTGTTGTGCAAAATTGGCTTTTACGGTAGTAGCTAGTTTGTTCCATGGCACAACAAAAATTCTTCAATTATTTTTAACAACCTTTTTTTTAATTGAACAGCATTTAGGGAGGAAAGATTAGAACATGAATTTTTAGTCACAAATCTAGACATTATATTGTTTGAGCTATCCTCGTTTTGACATTATTTATTTATTTACTATTTTTTTTTATGTATTATTCAATATGGGAAGGGAAAATTGAGTTCATGTCCAAGGTCATGTTAGTTGGGCTATGTTTTTATTGACTATTTTCAACAAACTTGAGCCTAGATTTATGCTTGTTGGCAAAGTATTTTTTTCTCTTCTTTTATTTAATAATCAAGAGCACAAGAATTCAAACATGTAATTTCATGATTATTCAGTATAATATATAAGATATCACTAAAAATATACTTTTAGGAAAAACTTATTTCTTTTCTTGTTTCACCCTTACTTGTTGGAATGCTAAAGTCCTAGCCTAATAAAATTAAGTTTGAGGGAAATTAGAAATATTTAGTGAAAATTAGAAGATAGGTTTAGGGTTAAAATGATGGAAGCTTTTGATCAATAATCAATGGATCAATCATGCCAGAGTAATTGAAGAGAAAGCAGGGAAAAAGGATCTACTCATTCCCCATGATGGATCTAAAGAAAGAACAAATGTACACACACACACAAAAAAAAAAAAAAAAAAAAGTATTTCTCACTTTCTCTCTCTAACTCTAAGGTATATACAAAATGATACTCTTTTTATCTAGGCAGGCTTTTGTACTAGTTGCTCGCTTTTCAGAGAGAGAAAGAGAAGGAAATGTTCTTTTTTTTTCTTTTTTTTTTTGTTAAAATACCATTGTATTCTATATATTTTTGTATTTGTTCTATTTTAGTTTTTATATCTCGATAAAACTTGAATTTAATTGTGTTTAAAATTCGTTTAAAAATACTTTTAACATAAGAAATCACAAAAATAAATATATTTCATAAATTTATAGAAGAAAACCTTCTGAAGAGTTTTTTTTATAAATTTTTTAAAAAAGAAACATTTACAAGAAACCTACCATATATAAGGACGAGCTCCAGTAACATGTTGTGGAACCAAATAATCAAAATGTTATAAGTTAGAATCTTTCCCTTTAATATTTCTAAATTAAAAAAAGAGATCAATCTGAAGAACGAAAATGATGTTTCATTTTTTTTTTTTTTAGAGATTAAAGAAAAGGGCATTTTATGAGGAGAATTTCAAAAGTTTGTCCAAAGGAAAAAGGGAAAAAAATTAAAACAACAATAAAGAAAAGAAAAAGGAAAAGAGGGTTATTTGAGAAAAAAAAAAAACAGAAGAAAAGACAGAAAGTGCAACATCAAGGGTTTTGCCAGCTCTAGGCTTCAATTCCTTTGCCTCTTTGTGGTTTTTTGTATTGTCTTTTAGGCTTGTTTTCAGCATCATTTCCACTCAACCAAGAACAATTTTTCAAGGTAACCCTTTTTTTCTTTTATCTTTTTCTTTCTGGTTTTATTTTTTGGGGGTTTGTTTGTTCATATTTGGGTATGTATTCATTGAAATTATCAAAAAATTTAATATTTATTCCACCAAAATCCAAACCCAGGATTTTTCTTCTCTCAGTTTTTATTTATTCTCTTTCTTCTTCTCTCTTTCATGCACATATTTTTATAAAGCTTCTTGTTTCTTATGATCTAATTTTCAAATCCAAAAAAAAAAAAAGTTTCAAAATTGTCTCTTGGGTCAGTGCCAAATTCAACACAAGATTCAAATTCAAAGGTCTTTGGTGAGTTTGTGAGTGAATTTATATGCAAGCTGACTTTTCAAGTCGTTTCTTTTGTTCAATTTCCTCTTGGATTTTTACTTCTTTTTCTTTGTCTTTTGTTTTTGACTTCTAATTTAAAAGATCCATCCATATATAATCTTTCAATTTTGATTTATAATTATTGTTTCATATATATATTAGGGGATGATAAAAAGTTTGTTGTTTCAACAACAAGCTCAAGCTCAAGCTATGGAAGAAAATTTGTCGAATTTAACTTCACCTTCTGGTGAAGCTAGTGCCTGCTCCGGCAACAATTCCGATCAGATTCCGGCGAACTATTCCGGCAGCCAGTATTTTTCTGCCCCACCGCCACCAAAAAAGAAGAGAAACCTCCCCGGAAATCCAGGTTTGTTTGACTTTTTCTCAAGATCAAAATATAAAATCAATTAATAATTCAAAGATGTGACACAACTAAAATTATGGGTTGTGTTTTAGGTCACACATCAATTTAGAAAATTATGAAAATTCGATTCGAAAAATTATTCAAATGCGAGTGATTGATGCTTTTGGATACACGATCGAATTATAGATCCACTAGTATAAAACTATCTCTCACATTGTTTCTGTTTTTTTTATTCATGAGTGTCTGGATCAATTTAAGTGCACTTCGAACTATTCTCTCGAGACAATTGTAAGATCCTACAATATTTGATTGTCAAGATATTCCAAAATTGAATTCATAATCTCTTAATTTTCTAAGACTCTCTTAACCACTGAAACAATCTAGGACAATCACATTGTTTTTATGATTCTTTCATATCTGAATTTCATAGTTGGTTTTTTTGATTTCGGTGATAGACCCGGATGCGGAAGTGATAACATTATCGCCGAACACACTAATGGCGACGAATAGATTTGTATGCGAGATATGCAACAAGGGGTTTCAAAGGGATCAAAATCTTCAACTTCATAGAAGAGGGCACAATTTGCCATGGAAATTGAAGCAAAGAGCAAACAAAGAAGTGATAAGGAAGAAAGTTTATGTGTGTCCAGAAGCAAGTTGTGTTCATCATGATCCATCAAGGGCACTTGGGGATTTAACTGGAATTAAAAAGCACTTTTGTAGAAAACATGGTGAGAAGAAATGGAAATGTGACAAATGCTCTAAGAAATATGCAGTTCAATCTGATTGGAAAGCACATTCCAAGACTTGTGGCACTAGAGAGTACAGATGTGACTGTGGAACACTTTTCTCAAGGTAAAAAAAATACAATATTTTATACTTCTTTAATTCCAAAATTACAAATTTAGTTATTTGTTACTAATTCATAAATGTTCTCACATTATATTTCCCTAGTTTAGGAGAATTGTTAAGAATATGAATAAAATATTACTCAATATAGGTTTAAAGTAATATTAGATAACTTAATGAAAATGCTCTAATACTTGTTAAGTTGATGGGTTAATGTATTATTTGATCTTTTATCTTGTCTTTTCTAAGCTAGAATAGGCTAAGACATGGCATGGGTTGGAGGGAATTTCTGACAAATAAACTACTTTGGTTAATTTAGATATATGTGAAGCCAATAATTAAAAAAAAAAAAAAACAGTTATAGTTTTGTCTAGTGGTCAAGATATCAAAGAATTAAAATATGGCAGGCTCAATTCATAGTGACAATCTATTTAAAACTTTTTCAAATATTCGTGAGTGTCTAGACTAGTTTGTGTACATTTCATTATATATACTGTCTGACCATACAACATTTAGATGTTAAAGAAACTTGTACAAAATTAATTTTTATGTAGTTGACCACCATAGATTAAACATACAACATTTTGGTTTTTTATTGTCCTCTTGATCACTAGACTACCCGTGGTAGAATTATCTAGGAATTAATTAATATTTTCTACGAATTTTCTTGACAACCAAATATAATAAAGTCAAGCAGTTGTCTTATGATAATATTCGAGATGTACGTAAACTGGCTTAAACACTCTGAAATATTTTTTTCTTAAAAATGTCAGCTTCCTCCTAACCCCAAGAGCTTTTTTTTTTCCTTACATTTCTGATTTCACTTAGAGAAAGAGAAAGAGAGATGGCTGGTCTAAACAAGGGAAGATGATTAATTTTATATACATTGACAAAGAAATCTTTATATTTAGTATTGGTAAACCATTTCTAGTTTTCAACCACTAAAACATAAATCAACTATATAGTTACAACATCAATTTTTAAGTTCAAATTTTCCCTCCACATTAAATTTCAAAAAACATGTTTGGTTTTTAGTTATATTGAGCTTTTGTTTGTACTTTCTTATGTCTTTTTTTTCTTTCATTATTTTGATTTCATGGGTTGTTTTTATTATCACCAGGAGGGACAGTTTCATAACCCACAGAGCTTTTTGTGATGCTTTAGCAGAGGAAAGTGCAAGAACCATTACATCAAACCCAATACTTATGACCAATAATAATAATAATAATGATATTAATAATCAAAACCCTCCACTAATTTCCCCTCCCAATAATATTTCTTCAATCTCTCACTCAAATTTCCAATCCCAAACCCATTTCAATCCTTTAGATATCAACTCATTTAATTCCCTCAAAAAAGAAAACTCATTCAATTTCATTCCCCCATGGCTCCCTTGCCCTTCAAGATCATCATTAAATCATAATAATCAAAATCAAGACCTTAATCCCATAATTAACAACCCTAATAATCAATCCTCATCATCTAATTCCAACTAGTGCTAATTCTCCACACATGTCAGCCACAGCACTTCTCCAAAAAGCAGCTCAAATGGGAGCTGCTGCCATGAGCAATAATGAACATCACGTGCCTGACTCTTCTGCCTCACGTGACAATCATCAGATTTTGATGGGAATTTCTCAAACCACTTTTTCACCAAGTGCTTTTGAAGGGACCTCTTTTGAATTAGGTGCATTTGGAGGGGTATTTAAGAAAGATGAGATTTTTAATGAGAATTCAAGTGAAGGGTTGAGTACAAGAGATTTCTTGGGGCTTAGAGCAATTTCTCATAGTGAGTTTTTGAGTAATATTGCAGCTGCTGGTAATTATGGTAATTGCATCAATGGAGCTGCTGGTCAAAGTTCTCAAAGTCAAATTAAAAATCAACCCAGCTGGCAAGGTTAGATCATTTGTGGTATGGATGAAATTGAGCCAAAAAAAGAAAAGAAAATTGAAGTTTTTTTTTCCCCCTTTTGGGATTAGATTGTGAAATATAATTTTGAATTATTCTTCTTGTTTTTTCTTTGTTTTTACATGGAGGGGTCTTTTTTTTCCTAAGGGGAAGGACCACCACTTCTTGAATTAGGAATTTTTGGACCATAATATTCTCTATATGTCTCTGTATTTATTGCTACATATATATATAGATTTCAATGTATAATACTTTAGGTTATTATGTGTATTTGAATGAATGAAAACCCATCTTTGGGATTTCTTAATTCGCTTTGCATTTTTCTAAATACAATCTAAGAAACCCCTCTTGGAAGCTGAGAAAACCCTAGCTAGCTAGTCTCATGGTTAGGCTCATAAATTGTAGTTTCAATAGTATAGAGAATATATCATAGAATTAACCAATTAATGGTAATGGGACATGAAGTCCTTGTAAATATTTCTTCTGAAAAAATAAAAAGTCCTTTCATCAAATATTGTAAAATATTCAAATTTCTAATCTCTACATATCAATTACAACTGAGTTAATTATATTTCTAGCTATGATATCTTGTAAGTTTGTGTAAAAGTACAAGTTTTTTTAGGCTAAATAATTTACAAGTTTTAAGTTGTTACATAAGAGGTTAAATTTATTCATTTAATACATTATGTAGCACTCATCTTGATATTATGCTACAGCTTTGATAGATTCAAACTAAATTCATCATGAAACTTGAGAGTAGCTAAATTATTGATACATTTTATTTTACAATATATGGTCATAGGGAGAGGTTAATTAGGAGTTGTTTGACAAACTATTTTAGATTAAAAAAAAAAAACAAACAAACAAACAAACGATTTTACAAAGATTGATAGTAAATTAAATAAGGTTAATGTGCAATTGAAACAATTACTCAAATGATCTAACCTAATAAATAAGAGATTATCCGTTCGAATTTTCATCTTTAATTATGATTGAAATAAAAAAAAACCAACTATTCAAATGCCCTATTCTGTATATTTAAAAAGGAAAAGAAAAAAAACTGTTACGGAAGTATTCCAACATTGGATATTTGTTCTTAGGATAAAACAAAAATCTATGATTACAAACAATCTGGAAACAACTCAGTAAATAGATAATTTAGTTTCGAAATTGGCTAATCGTCTAATTTAATACAATAATTTTCAGTATATATTGTATATATCTTTAATCTATCAAAATAAAAGGTTGAGCAAGAAGAAGAATGACTCTCAAGTCCTTTCAATTCTTTTATTTATTAGCTTTTAATTATTTATCATCACGTTTTATTTATATTTTAAAAAATGAAAACCATTGATCACCATATCTTTATAAACAATCTTTCAATAAATAAATAAATTTATATTACTTAATTCGATAACCAATTAATTATTATTTGATATATGATGCAGCTGAATACTACTCCTTATCTTTCTCAAAAAAAAAAATATATATATTACTCCTTATCATCATGTTTTATTTATATATATACACACAGCAAACTTTAACACATTAATATAAAAGTGACTCTATTAGGCATCTACATATGTGAGAAACATAACGCCATTATACTTTTTTAAGAAAGCCTGACAATTTAGAAACATTATCATTAGGCAATATTGAATCTATAAAATATACATTGAAAATAAGTATTAATATGTTGAAATAATATCTTAGTAAGCAATTTTCTTCACAATAACACAAATATGACACTATATTGTAGATCTACATAATTTAGTTAATTGTGCCATATACTCTCATCCTTATTTTATTAAAGTGAAGTTAGCTTAGCAATAATTGATATGTATTCGCGATCAAAATGTCAAGAGTTCGAATTCCTTGCCTTTAAATCTATCGTAGAACTTTACAAAATCCATGTATTTAATTAAAGTGAAATGGATGATATTTTAAAGACAAAACTTTGTAATGGGTTTTTAATTAGGATTATCTCTGTTTAATTAGTCGAAGTACTTTTAGAAGAAAAGTAATGCTATAGAAAGGGCACTAAGTGTCTATTTCTCTCTCTAAGAATTATACTTAGTATAAAAGCTAGAGCACATGTACATTCATTGAAATATAAAGTTAGAAATTTGTGTTAACTTTCGTGTTTTGGTCAAGATTACTATTTGATTAGTGGATGGCCTTTTCATTAAGAAAAGACCATAAAAGCAAAGCACTAAGGTTTTGAGCTTAATAATTGATGGTTGAGATTAAATGCTAACGAGAGACAAGTTCAACTAACATAATGTATAATTTAATAATTAAATATAGTTGATTCAGATGGATTCGTCATTTTTTTATATATATGATAATTAGAGTCTAGCTTTATTCGGTCGAGTTTAATGGTCAAGAAATATGTAACTGTGAATATCGTAATATAAGGTAAAAAGTTGAAGGAGTAATTTAGGTTAGAAAAGCATAGGATTCTCAATGGAAGGAATCTTGATGGACAAAGAAGAATGTATTAGTAAGGGCTTGTCTTAAACATTGCATTTCTTTTTGCTAAACAAAAGAGAAAGAGATGCTTTTTGACACCTTATATGGGAGCAAATGGGAATCAATCCCAAGGTAGAATTCACTATGTATTAGCTTTCCCTCTCTTGCAAGAGAATTATTTTCCATTAAAAAAATAATGATTTCTGAATTTATACCAACCTTTTGAATGGTAACACTTTTGCAAAATTGGAGGAAAATCTAGAGTAGACATAAAAGAATTACAAATTTTAATGAAAACCAATAATGTATTAGATTTTTTTTTATATCTCATCTTCACAACTTTTGTTTTGAAAATATATGGAAAACAAAAAGATTAAGCTTAAGTGTGTATTTGGGGTGGAAAAAAGTAACCCCAATTTAAAGAAATTAGAAGATATATTAGTCTTTAAACAAATTGTAGATTTAGAAATTCCAATATGCACATAACATACATCAATTTCACAAATCATTATGGGTTGGTTTGATAACATTTCATTGTTTAATTTTCTGATAAATTTTTTTTCTATAGTTTCACACCAAAAAAGACACTCGAATTCTTAGTTAAATTACAAAAATTAGAAACAAATATATATATATATATATATATATATATATATATATAACCTATTTTGTTCGCTTTTAAAA
>JBBMKA010000026.1:14883396-14904728 GCA_037833695.1 Sechiopsis laciniata | reverse complement strand
TGTTTTTCATTAGGAACACAAGAGAGGGAATAATTGATCCTATTAGAATAGTGTTTATTCCCAACAGAAGCAGCGTCACTGTGACATACAACTTATCCTTAGAGATCCAAGAGGTAGACATAACTTGGCTAGATGAATGATTCTTACATGTCGTCACTAGTTGGTGAGAAAGAATACTTAAAAGAAGAAAGTAAGAGAAAAACCCTTGTGTCAAGTGAGAGAGAATCCTAACCCTATCACCATATTTCAAATATCTCCAAAATGTAACCTCCAAGAAGGATAACGACAACCTTAATACCGAATATTAAATTAGGCGATCGTTACATTCTTTACATAAACACTCAATGGCCGTTACATTTAAAGGAAAATTATTATACAACTGAAGGACGAAAATAATGGTAAACTCTTATTTATTTTAGAGCAGTAGTACCTTATTCGTAGGGTTTGTGATCCCCCTCCTCCAATTTATACTAAAAAAAGAAATAAAGATAAACTATGATTTAAAATAATAATAATAATAATAAGAGTTTTTTTCGTAACTATACCAAATTTAAAAAATATTTGCAAATGTAGATTACAGAAAAAATATTAGCAAAAATGGAATTTTGTTAATTATATTATTAATTCATTAAATTATCATTTACAACAATAACCTTGTTATTAAGATTTTTAATTTCCAAATGATTTTTGGATTTGGAAAAAACTGTCTCATTTTATACCCATTTATTGCCAAAATTGGGAGCATTTATTGCAAAAATTGGAGACATTTATTGCAAAAATTAGTGGCATTTATTGCAAAAAATTGGGTTATTTATTATGAAAAATCTGTCAAAAAAGAAATTATGAATGATATTGTTTTTTGCATACATATACTGTTGCACAAACAATTTTGTGTAATGGGTTTTGAACATTTATTATAACATACAGTATTGAAATGACCTGTTTTATACGGTCCATTCATAAAAATAATGCCAACGTTCAACTTCTGTGTTTATGATGGTTAATTTTTTTAGTCGTTTTTATAGATACATAAAGATGTTTGAATGTAAAAATACTAAACGAACAAGTACATAACAACAACCAAAACAACATTGTCCTTCACGGTACATTACTAAGATATATGAAGATTATATGTGTGTTATCGAAATGTAATATTTATGAGGGTTTGGGGTTATATCACTTAATTATTAATGTTCAAAGATAGTTAATATTAAACTTGTCTTAACGTAAATGAGTGAACGAACGATTCCACAAGACTATATAGTAAAAAATTATGTTTTCAAAATTGTGTTAAATTGGATGATATAGAGACTCGGATTGTGCTATAATATGTTTGTTTTAGCGACCCAAGTATTTATGATGGTTAGTAATAAAGCTATTTTAATGTATATGATTTTACGAATAGTTTCACAAGACTGTATAGTAGAACATTGTGAAATAAAAAATGTACTAATTGTGTTTAGATAGAGACTCGTATTGTTGGAACAAAAAACAAATGATATTATTATTCAAATTTAGTACAGAAGTAAATTAAAAAGTCTCATGGATAATAAAATCAAAACTGAAAAAGTATTCTGCATAATAAAAATACTATAATGTGAAATCAATCATTGAAGGTTCTATTCTTGAAGGTTAACATGATACTGTTGGATGTCGTACATAACTTGGTATTGAAGACTGTCAATATGATGTACCTGTTATAAGTTTAAAATATATAAGGAGTTAGAAATGATACACTAAAGAGAATACCCTATGGTAAAGAGAGTAAATACCATACCTGCATGAAATGTCATCTATATATTGATATCTTCAATTTCTTTTCATATTCCTCAGTCAGGTTAGTAAATTGTTGCATCATGTCTTCTAACACAAAACCACCCTTACAAAAACATTCTAATAAGCTCGACATGAAAACGATTGGAAGCTCATGTGCATACAGTATATGATTATTATAGCTTTCACATGAATTATTGGTCATAGCCTCGTAACGTGTTCGGGGACAATAAACGCGTGACCACCTCTCGTAACCAATTTCCTGTAATTCTTCACGAATACTAGGACATATATTCTCAAGATGGCGCAAAGTTGTACAATATTACTAAAATATCTAAACATTACTGTATTGTCTTTGATTTTGTATAATATACATGTATAAACAAGTCGGTATTGTGGAATGAAAAAGTAATGTATACAATATCACTAACATGTCCACACACTACTGTAATATATTATAATTTGTATAATATAAATGTGTACACAATACGATACTGCGGGATAAAAATAATAAAGTATAGAGTACTATGAAGATTATATAGTATTGTAAATGTGTGAAAGATAAAGTAAAACAGTACATGGCAATCTGAGTCAGTAGATAATACTGTAAAACATATGAGTATGATACATTTCGAATCAGAATTAAAGACATGGTACATGATGGAACTTATATGAATAAAATGTACAAAAATGAATAAAATAGAATAAAGACATACAATATTGTACCATCTAAGACATATCGGAACAGGATTAATGGAGAATTAATAGTAAGCTTTGAATGGTGATGAAATGAAGGGAAATCAGGAACAAAAACGAAATAGAAGCTTTGAAAGATTGCAATGTATAACCACTATTATGAAAAACAGAGGCTTGAATGAATGAAGTGGAAGGCAACTACCGTTTGGTCGGAGATGAGTGGTCGACGAGAAATTTGTAGGTGGCCTGAATGTAAAAAGGAATAAGCTATTGAACTGGAGAATCGAAAATGGAGGAATGAAAAATGTAGGAAGACGACATTAACGAAAATGGAATAGGAATAAAGATGTGAGAGAATTGCAAAAATCAATTAAAATCTCATAACATTAATTTGACATTTAAAATGGTAAAGATGGAAAGTATGAAAAAGGTTTTTGAAATTTAAAATGAAAGCAATAAATGAATAGAAGTGCAAAATGATATTAATTTAAAATCATTAATTCTGAATTTTAATAAGAAAATTAAATTTGCAAGAAAAAACTTGGACACCTAATTTTGCAAATATTTTAGTTTATTTAGTACTATTTCCCTAATAATAACGGTGAGCTATTATGAGGTTGGTATTCAACTTCTCTCTAACTCTCTTTACTTTTCTCAAATAGTGACAGAGAATGTTGGTGTTCAGCACCAACCTCCCTCAATCACTTAATTTAGTTACTTCAAGTTCTCCAAAAAAATATCTATTGATACCAACAGTCCGAAAGTTAATAATTTGAAGAGTAAAATAACTTAAATTCTTATTATCGGTTCAAAATGAGTATATCTCACCATTCCTATAAGAATTGATTTTGAGATAAAATATCTCTATCTAATACATAAGATTGTTTTAAACATCAAAACAATATATCTTCAAGTCTTAGAAAAAGATTTGATTTCAAAAAAAAAAAAAAAAAAAAAAATCTTAGAAAAATATTTAACTTACGCGTATGCCAACAGCACTTATAAATGATCATATTATGTCCACATCCAAACAGCTGTTGAATAATTTGTTTCTCAAAAATAAAATGACATTGAAATATTTCTACTTGTTAGTTAGGTTAATAAGTTTGTGGAAAAGGACTTCAATTTATGGGTCAATGAAGACTCATGAAGTATAAGAAAAAATGTCATTTTTTTAGTACAAATTGGGAGAAGAAGACCAATAAACCCTATACATATCAATTTCCGAGATCGAACTAGATTATGACCAAACAATGAAACTACTAAGTCACTAACATTTTTTTGTAAGAAAAAAGACAAAAAAATGTGTCAGTCTCTATAGGATAGGCTTAATCTCAATTTACTTTTATCATGCATGAATTTATATGGTAAAAGATTCTGCCAAATAAACAACCATTTTGTTAAAAATGGTTATTAATCATTCTGAATTTTGCTATCAATAAAATTATTAAGGTTAGAAATATTAACTTTCAACATTGACTAGAACGAAAATGATCTCCATTAGTCTGAGATTCTTTTAGTAAAACCAAAAGTAAATCATGAAATCTTTATATACTCAAAAGTGAATTTGATAATATCATATAAATGTGAAAATTTGTCCATGGTTGTTATTCTCAACAAGTGATATTAGAGGTTGTACCTTGAACTTAACTCGTCAATAAAATCTTGAAAAGTCGAACAGAGAAATTGTGAGCTCAATGACATCATATATGTGTCATAATTAATAATAGTGAATTTTTAGTCAACTTTGGAAGAGAAAAAACTAGAGGATTTTGCATGTATAACAAAAATTAGTAAAATATTTTCATCTATAGCATAAAATCAAAACTAATTCATTTGTAGCAGAAAATCTAAATTGAGTTCTATCACTGGTTGAGTTCTATTAGTGATAGAATTCAATCAATGATAGACTCATTCTATCACTGCTTGAATTTTCTACTAGTGATAGAACTCCAAATTGAATTCTATCACTAGTTAGTGATAGAAATTAATGTGCTATAAATGAATTATTTTAGAAATTGTGCTACAAATATAATACAACAGATAGAATGTGCTGCTGATGGTAAATTCTCAAAAAACTATTCGGTAGTGATAAGTGAAAGATCATTTGTATAATATGAGTGTAGACAACCATCTCGTCCATACATATTCCAGAAAATGATGACAGCTTTAAGAGCTTAGTAAACTTTAGATTTGTACAATCATAATTAAGTTTAATTATTTCACAAGAAATTGTTAAGATTGTGAGGGATTTAACGTAACATGCAAGTAATGGCACCACTTATGAACGGACTGAATTTAATTGTGATGCTGAAATTTGAAGAAAAATCAATTGTTTTGAAGTCAACGTAGACTTACACAACTTGAACATTCTATTAATAAAATATCATTAATTACAACAATATCACATAATCAAATCTGCCGCTCTTTGATCATACTCAACTTTTCACTTCTCCCATGGCAGGAAGCAATGAAATAATTATAGCGATGTCATCGACCGAGGAAGATATAAGAAAGTTGTATGATGCATCAAAGATGGGATCTGTTCAAATCCTGAACACGCTCCTTCTCAAAGATCCAAATCTCATTCAAAAACTTTCAACGATCTCCACTTCCAACATTGGGAGCCCCTTACACGTGTCGGTTTCTCATGGTCACCTCGAGTTTACTCGCGTGCTTTTGTATCATAATCCTGAACTTGCTGGTGAGGTTGACGCCTTTCAACGAACACCTCTTCACTTAGCTACTAAAAAGGGATATACAAATATCGTTCAAGTTTTGTTGGAGAAGAACACGAGTGCTTGCTTGGTTCATGATAAAAAGGGGTTGATTCCTCTACACTATGCAATGATTAAAGAGCATATCAAGGTCATACAAGAGTTGATCAAAGCGAGACCGCAATCTATTTGGATGAAGCTCAAAAGTGGTCAAACTATTTTACATTTATGTGTAAAAGGTAACCATTTGGAAGGGTTGAAGTTGCTAACGGAAATAGTTGCAAAACACGACAAAGATTTTCTAAACACAATTGATGGTGCCGGAAATACTATTTTGGATATGTCTATGAAGCTAAAGCAAATTGAGGTAAGTAGTAATCAAACAAAGAATGAATTCAATTGCCTATAAGCATAGATTTATGAATAAATCGGAACAACAATAAAGAATTAATGAAAACGCCAGACAAAGAACACAAAAAAATTAAATAAATCATTATCGTATATTAAAACTCTTTTTCTTCCTTGGGTAAAATATAAGTTTAGTTCTTATGGTTCGAAGAAAATTAGAGTTTTTTAAATTACAACACAATTGGAGGTGTGGGGACTCGAACCTAAGACCTCATGGTCATTAGGTCTACATTGATGCTAGTGAGCTACTTCTCTTTTTGAAAAAGAAAATTAGAGTTTAGTTCTCATGATTTCAAAAACTAGAGTTTAGTCTCTATAGTTTGAAGAAATATAAAATTTCATCTCTATGATTTTAAAAACTAAAATTAGGTCCCATGATTTGATAAAACTTAAACAATAGTCCTTATCGTTTCTAATCGTTGGCAAATTAAGTACTTGAAAGTTAGTTATTCATGTGTCCATGATGAAATTGTGAGTTAAGTAACTGATATAACAAAAAAAAGCATATCATTTATGCATGAATAGTAAACTTCTATGTACTTAATACGTCAGCAATTACGTAGGATAAGGACTATATTTTAGATTTTGTAAAATCATAGGGACTAAATTCTAATTTTTAAAACCATGAGGATTAAATTCTAACTTTTTTAAAAGTATAGTGACTAAACTTATATTTTATCCTTTAAATTTTCAGATGGTAAGGTATTTACTCGCGATTCCAGAAGTAAAAACGGGAAGAATCATCACAAACTCAGTAGGCAGAAAAAAGAGTTTAGGATCCAAAAAGAAAATGTCAAAAAAATCCACAAGAGAAAGACAGGAACTTGCATCGTCGCCAACAAAAAAGAAGAGAGGGCGTTGGAACATCTTTAAGAATAAACTGAAATACAAAGGAGATTGGACTCAAGAAGTGCAAGGTATCATGATGTTGGTGGCTACCGTTATCGCAACGGTTACTTTTCAAGCTGGAATCAATCCTCCTGGTGGCGTTTGGCAACAAGATACTCCATATAATTCCACCAACTATATCAATCAACTTGATCCATTAAAAAATGAGAAAGTTTTTAAAGCTGGAACTGCAATAATGTCGTGCCAGGACAATTTGTTCACTTACTCGTTTTATTTAATAGCAAACACGGTGTCATTCTTCGCATCAGTGAGCGTCATTATGCTAATCATCAGCCGATTTCCACTCAAAAATAGGGTTTGTAGTATGTTGTTGGCGCTCGCCATGTTTTCGACGGTTTTCTTCTTGACGCTTGGGTATATCTATGGACTTCAAATGGTTAACCCCATCTATATTCACAAGATAAAGATACATTTCTTGTATTTTTAGTGGAATCTAATGTTTGGCTAGGGTTAGTCTTTTTGATTGCTTTGTGGCACTTCATTCGTTTACTCGTTTGGGTGGTCAAGAGCTTATGGCGTATTTTCTCATCCTTGCTAAAATCACACTGCTTCAACATCACCATACCTTCAACAAGATGAACACTCAACCAGATCATTGTTCTAATTCCAATATTTTCCATCAGTTGTTATGTAATATATTGTATTGTACTCTTTTTCTTTTTGTTTAAAGTCCCGTGTGTGTGTGTTTGGAAATTGAATAAATTATGAGATAAAAGTTGTGTATATCATTCATTTAGAATCAAATTCATCTATATGCATGTATTTTGAACTGTCATCATTTTCATATTCCAATTCTTGGTTTTTGAATAGTCTGTGTCCGTTGAGAATCGCACATTGATAAGGTGAAGATATCTCCAAGTGTTTAAAAGGTAGGTGAATTACTCCTCTCATTGTCAATTGATTTTAAGATGGATGTACATACTATCTAAGTATCTAATAGTGTCCATTAAGCTTGTTTTCTTTGCTCCATATTATTTACGTGATTCTCAAATTAATAATAATTATGCCACTAAGTTGTTTTCACATTATTATTTACCAAACTAAATGAAGAACTCATTCTAGAAACAAAATTCTATAAGTAATTATCAAATAAGACCATTATCAAAATGATTGTTATACAAAGCTTATCATCCATTCATACCAAATGATTGTTGAAATTTTAAATTTCAAACCATAAATATGCCTTAAAATAAAGAAATCAATAATGAAGGTGAAATAAAATTGAGTAAATGGAGAAGGAAATGAGATTTATAGTGGTTCGAGAAGATTCCCTTCATCATCTACCGTTGAACTTAAGAGTCAATTTTCATTATTCACACAAAACACAAATTGGAGGAAAAGGGAGAACAATATCCAAGCTCTAAATCTCACCAAATGATCTCAATCTCTAATTCCTCTCCCAAAGGAAGCTCACTCATAACTGTGGTTAAATAGGGTGTGCCACAAATTAGGTTACAAAAAGGAATCTCATTGACTTGGGATGTTTCTAATATAATATCATTTTCCAAAAAAAAAGTTACAAAAAACCCCTAACTTACCATGCTAAAATGAAAAATACTATATTACAAGGTAACACTAATCTAAGGTAAAAATTTAAATACATAAAATTATTTAATATAAAAATGTGAGTCACAAATTACAACAATCATCATATCTAACCAAATCTAATTTGACAACACGATTCTACCTAAAAATCCAAGGTACGATTGAATATAATAAACCAAAAGAGATCACCGAATGAATTGGTGGCATATTAGTTATCTAATCTTGATTGGTTGTAATTTAATTTAACTTTACGTCTTAAAAATCGATATTTTGTTAGAACAATCATTTTTATTTATGTAAATTTTCTTATATAATCATGAATTAATATACTAATCAATTAATGTCAATGTATTTATTTATATATGTAAGTTTCAAATCCCATTATTTTCATTATGTAATAGCATTTATATTAATTAGATCAGTTTTTTTTCAAAATTAATTGCATTATTTGAAATTCATATTAACTTAAGAGTCTCAAATTAGAATTATTTAAATATATTAATTTTTAATCCATAACTATACCAATATTTAGAAGATATAAAAAAATAAGAAAAAAATCTAATGTTGATTTATTCTCATTAAACTAAATATTAATTTTAAGTTTAACTACTTGGTTAGGTATTTGTATTTTTTAATATATTTAAGATTTTTTTAAGAAATGTAAAAAAAAAAAATGCATAACGTTGGTTAGAATAATTTGTCCATCAAACACCATTTATCATAATCTCTATTATTATAACTTGTCTCACAATCACCATTTTATAATAACCCACTATTTATCTTATCACCGTTTATCATATAATTGTTATCAGGCAAGTTAGGTAAATGTCTAAATCTAGCAAAATAATTAAGAAAATGTCTAAAAGAGCAATATTTAAAATGCATGTCTAATTTGATTTGTTTTAAATATCGAATTAATGATTTTAATATGTAATAGTCCAAAATACTCCTAGCCTAGGATATCTTTTGTTCTTAAAATTCTTTAAAACAAGATTTAGTTTTAACTACCAAGAAAGAGAATATAAGATATTAAAATAAAAAAAATGATAAAATATAATAATGATTTTAATTTGAAATTTTGAAAACTTAAATAGAAAATTATGTTGGCGTTTTTTAAAAAAATATTAAAGTTCAAATGTCTTTTTTTTCTTTCGAAAGGTGAAATATAATTGTACATCTCCCTACATGCTAGTACCTCCCCTCATTTTCCCCCAAAAATGTTGTGATTTAAAAAAGAAAAGCATTAAGATTGTACTTGTTTGCCTGCCAAACCATTAATGCCGCTCTTTTGGACTCCAAAGTTTGTATTGGGAGCTGAGCGGTCTTTCCGAACACGCAACACTAAAGTCCATTGCTCGGGCCTGTTCTCCATCCTCGTCGATATCCTCCATCATTTCACCTCCGTTTTTGGCCACCCTCGTTCACCATCGGCTGTCTCCGTCGAGCTCCTCCATCGTTTCACCTCTATTCTCGGCCATCCCCGTTCTCCATTGGCCATCCACCTCAAGTTAGAGATTCGGCATTCCTCTCGACAACACCTTGAAAAAAATTCATTATGTACATCTCGGTACGTGTCTGGATGATTTTTGCCAGGATACAACAGTAACTGTACATTTCGTGACGAATATCTGTTGTAAATCCACTGGACGTCCATATCATCCTTTAGTATTATAACCTTTTTTTTGTCGGACTCGTCTTTATACATTAATTTGCTGGTGACTTTTGCATTTTGTCCAATTCGAGACTTTGACTATTAAAAATAATGATTTATTTCAAATCAATCTCTCATTTTTAAAATATTAAAGGAATTCTAAAAAAAAAACCTTGTTTTCTATTTTAATTTTTAACTTTTTTAAATAGATTTATTTGAAAACCAATTTTTATTTTTATTTTTAAAATATTAAAAGATTTCTAGAATTCAAAGGGGTTGTTTGGATGAAGATTTGTAGGAGTGATTAGAATGAGTAGTTAGAATAAGAAGTTATTTTGAGTGATTAAAAATTGAGATTTGTACAATAAATTATTTGGATGGAGTTTTTTGTAGATGAGTTGCATGGAAAAACTCGTTTAAATTGAGATTTTGGAGGAGAAGTTGTATGTTGGGTAGTTTAAAAATGAGAGACTGGTTTGAAATAAGTCATTATTTTTAATAGTTAAAAATGAATGATTAAAAATGAGTGATTACAGTAGTTCAGTTAGATTGAGTTTTTTGAAGAGTGATTGCAATAGCTCATTTGTAATAACTCGTTGAAAATCGTCTAACAAACACCTCCAAAGAAAGAAATTAAAAATCCTTTTTTTTATTTTTTTGGAAAATACTAGAAAAGTGATGAACCACACGACAGGTTTTTAGTCTGAGGTTAATTAGATAAGTAATATTTTAAAACTATTTTATTTTATTTTATTAAATATTGAAATAAATTTTAAAAAAAATTAATTTTTAATTTTTAAAAAACAAATATCAAACACGTATGATTTTTATTTTTTAAAATAAAAAACTAAAAATATAATGATTATCACCCGAGTTTTTTTTTTGTTAACCCGGCTTATTTTAGAAAATAAACTGAAACGAAGGTTCGTCAAAAACTTGTCCAGCCTTCGAAGGAAAAATTAAAATAGTCATTGTTCCTTGCGGAAGATATATAAGCAAATTCCACCACGCTTCACAAATTGGCTCTTATCATTCAAATCACGATCACATTTCTTTCAACCTTAATTTCTCAGCTGAAATTTCTACTACTTTGTTTGGTCAACGCGTGTAAGAACTCTGGAAAAAAATAAATAAATTAGAACTTTATAATTATAGCTCGGTGAAGACATACATTTTCTTATGCAAAATGTTTTTTTTTAGTACAAGTTCCTAGAAAAGATCATAAATCCTATATAGAGTAAATAACTCGTAAATAAATGAAAGTCAAATATCGATTTTCGAAATCGAACTTATAACCGTAGTATTAAACTAGATTAACACCAAATAATAAAACTAACGCACGACTAATCGTTTCGGTTACGAGAAATGTTTCATTTTCTATTAGGATAGGCTAATTAGTTTCAAGAGAAATTGTAATAGATGACTTATTTTAACAAAATAATTATAAATGTAATTAAATTTAAAAATATTTGCATTCATAGTCATAAATACGGTTCAATACTGGATTATTAATACTCATTTTGTTATACATATTATTATTAATCATTAATGCAATATTATTTATTATTAATATAGTATTGTGTATTATTACAGTATTATATATTAATAATACCGTATTATTATTAATATTTATGACTATGATCGCTAAAAAAATTTAAAGTGACCATATTTGTAATTATTTTTTGAATTTGACTATTCTTATAAGTTTTTCCTTTTTTCAATTAACACTACTAACAACAATTAAGTCCCAATTGAAACAAGAAAATTCAAAAAAAAAAAAAAAAAGTAAAAAGTTGTCTTTAACAAAAATCGAATATGAGAATCTTTAAAATACCTCCAAACAACTATAATAAAAGTGGATTAGTTGTGTTATAGTGTTCGAAGTAGTAGAAGTTAAAATATATAATAAAAAAATAGAGTATTAGAATAATACAAAAAAAATATAAGTACATACTCGGATTTAATATTCAAATACGATACAAACTTTCTTTCAAAATTGAAACAAAAACCCCTAAATTAAAGGAGGAAGACTGACAAATGAGAAAGAAGATGGAAAAAGACGTAAGAAGTAAGAGGAGGGTCTTTACGTCTTTTTGTATTAAAACGATTTTTAAAATTTTAAATGACTAATTAGTTTTGTTAGTATTTTTAAATGTGGATAGATTTGTAATTACTTTACTTAGATGACTTACTCTTGTAAAAAGCTCTTAAAAATAAATGATATTATTTTAAAATAAATCTA
Organism: Sechiopsis laciniata; assembly: GCA_037833695.1. Taxonomy (NCBI): domain Eukaryota; kingdom Viridiplantae; phylum Streptophyta; class Magnoliopsida; order Cucurbitales; family Cucurbitaceae; genus Sechiopsis; species Sechiopsis laciniata. Next base: position 14,892,787 of record JBBMKA010000026.1, on the reverse strand, counting down.
ATATATTTATCGGAGGTTTCAAAAACTTTCGTAAATTGTTTTTTTTTATACATCGGTAAATGGTATTTAATTGTTGAACGAATTTAAAAATAAATCCAATACATTAACATAAGGTTTTAAAAAACTTCGAAAAATCAAAGATATGAGAAAGATTACGTGTATAATAGAAATGTAGACAATCATCTCCATAATTATTCCAGAAAATGATTACCTATGAAAGGATAAACTTTAGATTTGTACAATCACTTTTTAATTTATCGAAAGGTGGGTAGCTTGTTAGTTTTATTGTTTGGTGGTAATTCAATTTAATATCACTGTCCTAAGTTTGATTTTAAAAATCGATATTTAACTCGCATTTATTTTAGAATAGTAGTATTCTATGTAGAGTTCGTGGTGTTCTCTCCCAAATTTGTACTTTAAAAAAAAGCTTTCTAAATTTATCAAATCTATAATAAAACTTTTGTGATGCTGAAATTTGAAGAAAAATAAATTATTTGAGGAATCAACGTAGACTTGCACGACTTGAACATTATATATATTAAATATCCTTACATGAATCCCGCACATAAATTTCCCATTAATCAAATCTGCTACTCTTTACTGAAAGAATTGAAGCGAAACACGATGATCATACACCACTTTTCCCTTCTCCAATGGCAAGAAGCAATGAAATTAGTATAACAATGTCGTCGATTGAAGAAGATAGAAGAAAGCTCTATGATGCATCAAAGATGGGATCTATTCAAATCTTGAAGACGCTCTTTCAAAATGATCCGGATCTCATTTAAAAACTCTCAATGACCTCCACTTCCAACGTTGAGAGCCCAATTACAAGAGTGAAATTCATGGTTAAGACCTAATGAAACTCACGAGCTCAATTATAAGAGGTTAGACCAAAAAACGGGCTCGGCCCAATTCATAAGCTCAAATCTTATTTCTAGGGCTACACGGAAAGGTATGCATGCCTATAAATAGTCAGTTGAGAGCCTAACAAAAGGTAAACTATTCTAAACCCTAGAGACGACTCCTACCTAGACTTTTTGACCTAGACTGACTTAGGCATCGGAGGCTACATGGCTCACACCACATCGGTGTTCAGTTGATTATTGTTTGTTTTGCAGATATTTGTCCCAACGAAATACAAATTCCCCGTTGATCTCAAAGACCAAAGTTTGGCATCAACAGCTACAATAATTTTATGACACCCCACTTCACCATTGAAGATGAGTATGAGCACGATATCAATAGCTTATGTGGATTACTAAGAAAACATTTCATAGCATTTTTTTTTATTATTAATTAACTAACGAAAAAAGTCCTTCAAAAAAATATTAACTAATTTTTTACGAATTTTTTTGACAACTAAATTTTGTAGCATCAGACCGATTGTTCAATAGATAAGTGTGTTTTTTAACAATTCGTGGATGTTGTTGGAAATGCTATAGTGGACATGACTTTGATGATGAGGCAGATAGTGGTAAGTAACTATCGAGACCATCAATATTAGAGATTAATTTGTGATGTTTTGAGTTTAGGACAGATACATGAATAAATTGTGACAACATTAATATGTAAGTCATGGTTAAATAAAAGAATTAATAGCTACTACTAGTCTACTTATACAGATAGTGTACGTCTTTTCGATCATAGACAAAAGAATATCAATGAGGACTTGTCAAAGTTTAGTCTCAGCCTCATTTTGCATTTGAATAGCTTATCAATTTGCTGTGTTCATGCAACCACAAGAAATTAAAATAATGTGAGATTTGAGATTCATGCATGTGGTTGCATTTGGATAGGCTTATCCAGCCACTACTTAAGGACGGACTGAATTTGTGAAAGCTGATGATTTTTTTTATTTTTTATTTTATAATAAAGGAAACTTGGGAAATTTCAAATTTAGAAAATAATAATAAATATAATCCAATTTTTTTTAAAAATAGCAATTATAGTTATTGGAATTAATAAATATATTATATTCATGAGTATTTATAATAGTGCATTAAAGATATTATTGATTATAGATGTAAATACTTTAAAATTTGTTTACGTTTATAATTATTTTGTGAAACCAACTCATTTAATGCAATTTTCTTTATAATAATTGAGGTGGAGGATTCGAACTCATAACTTTTTGGTTATTAGGTGTAGATTTATACCACACTTAAATATATTGTTATGCAATGGATGTGAAGTTGAAATTATTGGGATGCAAACAAAGTATTTTTATTAGTTAGATGAGGAGATGATCATGGGTATATAAATTATGACAATTATCTCTATTGGTATGAGCCCTTTTTGATGGAACCAAAAAAACAAAGTCGTGAAGGTTTATGTCTAAAGTGGACAATATCATACTAATGTGGAGATCCGGGTAGGGTTGTCATCCTTATTAATTGGTATCAGAGTCTTACCCCAAATATAACCATGTCGGTAAAACACTCTAGTGTAGGACAAAGACGTTTGGAGCTTCGAGACAAAAATTTGTGGTAACTTTATCACATTGACGGTGTACTCTCAAGAGAAGAGGAGTGCGGTGTACTCTTGGGAGAAAAGGAGTTAGTCGGATATAATAGTCGTTGCAGAAATCTATTCTATGCTAGTCTTGATGGAACTTTGTTCGAATGGGAGATTGTTGGGATGCAAACAAATTAAAGTATACGTATCTTACATTGGTTAGATGAGAGAAAAATCATAGGAATATAAGTGATGACAATCATTTTCATTGGTATGAGATTTTTTAAGTAAAATTAAAAGCAAAGTCATGAAATGTATGTCCAAAGTGGACAATTTCATACCAATGTAAAAATTTGGATAGGATTGTCATCCTTATCAAAAACTTAAGAATAATAAATGTGGTTCTAAGGAGTAAACACGTAGACTTTCAAAAGTGGTTATGAAAAATTGTATTTACAGGAATTTAAAAATAAATTCAAATATCTTTATCGAAGGTTTTAGAAATATTTAAATAAATGGTATTTAAAATAATTTAAAAATAAATCTAATATCTTTATCGGAGGTTTAGAAAAACCTTACATAAATAATATTTACAAGAATTTTAAAATAAATTAAATTTAAATGAGTTTAAAAATTAATCACTCCCTATCATTATAGGCTTAATCTCAATTTACTTTTTTTATATATATAGTACAAGTTGGCATGCATAACTTGACATGCATTTATACGGTTAAAGATTCTGAATCTTGCCATAAATGAAATTATTAAGATTAGAAATTTAAACAAAATAATCTCAATATTGACTAGAAAAGAAAATGATCGGCCCTATAAATCTGAATTTCTTTTTATTGTAATTAAAGTTATGAAGTCTTATACTTATGAAAAATAATCATCATGGTAAGATTTGTACACAGTCGTTATCCTCAACAAATGATATCAAAGTTGTACTTTGACTTAGGTAATAGAATCATGAAGTGTCGTGACTTAGGTAATAGAATCATGAAGTGTCGAACAAAGAAATAATTATACCCATGATCTTTATCTTATATTTACTATATATGATGTTATAGAGCTCATGAGCTCTATAACATCATATATAGTAAATATAAGATAAAGATCATGGGTATAATATAAGGGTAGACCAACCATCTTTATAATTATTCCAGAAAATGATCATGAACTATGAGAGGGGTAAACTTCAGATTTGTACAATCATAAAAGCTTTCTCAATTTATCAAATCTATAATTAAATTTAATTAATTCAGAAGAAATTGTTGAGATTGTGAGAGATTTAACATCACATGCAAGTGGTTGAGAATTAACGGACTGAATTTGTGATGCTGAAAAATTTGAAGAAAAATCAATTGTTTTGAGGAGCCAACGAACACTTGCACAACTTGAGCATTCTATTAAATATCATTACTTACAAACAATATCAAATAATCAAATATGCCACTCTTTAAAGAAAGAATGGAAGAGAAACACAAAGATCATACTCCACTTTTCTCTTCTACAATGGCAAGAAGCGATGAAATTACTATAACAATGTCGGCAAGCGAAGAAGATATAAGAAAGCTCTATGATGCATCGAAGATGGGATCTATTCAAATCTTGAACACCCTCCTTCAAAATTATCCAAATCTTATTCAAAAACTCTCAATAACCTCCACTTCCAATGTTGAGAGCCCCTTACACGTATCGGTTTCTCATGGCCACCTCGAGTTTACTCGCCTGCTGTTGGATCACAGCCCTGAACTGGTTGTTAAGATTGACGTCTTTCAACAAACACCTCTACACCTAGCTGCTAAAATTGGACATTTGGAGATCGTTCGAGCTCTGTTAGAGAAGAACACGAGTTCTTGCTTGTTCTACGATCAAGAGGGGTTGATTCCTCTACACTATGCAGTGATAAACAGGCAGATCGAGATCATACAAGAGTTGATCAGCGCGAGCCCGCAATCTGTTTGGATGAAGCTTGAAAATGGACAAACTATTTTACATTTATGTGTAGAAAATAACCATTTTGAGGGAATGAAATTGCTCATTGAAAGATTTATGAATCCTGATGAAGATTTTCTAAACACAATCGATGAGGCAGGAAATACTATTTTGGATGTGTCTATCAAGCTAAGGCGAATTGAGGTAAGTAGCATCAAACAACATGATCTGATTCCTATCTAAAAATTAATTTGCTATAAAAGTACTAATTCAAATATGTTTAAAAATATTGTGATGTATCCCTATCTTTCGAATGTGTAAGACTCTCAATAAGTAGGTCATATCGAACTTTTCTTGAAAATTAAATAATTCTATCAATCTTAACCAACAAGATCAATATCGTATCAGGTGTAAATTAAACTTCTTTTCTCATTACTTTTTTGTTTAATTTTGCAGATGATAGAGTATTTACTCTCGATTCCTGAAGTGAAAACTGGAACAAGCATCACAAACTCAATGAGCAGAAAAAGAAGTTTAGAAGCCCAAAGGCAAATGTCAAAAAATTCCAAAAGAAAAAGACAAGAACATGCATGGTCGCCAACAAAAAAGAAGAGAGGGCGTTGGAACAAGTTGAAGAATGCATTGAAATACAAAGTGGATTGGGTTCAAGAAGTGCAAGGTATAATGATGTTAGTGGCTACAATTATAGCAACTGTTGCTTTTCAAGCTGGAATCAATCCTTCCGGCGGCGTTTGGCAACAAGATACTCCATCTAGTTCCAGCAACCAGATCAATCAACATAAAAAAAACATTTCAAGCTAGAACTGCAGTAATGTCGTACCAAGACGACTCACCGAAGTACTCGATTTTCTTACTAGCAAACACGATTTCGTTCATGGCATCGGTGAGCGTTATCATGCTAATCATCAGTGGATTTCCACTCAAAAATAGAATTTGTAGTAAGTTGCTGGGGTTGTCTATGTTTCTGGCGGTTTTCTTCTTGACATTTGGGTATGTGTTTGGAGTTGGCATGGTTAACCCCCATAGACTATCGCCAGATAAAGCGACATTTAAAGTCTTTTTTGTGGCATTTTATGTTTGGTTAGGGTTAGTCCTTTTGATTGGTTTGTGGCACTTGATTTGTTTTCTCATTTGCGTGGTCAAGAGCTTATGAGCTTATGGCGTATTTTCTTGCACTTGATTCGTTTTCTCGTTTGGGTGATCAAGAGATTATGGCATATTTTCTCATCCACAGGGTGTTCTTCCAATATTTTTTATCAGCTACGTAATACATTATATTGTCTTCTCTTTTTTTTTTTTTTTTTTAAGTCGTGTGTGTTTGGGAATTGAATAAATGATGAGAGAGAAGTTTTATTTAATTAGCATCAAATTGATCTACATGCATTTTGAAGTGTCACATTCATTAAACTTGTTTCCTTGCTCCATAATATTTACCTGATTCTTAAAATAATATTAATGCCCAAGAGTTATCTTGACATTATTATTTACCAAACTAAATGAAGAACTCGTTCTAGAAACAGAATTCTACGAGTAATTATCAAATAAGACCGTTATCAAAATGATTGTTATACAAAATTTATCATCAATCATACCAAATGATTGTTGGAATTTTAAATCTCAACCCACAAATACAATAATGAAGGTGAAACAAAATTGAAATAAATGCACGAAAAAGGAAGAGACAAGATGTATAGTGCTTCGGGAAGATTCCCTACCTCTACCGTCAAACCCAAAAGCTAATTTACATTACTCACACGAAACACAAATTAGACGAAAAAGGAGACAATGCCCTAACCTTAAACTTCACCCAAATTCTCTCAATCTCTATGTCTCTCTCAAAAGAAGCTAGGTATTAGGGTGCTTAAATAGGGTGTCATAAATTAGGTTACAAAAAACTCTATTCACAACGCTACAATAAGAATACTTATCCAAGGTAACAATATTTAACCTGTGATAAAAGGTTAAATACATAAAATGTTTGAATACAAAAATGTGAATCCCAAAATTACAAATAATCATGATGTCTAACCAAATCTAATTTGAGCACGATTCTACCTAAAAATCCAAAGTAAAATCGAATATAACAAAGCAAAAGAGATCAGCCCTAGCCTGAGCTTTTCCATTTATTGCATACCTAAGAATCAAGATTAAGATGTTTCAATTGTTAACAGTTCTACATTATAGAGCATACGATGTAGAACACATAAACGAGTTAGATATATATATATATATATATATATATATATGACATACAAACAAACCAGACACCAAAACATTTAACTGTTGTTGATAAATAAAGGATCAGGAAACAATGTGATGAGATTGGTGGTTATTTTTGAGAAATTTCAAAGCCAACCAAACCAAATTCATGGGATACGAGGAAAAAAGTAATTTGAATAAATGCAATTAACTCCTCCCCTCCCTCCCTCCTCCCCTCTCATTGTGTCTATTTTTTCCCTTCATTTTCCTTGTGAGTACTGTTCAAAGCAATGCCACCAAAGAACTTGGAAGAATCCGTTTCGATGCAGTAAAACTGCATGGTACTTCGGGTTTAATACTCGTGCCCCTTGTACGGCATTTCCTGTTTATACACAAATAACTTAAAATCCATAAGCCCGGCAAGATAAATGGGAACACAAGATAACAATCACCCCAAGTATTATCCAGTCCAGGTGAACTATTTAGTGAGAATATTCAAAGGAAAAAGTATAATTCTGGTCTTTAGATTTTTTTTATTCAACAATACATGGAGGAGGGAGATTCGAACCTATAACTTCATGGCTACTAAGTTATACAAGATACTATTAGAGCTCAGCTCTTGTTTGACACAGTCCTTCAGATTTAAACTTAGTTTCCATGATGTCCATGAATTTTAAAAACCAACAATTCTGGTCCTGAGATTTGAATTCAGTTTTAGTTCTTTTTTGTGACAAGATGTGGGGTGGGGAATTGAATTTGTCTAACTTCGAGGTCGTTAGTTTCCAATTTGGTCCATGATTTTTCAAAACCAACACTTGGTCAGTTGAGCTAGGCTCATTTTGACAGTTTAGTTTTAATTTCTATTTGATCTTTGAGATTTTTCAAAAGAGTGACATGCTTAGTTTCTAGGGTTTAAATTGCTTTCCACAACGGGTCCTACTTAAAGTGATCTAAAAGTTTAACATTGATTCCTCATTGGTCTTCAATTTAGGAATCAATTTTAAAGTCTTAGTTAGCAAATTAACTTATGATAAACTAATATGTCAATAAATCATTAGCTCAACTATTGTCAACCCTACTGGGGATCATTAGAAACTTATCTCAAACTTCAAGAACCAATTAGAAATCAAATTCAAACAAATGGACTCATAATATCACTTTTGAAATCTCCAAGACCAACCAGTAAGTAACTCAATTCAAATCTCAAGAGCTAAAAGTGTTAGCTTTGAAGACCCATGGACCAAGTTCACCAAAAGTGTAAATGACAACAGTAAAACCAAATAGTATCAAGACAATCTGAGAACGCTTACAGGTTGGTAGCCCGGCATGTACATAGCATGCCTCGGATGGCCAAGAAGCATGGGTTGTGCATACTGCATTCAAAAGAATAAAAACAGTAATGTACAGAACTTTGACCTCAGAAAAAGAGACAAAGAAAGTCATTTCATATTTTCAGTAAACCATACTTGAGGTCCATTTGGCTGTACATAGGAGGCATGTGGCGACTGCAGCTGTGCAACCATTGGATTAAAAACAACAGGCTGATGACCTGGAAACGAAGGTCCAATCTGCAAACCATGAACAGTTGGAAACTATTACCGAAGAAGAGCATCAATCAGAAATCTTCACCCTATTCGATAAGTCAATGCAGTATTATATTCCAGCACATATAACAGATCAACGGCTAAGAAGTTTTTTTTTTCTTTTTTGGATAGGAAACGTTAACTTTCATTGATGTATGAATGTCTTTGCCAGATCATCCATTTAAATGAATACACAATAATATTTCAATAGAAGTTGCTTTTTCGAGAGAAACAACACTACAAGACAATATAAACATGTACTTACTCCAACACCATAAGGCATCCCATGCATATGGGGTAATGCAGGTATGTTGCTCTGGTAGTAGAAGGAACCATCAGATGCTGGTGAAGATGGCCTAACAGGTGCTTGAAATGGGGTGAAACTCTTTGCATTAGGATTGAGTTTGAATTCCTGTTCACAATGGTAGGCAAAACATAAAAGAAAAGCCTAATATATTAGTTTTCAACTCATAAAAAATAGGGTAAATTATAAATTTGGTCCCTATAGTTTGAAAAAAGTTAGAATTTAGTCCCTATAGTTTCAAAAACTAGAATTTAGTACTTATGGTTTGAAGATAGTTAGAATTTAGTCCCTATGATCTTAAAAACTAGAATTTAGTCTTTATAGTTTGATCAAATCTATTGATTAGTCCTTGTCGTTTGTAATCATCGTTAATTATGTACGTGAAAATGAGTTATTTATGCTAATTTTTTTGTCCAATCAGTCACTTAACTCTCACTGCTATCATTGACACATGAATAACTAACTTTCATATACTCAATTTGCTAACGATTAGAAACAATAAGGACTATTTTTTAGATTTTATCAAACCATATGGACTAAATTTTAGATTTCTTTTTTGATAGGAAACACAAACTTTCATTGATGATTGACAATTACATCCTATCGAGACATTATATAAAACTATGTCATTGTGAGATTAAAGTGGTTAAGTCATAGTTACAAAAGGGGAAGATAGAGTGACACCAATACAAAGCCAAGTATATGGTAGATTCTAATAGAGATTAGTGATCCTTGTTGGTGTGGCCATCGGTACTCCATATATTCCAAAGACAAGCGTAAATGATGTTGAGCCACAAGGTTTCCACCTCCCTTCTGAAAGGATGACCCAATATGAAGTATGTTATCAGGTCTGATGCTCTATTGGGTAAAGGGGTGGACCATTTAAAGG
>JBBMKA010000026.1:14817760-14883296 GCA_037833695.1 Sechiopsis laciniata | reverse complement strand
GGTAAGTAAAAAAAGAAAGTCTCTCAATTATCATTTAATCGTGTTTGGGGCAAGAGGATCAAATTGGGGATGAGTTTTTTTTAATCACCGACAATCACTACCACATAATCATTATTCATTCTTCTATAATCACTATCCATTTTTATGTAATCTTATTTCTCTTCTAACCATTTTTCATTATCCCCATAACCAATATTCATTCCCTATAATCATTATTCAATCCATCATAATAACTATTTTGTTTTCCATAATCATGTTTTGCACCTAAAATATAGGTAATGATTTTCGATAATCATTTTCTATACTTGAAACATAGATAATATTTCCTTTCTTAATCATTCCTTTCATTCAAGCATTGATAATCATTCATATTTAATTATGTCCCTATAATCATTTTATTCTCTGCTCCAAAACGCCAACTAAGAGATAGAATCTCAATTAAATAGGTATGTAATAAAAACTGTTAAAACTATCTTGAATCAATTATTTGGTGTTCTCAATTTCCAACCATGAGTATCATTTTAAATTTATTTTTATATTATTTATTTCGTATTCTTCTTAATAAAACGTCATGGACATAGTTAACACATTGTTAGTGAACCATTTCAACTTTTCTTTTTTCCTTAATAGATTGTAGGATATCTACTTTCAATTTCAAAAGTGAAAACCAGCACAAAAGAAAAAACAGAATCTCGAAAGACAAAAACAAGATATCTTAAAAGACAGAGACAAGCACCAACATCGTCATCCTCAAAAAAGACGACAAGACGCAAGGGGGTACGGATGAAGAATCGAAAGAACAAAGGAGATTTGATTCGAGAAGTGTTAGGGACAATGATGCTAGTGGCTACGGTGATTGCAACGGTCACTTTCGAAGCCGGAGTCAACCCTCCGGGCTGCGTTTGGCAACAAGACACTCAATATATCAGTAGCAACTATGTCCATGAATATTCCGAAAGGGGCTTGTATAATGTCATACCAACAACGCGTATATTACGTAATTTACTTCATATCAAACATGGTGTCGTTTATGGCATCTGTGAGCGTGATTTTGTTGATCATAAGCCGAACGAGGTTGGTAGTGTTGTGTTGGTGATAGCAATGTGCGGGGCTGTCGTGTTCTTAGCAATTGGGTATCTGGTGGGAGTTATTATGGTTAGCCTTATTACTACTGATAATGTTGTTACAATATTGGGTATCTATCAGCAGCCAACTTTTGGGTATCAATTGTGGTACTCATTGGTTTATACCACATAATTAGCTTTCTAATTTGGGTAGTCAAGAGCTTATTGTGTGCTTCCATATCCCACACCACAAAATTGATTTTGTATCCATCAAACTAGACTCATATAAGTTTGTACCTTACAAGAATTGGAATTATTATAGGGACAGACAGGGACATCTAGAAAATTAGTTAGGTATTTTGTTATAAATAAAAAGGATTGGGTAGTGTTTTAGTACTCAAATATTGAGTCAAATCTTATGTAGACTCAAAAAAAGCATTCTCTTCAAAATGAGAGGGTGGTACAAGTTCTTGTAATTTTCTTGTTATTTGATATCAAGTCCAAAGTAAAAAATCAAATACACCAAATATACCAAAGCAAAAGAAACTGATGTTTCGACCTAACCCTTTCGATTTATTGCACACCTAAAAATCAGAAGTAAGATATTTCAACTGTTACAAGTTTTACAATAAAAAGCCTACGATGTTGCATAATGAACACAAATAGTATATAGTGCAAAATATGCCATAAGCCTAGAACAAACAAACAAACAAACCAAACCAAACCCTTAAACATTTAACTGTTGATAGATAAATAAAGGATCAGAAAACAACAATGTGATGTGATTGATTGTTAATTTTTTAGATATTTGAAAAGCTTCCAAACCAAATTCATGGGATGAGGAAAAAAGTGATTCAACTAAAAGCAATTAACCTCTTCCCATCCCAGGCGACTCCCTTCTCCCCTCCCCCGCCTATTGTGTCGATTTTCCCCTTCATTTTCCTCGCGAGTTCTGTTTAAGGCAATGCCTCCAACGAGCTTAGTCGAATTTGGTACGAAGTAGTAAAACTGCGTAGCAGCCATTAGAGGGTGTGTTTAATAGTCACGCCCCTTGTATGGCATTTCCTGTTTATACAGAAGAATTCAATCCGTAAGGATAAGGCCAGTGTGATAAATGGAAAGGAAAGGAGATAGAAATGCAAGTCACCAAGTATTATCTATTCTAGTTGAACTATTTAAGAAGAATATTCTTCGGTAAAAATAATATTTACCAATGTCATCTCCTCTAAGAAAATATTTGAATTCTAAACCAAATTCTAAAAACAAAAACCAAGTATTTGAACATTCTTTTATAGTCTCCAAAACATGGAATGATTTTTTAAAATATGTTACAAAGTTGATAACAAAACATGAAAAATACATAGGTGAGAAAAACAAAAAAAAAACAAAAGGTGTGTTTTTACATGCTTAATTTTCGAAAACAAAAAAACAAAAGGTGTGTTTTGAGCGATGGTTAAGTTATTATAAATATAAATGGTGGGTTATTATAACATGAAAGATTATAATAACCTATGTTTGGAGGGCAAGTTATTATAATTGTGTTTGAGGTGCAAAGAAATATTATAACAGCTAGTTTTATTATAACATGAATTATTATAATAGGACTGCAAGGTTATTATAGTTGGGATGACCGCAGTTACAGAGCTACACTACTCCACCGGTTACATGGGTTGGGTTATTATAACCCAACCTTAAACAGTAGCCCAAACGGCCTCCAAATGGTGTTATCAAACCGAGCCAAGTGTTGATTATTCAGAGGTAAGTGCCAGGATCAAAAATGTTTTTTTACCCGATATTCGAAAAAAGCAACAACGAAATCAAAAAGCATCAAGACAATCTGAGGACGCTTACAGGTAGGTAGCCCGGCATGTACATGGCATGCCTTGGATGGCCAAGAATCATGGGTTGTGCATACTGCATTTCAAAGGCATAAAAATTGTAACGTACAGAACTTTGAATTCAGAAAAAGAAATTAAGAAAGTCAGAACTTCATAATTTTCAGTTAACCATACTTGAGGTCCATTTGGCTGAACATATGCATGTTGTGACTGCATTGGTGCAACCATCTGATTATAAACAACAGGCTGGTGACCAGGAAATGAAGGCCCCATCTGCAAAACCACAAAAAGTTGGAAACTATTAAAGAATTTTGAAACATCGGAATAGCTCAAGATCCAAAGGAAAAAGGAAATAGATGGAGTAGTAGATTGAACAGATTTTGTAATATCCACGAGTGTCCAAGCCAACTTACACGCACCTCAATTATTCTCTCACGTGACCCTACTACATTTGATTGTTCATGGAAGAAAGTCTTAGAAAGTTATTTCAGAAAAAAAAATTATTATATTTGTCAAGAAAGTCTTAGGAAATGAAAGATGGCTATTATTTTCTTTTTAGATTACAATAATTGGGGGAGGGGGATTCGAACCAATGAACTCATGGTCAATAAATGTACATTGATGCCGCTGAGCTACTACTCTTGTTAGCAAAAAGATGGCTATTATAGATTGAACTCACTACTACCTCTTAGTTCTCCAATGTCATCTTGACCACTAAGTCAACCCACGATGCAAATCAACAACTAAGAAGTTGAATTTATCTTCCATGCCATCCATAAAACATATGTACACACAATTACATTTCATAGAAGCTAATTTTTTTCGAGAGAGGGAAGCAACACAACAAGACAATACACATGAACTTACTCCAACACCATAAGGCATCCCATGCATATGGGGTACTGCAGGTATGTTGCTCTGGTAGTAGAACGAGCCATCAGATGCTGGTGAAGGTGGCCTAACAGGTGCTTGAGATGGGCTAAAACTCTTTGCATTAGGATTGAGTTTGAATTCCTATTCACAATAGTAGGCAAAGCATAGAAGACGAGCAAAACTTATTAGTTTTTGACTTGTAACTAACTACAAATCTTCATTGTCATCACGGTTATAAACCTATTGCCATAGACTACTTACTAAGCAAGTTCAGAAAAAAAAAAAAAAAAAAAAAAAGAATACCTTAGCATGAGGATTAAGGGTTGACTTTTCAGAGGATAGTGATCCCATGGATGAGCTAGGAGATAATACAGGACGACTAAAAGTACCGGCAGCGCCATCTGAATTCCGTGATGCGGAACTACCAGGTCGTCTGCTAGAGTTCAACATTTGAACTTCTCCACGAGATTTTCCAGATTCTGTATCATCCGATAGTTCAGGAGGATTTAGCTTCTCATTATGCTTTGATGGAGCACAAGATGGAGCATGTAAGGCAACATTAGGCAATATCCCTTCATCAGATCCATCTTTCTTTAATGGCTCACCATCACAATCAGTAAATTGAGATTGATTAGCTACCTGCTACAATAATGGAAAAATAGAGCGAGTAAGTCCAGAAAACTAAACATGCAACAAAGCAGATTCTACTGGCCCTAATTAATAAAACCTTACCCTGTCCCTTTCTACAGACTCCTCTGCATCATTTTCCCCATGCTGTTTGTCCTGGATCCTATATTTCAGATGTTCAAACCACAAAATCAACCACAATCATGAATCGTGGTCTTTGAAACATTTCTTACTGAGTCGGTAAATCAATTTACCTCCAAAAAAAACTACAGAAAACTGTAAAAGTAAAAACCTGCTTTCAGTTTCCATAGTAGGTAAACTTTTGCACGAAGTTTCAGATGCCAACTGCCTGGCATGATTGATGGGAGTAGATCTGGAAATATCTACACCAATATTTGTCTGGGAGAGTTGTGCTTGATCCTGCAAATCAGAATAATTAGCTTTCATTCATCACTAGATGCAAAAAAGAATATAAAACAGCTAGGAAAAAATCCATTTTCAATTGAACTGTTTACAGTGGTTGAATATAAACCAAGCAGGATACATAACCCTCCACAGCACCAACTTGAGACAACTTATTAAGTTTTAATGAGCTTTACTAGTGCTGAAAAGGATAATAAGGTTTACAAATTATATAAATATGGAATGTAATGTAAGGGCAGAGTTAAAATAAACCCAAGTTAACGGAATTGATTTCTTGGAAATTGAAATGTTAATGACATCATCATTATAGATTTATTTTTAAATTAAAATAAATATTTCTTCAAGATAGTCCAAGTGGTGTGGCCTAATAGGCTCCAAGTCTATCCAGTTTACATTAAAAAATAAATAAGTAAACTAATTTGAAAAACTGGTCTGATGAACCTAAATAATAATAATAAAATGCTTAGACTTGAAAATGTGAAACTACATGACTTTCCATAAGAGTACAAATATTGTAATATTTTTTTTCACACATTTTAGAAAAAGAAAATAAAATTGAGCCACAAATTAGAAAAAATAAATACTTCATGCATTCAAACACAGGATTTGGGAATGGCAAGATTGTTAGTATCCATTCCAGGTGAAGCGTACATGATCCAGAAAAATCTAAAACAGACTAGGTTAACAGATTAAAAACCCACCAGTACGTTCCAAAAAAATAATTGATCAACATACTAAGGAATTAAATGCTAGTTGAATAAGTACCAAGGATGAAGAGCTTGTGACAGAAGCTACATCACCGTATTTTCCAGAGAACGTGTCTCCAAATCTAGTGTCCGAACCAGAAGACCCCCCAAAGGTTTCCATATTACGTGAATTGAATGATATGTCTTCATTCTCATCATATCCATCATCATCAGCTACCTTTCCACGAAATACAGAAGAGAATCTGGTTTCCTCATCAATATCAAACTTGCCGTGGAGACTAATGCCTCTTTCCTGTTAAAAAAAAAATGAAAAATATGAGTAGGAGCATTCAAACAACCCGAATAACCCAACCGAATTTGAAGGGTTGGGTTGGGTTTAAAACATTTTTGGATTGGGTTGGGTTCAAATTAATGATTTTTTCATGAGTTGGGTTGGGTCAAGGGTTGACTAAATCTAACCTGAGCTAACCCGACTAACCTGAATTGATTTTTAAATTTAAAAAATATATTTTTCACCTATAACATAATTATATATGTGTATATTTATTTTATTTAATTATTATTTTTAGACTTTTTATTTTCTAATATTCTTTAAATACTTTTTAAGTCTTTAGAGTGTATATATCATGATAAAAATATATAGTCAAATTATGTCATCTATTGTTGTTGCCATTAATTAATTATCTATTTGATTTATGGAAGTTGAATTTTATCATTTATTTTTGTTGTTTTAATCGTCTATTTACTTTATGGAAGTTAAATGTATTTGTTGTTATGTTCTATAGGTTAGTTCTCTTAATGAAACATGAAGATTGGACTAATGAGTAATGATGAGTAACTTTTAATTTGATGAGTAACTTTTAATTGGATATTTTGCATATTTAATACTTATATCCATTTCATTACATTGATATGAAAATGGTTTAAGATTGTATTTTATTTATGTATGGTATATGACTAATTTGATGAAAGATATTAATATTCGCAATGCCTGATGACCCACCCAACCCAACCCGAAAATATAAGGGTTGGTTTGGGTTGAGTTGTCTCTTTAATTGGGTTAGGTAGGAAAAGTGACCAACCCAAATTTTTGGTTTCATTTGGGTTGGTCACTTTTCCAACCCAACCCAACCCATGTACACCATACTATTGAGTTCCAGAAAAAGTACACTCAAATGAAATCCGATGCTAAAAACTACCTTACCTCTGCTAAATGAAGATCTCCAGTGTCCTCACCCTCTATTTCTCTAGCTATCCTTGAGGCTTCCTTTTCCAACTCTCTTGTTTGAGCGCCTCTCTCAAGCCTTGTGGTATAAATTTCTTCATCAAAAGTGCTTTTGACTCCAAAAAGTTTTGCATTAGCTTCAAACTGATCCCAACTCCTAAAACAAGCAACAGCATGAAGCATATTTATATAATAGGGAACAGAATAATGAAGAAAAAAAGACCAGCATGGTTCAGGTATGGGCCAAAAAGAACAAAAGTAAATCAATTTAATAGAAAATAAGTAAGATTGGGAGTAGATGAGTTGGAACCACATTACAGAGAAACTCCAGATGAAAATATCATTTACAAAAAGAAAAGATACATACATAACAACGTATTACATGGACCTTCAATTATAATTCCTGAAAATGAAGCTCAATATCGAACAAGGTTAGGGGGAAGGGCAGAACAACCTATTCCATGGACCATCAAATATGTTATCCAGCTCAGGAAATTGAGGATCATCATCATCAGGTATCCATGGTTTCAGTTCTCTTTCTGCCTCAACGTGTCTAGAATGTGAAATCAATGAGTCTACCAAAAGTTCCTGATTTTCATTATGAACATCATTTGACAGTCCATCATTTGTTACAGTCACGTCCTGGAACCAATTGTTTAGCAGAACGATCAGATTATAGAAGATAAATTGAGAAAGAAAGATGGATATGCGAACACACATTAACAGAATTTTCATGGTCATCAGTTACTAACATAATATTCCGTTGAAATACTAGAAAAGAAACCTAACAACAGCTTGATATTATTACAAAAGTGGGAAAAATAAATAGCAAAGCTGCAAAAGTAGAACCTTGGCTATAACTTGCACGAAATCTTTAGCTGGTATTACTAAAGTCTTGGAAGGTGCTTTATTAATCAAAGAATCTCCAATGGGTTTCTGCCCCCGCAAAGAAGTATCCTTAGTCAACCGTGCCATTTTTAATATAATTCCTGACAATGAAGTTCAAGTAAACACCCCTAGAAGCACCAAATTATAAAATTACAGATTATGTAAGGATACAAAATTGGTTACAAGGCCACTCGTCAAAATGCATTTGACATAAGAAGAGTATTGGAAAGAAAGTATACCAAAATCTTTTTCAGCATTGGTTGAATGGAATATTCCACTGTATATAGATCCATTTTTAACCTGGACGTCTACATGTTGACCAACACAGCATGTTGTCAAATAGACTAATCGATCATCAGAGGAACTCTCAGAACTTCCATCTTTGCTGCCAGCCAGGGCTCCTGTATAAACAAATATTAGAGAAAGAAATATAAAGTACTATATATTTTCTTAAAAGAAGAAGTTTTGGGTAATGAAACTCACTTGTATTAGCTAATCTGTTGGGGTTTGACATTCCTGACTGAAATTTATTCTCAAACTTAGTACCTATATCCCTATCGCCTCTACGTCGTCCAAAACCATTAGTAGAAGGCTTGGAATGTATGGATTGTTGTAGATTCATATCAGTCAAAAATTCAGAACCTATTGAGAGAAGTAAAAATTTATACGGTCATTCTTCTTTCTAAACCATTCATGTATTTGAGTTGAATGTCACGCTTTCTATGCACAAGTACCATGCAGAAGAAAGAAGAATAGCAGAAATTAAGTTCAAGAAGATCATTAGCCCTTAAAATTTAATGAAACAAATTACAAAGGGGGATTTTTTTAAGCAGTACTATGATTTTCTAGTGATATATTGAGAAAGCAGACGAAAATCATCAAGCTACGCTCAACTATCACAGCAACAGTGGAAGTAACAAAATAGTGTATTTTTGTGAAATTGAAAGGAAATTCCTGGTCGGACTAAATTTTCAACTTCTTCTTTGTGAAACTAGCAAGCAAAATTTTTTAAGTAATTTATCGTGTTTTCTGGGAGCTCATAAGGTTAGAATTATGGTTCCTTACTTCCTTTTTACATACAATTAATGAAAACCCCTATGTCACTAAAAAAATGGCTACTATAACCATAACCATTAAGTGTATACTGGTGAAATAACAAAACAAATGAAACTTGTGTAATTAAGATTTAAGTCATGCATACTCCATCTATTAATAGCCAGTATATGTTTTTAGGAGGAATATCGCCTACATAATGTTGACAAGAAATAAATTGAACAAAGTAGATGCATTTAAAGGTTTTGACATCGGATCCAAATTCAGATTAAATTTTTTTAATTCACTTTCTTTTAATGCCAATGACTAAAACAAGCAGAACTCAAAGAGAAATAGCAGAGTGGCTTTTTCAATTTTGCCGCAACCAAGACAAGGGCAGGAGATAAATTCAGGTTCAGGAACATCATGGTGAAACTATCTAAACAGATGAGAACCCGCTTTAATTATCGAACACACAGTAAAGCAATATCTCTCCTGCTTCGAAATGGCCAATTCTGAAGACAAATCGCATAAAATAAACGGGGCAAAAATACCCCATGTATCTACTTACCAGTCATAAAAGAAAACAAAATAAACGATGTCTAGCAGCAGGATCGTGAAAATCGCATTACAGTTACCACAACAGAAAAACACTAATAGAAGCATTATTTGGATGGGAAAAACAAAAAGAAGATCAAATCAAATCAAAACGCAAGAAAAATGCAACTAAATTAAGAAAGATTAGCACTTTAAAATTAAAAAATCTACCAAATGCCGGAAGTAAAATTGAAAAACCCCATAAAGCAAGCCCGTTAAATTGAGCTTCAAAACTATTTTCTTCACAAAAAAAGAACACACAATTCCATCGTCCATTCTTCTATGATTCAAAAGAAACCAAACCGCTAAAAACCCAAACCCCCTAGAAATTGAAGCTCCAAGAGATAAACCAGAAAATACCGACAGCTCCAGAGCAGAACGAAGCAAAACAAACACGAAATGAAAACGACAAGATTGAAAACATGATCCTGACCTGGATATAAGCGAGGAATCCGGGGAGGTGGATTCAATTAGGGTTTATGAGGAGGGGGCTGCTCGCTTCGGTGTGGGAAAATTAGGGTTTGGAATGGCGAGATCAAAGATGGTGATCAGAACGAGACCGTAACAAGAGAGGGAATTTTGTAGAGAGAGAAAGTCGATGCGGTCTCGAAGTGATGCTTGAAAAGGGCGAAATTTAGGAAACTGCGCTGTATTTAACCCCTTTTTTTTAGCGGACAAATTTTGTTTCCAGCTGCAAGTAGGATTATACAGCCATTTTTTTTTTCAGTACATTAAGACATTGACATATTAGCTTAATGAATTATATTCGTGAGTTATGTTGTGTATTTAAAAATTGAAAAAATTAGTTTTGATGTAATTTTTGTGGAGAAGAGTTAAAGTCAAAGTCTTGTTTGGATGTAGATTTAAGATGAGTAGTTATTTTTAGTAGTTAAAAATGATTAAAAATAAATTATTTTGATTGATTAAAAATGAGTGGTTAGAAATGATTGAATAATTATAAATTAGAGCTATTTTTAAAAGAAAAAATAAAGAGAAGTTAGTAAAAACTCGTTTTGATGTAAGTTTTTTGAAAAGAGTTAATAAATCATAAAACTAAATACCATCTAAATATGACAAACAAACCACTCCTTTGAGATTAATACGTTGACATGTCATTTAGTTATTGTTCTTATAAATATGAATTTCATTTCTTTCCTCTTTTTTTAAAGTTTGATTTTTACATGATATTTTTTTCTAGAATAACTTATCAAATTAATTAAATTAGTAAATAATTATAAATATGGTCACTCTTAAAAAAATTAATCACCATTATCATAAGATATTACTGTATTAATAATACATAATATGATATTAATGAGTATTAATAATACAATATTAAAGTGTATTAATGAACGCAAATATTTTAAAATTCGTCTACATTTATAATTATTTCGTTGTTACAAATTTTCACTTGTTCTATTAATGAAAGCTAACAAACAATCATACCTACAAGAATAGCTAAATGATATCGACATATACCTAAAAATCAAGAGCACATTGGTTTTATCTTCACTTTTTTATTGAACTAAGAACAATATACAACAATCTTCACTAAGCATGGAGAAATTGCTAGGGGCGACTGGTCCTCCCACCAAAAAAATAAAGTAAGTTATTCTCATCGTGAGAATTAAAATTAAAAAATATATATATATATATATAGTTTGAATAATATGAGTTAAACAGTAGTATCAATGTATACCTAAGAATGAAGATGTATAAATTAATGTCGGTTATTTATTGTTGTTGGCAAGATTGTTGTCAACCCCATTTTTACGGCTGGAAAAAAAGTTACACCAAAGCTAGCTTCTAAATAAGGAATGTTGTTGATGATAACAACCATTGGAGCCAGAACTTATAACCTAAAACCAGTTTGACTAGATTTTCAAATTTTCACTTTGGTATGATTTTAATTTATTCAACTTTGAAGGTTGGATATTACGAGGCTAACTTGTTCAAGGTTTGGATTTCCCATCAAAAGTATTTAATTTTTTAATTTTTTATTGTTTTTTTTTTTTTAATTTAACAACTGTGTAAGATTTAAATATATAATCTATTAGTTATCCAATCATATATCGTATTAATTTAGCATAATTTTTGTTAGCTTTATATTTAGTTGTTTGAACTTTTAATTTTATTTGATAAATTTATGATTTTTTTATTTATTTATTTTGCATCTAATCAATTTGAGACTTATAGACTTTTCAACATAGAATCGATTGCATATAATATTTAAAGATTAGTGCTCTTTTTTCTTTAGAAAAAAAAAAAAAAAACAATTATGAAATGTGTTAGAGTATTCATTTCAATCATGTTAGAGTATTAGACTATAAATATTAGTGTTTAGTATATTAATGTTAATTAATGTTTATGCTTTGCCTAATTTGTAAAGCCTATTGAGCCTTAGGTTTAGTTTGTAGTTTGCATATGTATATATAGAGAGAGAAATGACATTAGGTTTTGTAAGAGTGTGAGAGGAACAATATAACCTCCATCAAACTCTTTCTCTTCTCTTTTTCAAAAAAAAGAAAAAAAAAAATCTCTTTCTTCTTCTCTTTTAATGAATATTTTGTTTTCCACATCAATGACTTCGTGTTCTCTATAACTATCAAATCTAAAATATAAGTTTCTTTGTAGTACAATAAATTACGGGATTCAAAGTCTAGCTACAGATCTTTTAGTTGTTGATTTTTTTTTTTTAATTCAACAATAATTTTTATATAAAAAATTGAACTCATGATCTCATGGTCATAAGTCATATGTATCATCTAAGTTGAATTAGATTATTGTCATTAACATACTAAATATGTCAGTCATTTTAACATTCTAAACTTTTAATTTTGAGTTTGAACAAAATTTCTAAGTTACCATCTATTGGACATTTAATAAAATTGGTTAGTATACATGCTAAATGATTAATTTTGGTTAAACACAATTATCAAACCAATAATCCTAATTTATTGTCAAAATTACAAATAATTAAATTTTGGATAACTTTTTAGTTACATCTATTCTATATTTAATTTAAATATAGAAGCTGTCTAATTTTAAATCATCACGTTTGATTATGATTATTTAGTTCCCAAATCAAATAGTTCAATTTAGTTTGGTTAAATGGGATCACATGGAATTTGGGTCAAAGTAATAATTCAAGTTTGATGTTAGATTTAAAACAAACGAAGTCCAACCTAAAATATGAGTAGCTGAAGGAGATAAGTATTGCCCTTTTTTGTGACAGTGGAGCTCGATGAGCAAGTAGGTCTTTGTGGATCGCAGAGGAGCAATTAAAAAGAGTGTGCGTACCCTTCAAGTATTATGGGATGGAACGTGGTATCAGATTCTTGGATGTAGTAGAATTCATTAAAGGCAACATAGACGGTGGAGGTAGTACTACTTGGGTTGGGAGTATCCAAAAAAGATTTTGTTGTTTTGTTTGTTTGTTTGTTTTTTTTTTTTTGTTGAAAGGTCTTAGTATGGTTAGGGTTTCTAATGGATTCGGAATAGGGAAGAAGAGGAAAAATAGTTATGTAGTGAAAGGACGCATGTAGTTGGTGAGGCCACCCTAAGAGATGGAAAGGTGTAGGACTTGGAAGGTGTTCGTTTGATGACCAAGGGAAATCCTTCTCTTATAAGTGCTTCATGAAGAACAAGATAGTCTAAGAGGTGGAGCTCATGAAAAAGGAAACAAGGATAAATGGAGAGAATGTTATGTCGTCGACATTCGTGGCAATAGTTCTCTCTGGCATGGAAAAAGTCTCGATATTTGTGTTCAAGCGTCGAGTAGTGTTCTTAATCGAGTCAAAGTGTTGACGTTTATAAAAAAAATTGAATAATATCATATTAGTGTGGAGATATGTGGAATTTTGTCGTGGTTTTCCCACTATCAATTGAATATTTCAAAAAATGATAGATAAAAAAAGTAAAGTTAAACAAATCAATAGCTAACTTGTCATAAATATCATTTTGAGGCATTGATATTAATGTGAGCTTTTATTTGTGGGGCCAGAAACAAATAATTGAATATGCACGTAATAAATAAATACTACAAAATTGCTATTTATGCTTCTGTTTTCATATTTAATTGACTTTGTTTTTTTTCCTTCAAGTTGGCTGATTTTGGGGAGGTCTTTTGGTAGGGAATTTGTTGTAAAACCTTAAAGTGTGACATATTTAAATATTCAATTGTTATATGAAGTTGGTGGAACTTTACAAACAAACATGTCAAAGACAAAGGCTAAGAAAAATACATTATTGCTTTTTATTTCGAATAATTCTAAATTCATTTGTTGGTTCTCATTCGTCTACATAGGTATGTTCCTTTGTCTGTGGCTTCATATTTATTTCTCGTGTTGGATGGATTTCTCCTTCCAGTGGCTCGTGTAAATTAATGTTGATGCTTCTTGAAGTATAGTCAAGAGCGAGGGCGACACAATTGGTTATTCGTGACTACGTTGGTAAACCCATTCTAAGAGACCATAAATCAATATTAAAGGCTCATTTGCTAAGATCATTAAAGGCTCGGTGGTGCGAGATAGTCTCATGCATCTTCTGGATAACGTCATGAATTTAATCCCTTCATTTTTTTTGGGTGAAATCTGATTCTTTATTTGTCATTAACACTGTTAATGATATTTCTAAAATTACAATGGGTTCATGAATGTTTTAGTTGTAATTTGGCATTACATTTAGAGATGTGGTTCTCTTGTGTGGTACAGTTATATAACATCCTGGTTAAGCTCACCATTCTTAAAGTTAAGTTCGGTTGGCTTAGTCCTCTATATTTTTAAGGACACACTTCTTCATTTTGGTGGAAGAATCTCCCAATATAAGTGACATGAATGAGGACGATAATATTCACTTATGCTTTGACAATTGTTTGATTTAATACAATTTAATTAAAAAAGAAGGAAAGATACATTTTTAGTCTATAAGCTTTGAGTGTTGTTTTTATTTAGTTCATATGTTTAGAAAATTAATATTTTTATTTACGGAATGTTTAATTGTAATCATTGAGACAACAAAATTATTAGTTAACATTACAAAAATTGACTAAATGATGACTAATCTAATTTTAATATATCAATATATTGTTATTATTATTATTTTTGAAATCTCAATATATTGTTATTCTAGTTTTGAAGTGAATTTAAAAATTTAAAAGTAAACTAAAATAATCATCAAAACAATTTATGAATGAAATGACCAAATAAAAACTTTGATCCAAAAACTCAAACTTAAAAAAAAAAACAAATCACAATAATGGTTGTAGGAGAAGGGGCTTTTCTACAAATTGGGTAAAGTGAGAGGGGCATATACGTGAATAAAAATAAAAACAATGACTGTCCTGAAGCCGAAGTCTCGTCGTTGAAGAGTGTTTTAACGTTTAAAAAACCCTTTTTGTTGGTCCCAAACCCTTTCCCTTCTCTGTTCTGTTATTCACACTTTCTTCGAATGCAAACCCTAATCTTAATCCCTTCATTATTTCTCATCTTCTCCTCAATTAGCTTCTGATTTATAGCCTTCTTCGGCGTCAATTCTCACAATCCATCTCGTTTCTGCATATTCTTCTCTGATTTCTCCTTCGCCATACGATCGGAAAATGGTATCTGGCTTGAGGATTGACGGTGGGACTCAGATTCTACCGGCTCCCGTTCGGAAAACCATACAATCCATTAAAGAGATCGTAGGCAATCACTCTGATGCTGAGATATATACAACTCTTCAGGAAACCAATATGGATCCCGATGAAACTACGCAGAAGTTGCTTAACCAAGGTTTTTTCTTTTACTTTTTCGCTCTTGGCTTGTTTTTTTGTTTGTTTGTTTGTTTTTCATGGTTTGTGATGATTCTTCTGTTATAAGGTTTATTGTTATTGAGACGTGAAGATGACCCACATTCTTTATTTGGGTGCTTTTTGTTGTTTTGTTTTCTGCATTTTTCGTTTTATTTCGTGGGGTTGGATGTTTGGCCGGTGACTAATGGGCTCAGGCTCCTTCTGTTGGTGCAATGGGGAGGGTCAAAATTTTGATTTTTGTGGTTTAGGAAGTCATTTAACTATAATGAGATTCCCCTACCCACCCTAGTGGCTTAGATGTTTTCATTTTTCATTGCCTTTATCGTGTTTGTGATTGATAAGTTGTGTTTGAGCTTGGACTATATATCCATCATTGCTCTGTGATGTCATTCAGATTATTTTTTGAAGTGCTAAATGCAAAGTTGACCAAGTCTTGAGTACTTATTTGCTTTTTTCCTCTGACTACATCATCCAATTCATTTGTTGGATGTGCTTAGAGAGAACGTTTGCCTACTCGCCTTCCATATCTTTCTTTCATTCGCATCTGTTTTGGAAAGTATACTTGTTGCTTAGTGACAGTGTAGAAAATCAAATATAAAACAGTCAACACAGATGTAAATGAAGTTTATTCAACCAAGAGGCTATGGGTTCATGTTCAACTGGAGAGGATTTTTTAAGTGTGAGGGTTTGATCTGGCAGCTTCACAACCTTGAATATTCTGATGGGACAGTCACACGATCCTACTATATTTTGTTGTGAAGTTAACTCGTAGGAAATTAATTCCTAGGTAAGATAGCCACCATGGATTGGAGTTGGACCCATTAACTCTGAGCACTTTATGATTTACAAGACACTTCTTCAAGTACTTGATCAACCCATAATGATTTCAAGTGTAGAGGATATGAAACTATCATAGAGTGACTTTGTGGTCAAGAGGGTCTTGGGAAACTAAGAGGTGATGGGCTCAATCCATGATGACCACCTACCTAGGAATTAATGTCTTACGGATTTTCTTGACATCCAAATGTTGTATGGTCAGATTGTGTGTCTCATGACAATAGAAGAGGTGTGTGCAAGCTTGCTTAGACAGTTAAAGATATTAAAAAAACGGTAGAGGATATGAGCCAACGATTTGCTTTGATTTGTTTGGATTTCAATTTCTTTGCCATATTTTTATATCACACATGAATTCAATTTTCTCATTATACTAGTTACTTTACAGATCCATTTCGCGAAGTGAAGAGAAGAAGAGATAAGAGGAGGGAGGTATGATCAAGGCATTTTGTGTTTTTGTTAGCCATAAACATCACGTGTCTTTTTCTCTATATTAATTTTTCCCATTTCGCCTAGCTCTCAGTAACACTCACATATATTAAAAGACGCAACATGTCTTAAGTTATAACTTCACACTAAGAAGCATGGATATCGTACAACCATGAGACACAATTATGACGGAGAACAAACATAAGTCAATTTCAATAAAACTAAGAAATTCTTATGGCCGCTAGCTTTTAACGTTTACCTTGAAATATGTTTAATCAGAAACTAAGGTTGTGGTTTTGTTGTGTTCTCAGAACATGGCATACAAAGGTTCAATGGATGCACCAAGACATTCTGAGGATGTGAGGCAAGGGACAAAGGTATATACATTGTCTGATCGTAATGTCCGGAGAGGGGCCTTTGCAAAAAGTTCTTGGCCTGGTACTTTTTAATCTTTCCTATTATTTTTCTTGATGCACTATGTGCTGCAGATTCTAGACTTATAGTTGAAGCCTGTTGATGAAGTTCACACATATGGTTGCTTAATTATAGATGGAAGGATTTGATTTCACTCCTTTCTATCTTTTAATTTAGTCTGACAAAAGTTAGTGTATGACCGGAAATGAACACAATGGAATTGAATGGACTTTTGATTTATCAGCATGCATTTTTTTATGCATATTGGTTTACTTGCTCTAATATGCTCATTGAACCGCTTGATGATTAGTTTATGTAATCTAGGTACTAGCAAAGAGTTCCGTGTTGTAAGAGACAATAGAGTTAATCGAAATACTAATAGAGAAGTAAAACCCGCACCTACACATTTGGCAATATCCACCAATGAGGTGTCTACAACTGTTTCAAAATCAAGGTATGCATCATAAGTTTTTTATTTTTTATTTTTTTCTTCTTCTTCTCTATAGACTTTTTGTACTTCAATATAGTTTCTTTAATATTTTTTTCACCCTTTATAAATGCAACATCTATTTCTAATTACTGCACATTTTTGGTATTAAATTAAAGTGTCTTCGTGTAGGAACATATATATATATATATATAGTTTATATTTTATAATTTATAATTTATTTTTAAATGATAAACCAAACTTACCTTGAGAGATAAATGAAAGAACATAAGGGTATACAATTCTTTTTTTAATTTTTAATTATATATGTAGTTTGTTTATTATTATTTTTTCACCATTTTGAAAATAACAACTATTTTTAATGGTTGCTTTTTTATGGTTTAAAATTAAATTGTATCTTAAATCATGGGCAAGGAGGAATGCAAGTACTTTTGGTGGTTAGGATACGATGAGAATATTTCGTACGAAATACCGCAAAAGTTCCCCACAATATCTTGTATGAACCGCCACTCTGATGTGAGGGTATTGTCGTCTTTGGGTCATCATCCTTCTATTTTATTGAATTTTCAGTGTCCTTTGTTCGATGGAGATGTAGGATGTTCTGGCTCTCATTGATATTGTGGGGAACTTTTATTGTGTTGAGGGGCGTTGAGTTATACGCCGGTGGATTCCTAGTCCAACGAAAGGCTTTTCTTGTCAGATTGGTGTGTTGTTTCAAAAAAAAAAAATCCTCTTCCAAGAACGACTCATTTTTGGGCTCGACATCTGGTGGATGAGAATTTAAATCATCTTTGCATACATCATTAATTACTACGATTTTTTGTAATTCACTTTAGGTGTAATTTCTCTTTAGACCATTTTTGTTGGCGGCCTCCCTTGTTTGCTAAGACTTTTTTTTGTATATCCTCATTCTTTTTTCCATGTAGGGTTAATTGTATAGCCTTTCTGTGATCATCTTTGATGAAGGACCGGGAAAATTTTGGCAATAATTGTTTTTTAAACATCTTACTTGACCATTGCAGTTGAGCTCTTGATCGTCTTTGCATACTTCATTAAATTTTACTTCTCCAGATGCAAAAAAAGATGATGCTTCTTCCAAGAACATTTCTGTTTCTTCTAGAGACCACTATGCATGTTTTTGTAGTATAATTTTTTCTAAAGTTGAGATTCACCAAATAATCTATTGATTGGTTTGATAATTGCTGGGGGATCACTTCGCTAGATGTATTTATATTATTTTGTAGATTATTCTTTACCAAAAACTTGAATTGACTTCCTCTGCTTCTTCCTCAGAATAATCTGTTCATTGATCAGATTTTAATATTTATCGAATTCGATATCTGGGCATCTAAATATTACTTGCTGATGAATCAGTATCACCCCAAAAGGTGCACAGGGGCCCTCTGGTGGTAGGATATCACAAGTGTCTTTCCGGAAAACTTATTCACATCCTAACAATCAACGAGACATTTATTCAACTGGAGTGGCCCAAAAAGAGATAAGGGATGATGTGAGAGTTTCCATGTTGAGTTCTGTTCCAGATACGAACATAGTGAAGCCCAATGATTCTGAGCAACATTCTGCTGTGTTCACGTCAAATGGTGCTGCTCTTGGTCTTTATTCTTCTTCCACAGATCCAGTCCATGTACCGTCTCCAGATTCTAGATCATCTGCTGCAGTTGGAACTATAAAACGTGAAGTTGGGGCTGTAGGTGTTCGTCGGCAATTAAAAGACATTTCTCTTAGCCAGTCTTCAGGACCAAGTGTCTCTCTAACAAATTCTGTTGCTGGAAGGGACGGTTCTTCTACAAGTTCATTTCGACCACTAAGTTCTGTTTCTAAAGGTGAACATCTTAGTCAAATTACTGAATCTATGATTCCTGGCATGGTAGGCAGCAGGTCAACATTAAACAATCATCATAGTAACAAGCAACATCAACCAACTATGGGTCATCAGAAAGGTACTTCAGTGTTCTAGTTTTTTTTTTCTTTAAGAGAACACTTGGTCTTCACGTTTTTGTTATTATTTCTTGACTGCAAAGATTCTCATTTTACAATATGGTCCAGATGTGTTTTTTTTTTTTTTGGTAATTTGTCAACGAATTGCAAGTTCTACTGCAGTTTCTTAGACTAGTTTGTTTGAGTATGCATGCCTTCACTTCACTTTTACCATGTGTGTGTTTACTTGGGGAATTCATCAAATTTTAGGAGAGAGTTCACCATCGGCTTTGATGCAGCTTCCCAGCCTAACAAGGAGTGGAAACCTAAGTCAAGTCAGAAGTCAAGCACTAGTAATCCTGGTGTTATAGGAACACCCTCAAAATCCAAATCTCTTGCTGATCAGTTGAAAGAGCTGCCTTCTGAAGCTGCTAATGTTCAGGACAAGCTTGCAAGAGTCGACCTTCATGAGAACCAGAATGTTATCATAGCTGAACATATCAGAGTTTCTGATAATGACCAATATCGGCTGGTCTTTGGCAGTTTTGGTGCAGAATCCGATTCTTCTGGATGTCTGTTGTCAGGATTGCAGGTCATTAGAGGCCTAGAGGAATTGAATGTAGAATCATCTGCAAGGTTTGTATTAATTTTATATTCCTTTAGCTTTAAAGTCAATCTAATCTGACTAAAATTGTGGCACTTGGTAATTCATCTTGGCTCAAGGGTTTCCCAACTGTCATATGAATAATTCTCAAACTGATCAAGGGCATGGACTTTTGAGTATTCCTCTATAAACGATTGAAAAATTATGGAATGGAATAGTATAAAATAACTAGACAAGTATCCGTGAAAGACTTTTTCTTTTTTTCATGGCATTCACACTTTCTATTCTTGTGCTAATATTATCCATCCCGCAATGTTTTTGCAGTCAATCATTATCTGCTCCAGAAATTTCTACCGATGATGCTTCTGGCAGCAGGCAGGTCGATGTGCTGGATGACCAGGTCCCTAGTTCAGAGTCTAATTCTTCAGACTCTGGTACAGCAACCGAACTTCAGTCAGCAGATAAAAGAGAATCTTCTAGTCCTCAGACATTGGATACTTATGCAGAGATTGGACTGGTTCGAGAGAGGAGTCCAAAATATGCTCCAGCTTCCCAGCATCAAGATCCTTCTGAGTTACCGGGATTTTCGGTGAGTTTGCAGTAGATTGTTAACTTTTGAGCTGCTGAGAATTTAGATATTTTGTATTCCTATTGCAATGATGGTTTAAAGTTTGTGGTTGTTCCTGATTAGTATAATGTTGCCATTATTATTCCCTTAATCCTTTTGTTAGCAAACCCTTTTCATTCCTCAATATCTATTGGTTTTGCGAGCAGGCATATGATCCACAGACTGGTTATGACATACCTTATTTCAGACCGACAGTGGATGAAACTGTACGGGTGCAAGGCTTACCTTCTCAAGATGTAAGATTAGTTGTTTTCTCGTGTTTATAATCTTCTAATCATTGTAATGATTATTTTCTTCTTCTTGAGCATGTAGTTTAATCTACCTCAGGAAGTAAGCATTGTTTTGTTCACTCTGCTTTTTAAATCTCTGGCCGTAGGCGGTGAACTCTCATGCTGCTAATAGCATCCCTGCATCAACGTTTCCTATGGTGCAACAGCAGCAAGCTCAAGTTGCCCAGATGTACCCACAAGTTCATATGTCCCATTTTGCAAACCTCATGCCATATCGACAGTTTCTATCGCCCGTTTATGTTCCACCAATGGCCATGCCGGGGTATTCTAGCAGCCCAGCATATCCTCATCCGTCCAACGGTAACAGTTACTTACTGATGCCTGGTGGTAGTACTCACATGAATGCAAATAACCTGAAGTATGGAATCCAGCAGTTCAAGCCTGTTCCTGGTGGCAATCCAGCAGGGTTTGGAAACTTCAACAATCCTGCTGGGTTTGCAATGAATGCTCCTGGTCTAGTTGGGAGTGCAACTGGATTGGAAGATTCATCTCGAGTCAAGTACAAAGATGGCAACCTGTATGTTCCAAATGCACAGGTTAGTCATTATATCAGCCACTCTTAAGCTAGTCAGACCTTTTTAATATTATAATATAAAGCAGTTTAATATAGGAAAACTTACCAAATCAGTCAAATTGAGAAAATAATTACAAATATGGTCACTTTTTTTTAAAAAAAATAGCAACTAAAGTCATTGGTATTAATCGATATTGTCACATACTTTTTTATAATACCCTATTAATAATAGGGGATTTTGCATGTATAATAGAAAAATGCAAAGTATTTCCATCTATAGTACAAAATCAAAACTAATTAAATTGTAGTTGGAAATTCAAATTAAGTTCTATCACTAATAGAATTCAATAAGTGTAGAGTTCTATCACTGGGTTCTATCAATGGTAGACTCCTTTTATCACTGGTTGAGTTCTATCACTGTTAGAAAATCGTGTGCTATAGATGAATTATTTTTAGAAATTGTTCTGCAAATATAATACAAATGCAAGAGGTAGAATGTGTTGCTGAGGGTAAATTCTCTTAATAATATATAATATTGTATTAATGAGTATTTATAATTCATTATTAAAACGTGTCTCCAAGGGGTGGCGCAGTGGTTGAAGACTTGGGCTTTGAGGGTATGCTCCCCTCAAGGTCTCGGATTCGAGACTCAGCTGTAGCATTATTCCTTCGATGTCTCCGGTGCCTGGCCTAGAGACGGACGTGGTTACTTTGTTTCAGAAAAAAATACATTATTAAAAATGTATTAATGATTATGAATGCAAATAATTTTAAATTTGTCTGCATTTGTAACTATTTTGTTAGAAGAGTTTATCTAGTACAATTTCCCTTTAATGATTTAGTTTATTTATTGTTATAGGCTGAGACATCTGAAATTTGGATTCAAAACCCAAGAGATCTTCCAGGTTTGCAATCGGCTCCATATTACAACATGGCAGGGCAAAATCCACATGGTGCTTATTTGCCTTCTCATACTGGGCACGCTCCCTTCAGTGCAGCTGTGGCACAATCCTCACACATGCAGTTTCCTGGATTGTACCATCCACCTCCTCAGCCTGCAGCTATTGGAAATCCTCATCACATGGGGCATGGGATGGCTGGGAATGTTGGAGTGGCCGGTGCCACTCCTGGGCCACAAGTTGGTACTTTCCAGCAACAACAGTTGGGCCATCTTAATTGGACACCTAATTTCTAGACTAATGGGAAGCTAGAGAACTGTGAAGCTAACCCCCTTTATTATAGGGACTGAAGTAGTCATAAATCTTTTATATTTTGTCATATGTGTAATCGGTTACCTTCTCATATTCAATGTAGTATGTGGTTTTCTCCAATTGCATTAATTTTATTTGCTATTTCAGTTATCTATTTGTCATGCTAGCTATATGTTCAAGGTGCTGTAGGATAAAACAGAGCAACAACGCAACACCCGGGGTGAAATAAGAACAAAATAATTGATTTTAGGAATTTGCTCATGCAGTTTTACGGAGTTATGTCACTAGCATTGCTCTTCCTCTTAATGTTGACTTGTTACAATCAGAATTAGAAACAACATTTGTTAATATTGCAGGTATTAATTGCAAAATGTTGGTTTAGGAGTTTATGTTGCAATTTACCAAGTGGCCCGTGTGAGAGAATGCTCAAGGTGAAGTCTCTGAACATTTGAATCTATTATTATTATTGCTATATTCATTTTGTAAGATGTCAATTACTAAAGTATTATAGGTTAACCAGCTGGTTCTTAAATCACATCCATACGTGTAAAACTTCAATTGTAATGAGGAAAAAAGGTGTGTGAAATGCTTTGTTCTTTTGCCTTGGTTTCTTGTGCAGAATATATAGACTTTTTCCTGCTCATTTCTACTTTATTTGTTGTTATAGAATCGTCAGCTCAATATCTTGGGATTGCAAATCACATTATTCTTTTCCATTTTTTTACGATCATCGTCATGCTTTGCACAATAAAGCATAACCCTACACATCTGAGGCCCTATATATTTCATCTATTTTGAAGCTGCGCTTTTTTACTTTATCTTTTTGCTAGAGTGTCTAGGGATTACATCGTGCAAAGTATTTCGATCATCATCATCTGTTTGACAATGGCTTGATATTATATGATATGTGCAAAAATCGATGTATTTGGGGATCTGTGTGATGTTTGGAACACTGGAAGAAAAAAAGAAAAAGAGAGAGAGAGAGAAAAAAAAAGAACCATGAGAAAAAATGCATTACTCATTCAATAACTTCAACAGCCACCTCAAAATCAGAGTCTTGAGAGCTGTTTTTGACCTTGTTTACAGTTAAAACGTATCTTTACAAGTTCATCATTCCATAACTTCAACAGCCACCTCAAAATCAGCTCCTTCTGTTTTTTTTTTTACTCGAATCTCAATTTATTTCTTGTCATATTTGTCAGCTTGCTGGAAAGAAAAAACAGGTCATTTTCCCAAGGTAAGGTAAGTGCCCCACTTGGAATTTTATTTTAGGCACCAATTACAAGGTCATTATTCTCTCTAGAATTCAAGTCCACTCTGAAAAAAACTTGTCTTATTATCAATGGTAATAGCAGGAATGATGAAATGCAATGCAAAACTGCTTAAAACGTTTTCTTTGTAGTTAATTATTTGGCAGGCAAAAGTGGATGAATGTATGAATGGATCTCTGATGCAAGTTCAATTTGTTAACAGGAAAAAAGCTCATTGAATCCCTCCAATGGCAATGAATCTGAAATGCCTGTTGTGAACAGCCCACATTCAGGTTATATTTCTGATATCACCCTTTAACAGCTTTGTTAGTGTAGTCTAATGTAGATGACAATGACAACCTTGTGCCTGTGCTCCTAATAATTTGCATTAGTGCGCCTTTCTTTTTTCTCTCTCTACTTTTGTTCCCTTAATTCTTTTAGGAATTTATTTTGGCACTTTTCAGTTTGTTGGTGATTTAGGTGTTGGCCTATATTAAGCACATCGTCCGTACATTCCCTACTCTTCTATAGCTGTTAATTATGCCACTTTTGAATTGGAATAATGTGCATTCTAGGAGCCATGGGAATCTACATTTTAGGTTGCATTGGATAATTCTTTCTGTTACACTATGAGGTATTTAGGGCAAGAGGATCCAGCTAGAGGATGGGAATAATATTTTTTTTACCCTTGTTTGAGTCACCGAGAGTCATTCTTTCCATAATTATTATTCATTCTTCAAATTGAATTCAAAATAGAGGAATTTTAAGAATATATACAACCCAATATATCTCGACAATCTCCCATAATCGCTGTTTTTCTTTTCTTCATATTTCTTATCTGTACTCCAAACACAGATAACAGTCATTTCATTATCATAACATATATAATCATTCTCTATTAATCACACTCTTCCATATTCTCCCGTATTTCTATTCTCCAAATGATTTACCATATCAGATGTTAAAGACATTATAGCTTCAATTGTTGAATTCTTGTCCTTTCATATTGTTGAATTAAACACACAAAGATTAGTGAGCAATAAACTATATGATTTTTTATAAGAAATTGGTGGGACGTTGTTGAAGTTACAAATATTTCATACAAGGCTTTTATATATATATATATATATATATATATTGCTACTTTTGTAAAGTGACGTATGGATATTATCATGTTTTTGAAGGAAATGGAGGACAGAAGGTCGATGACTCTTCGAGATTGTATTATATCATTTAATTGTAAAAATACCATGTGAATTTGAAATTAGAAATCAAGATTAAAATCTAAAAAGGTTACTATATAATTATTCTAGGGTTAATTGAATAGGAATAATGTTGAGCTTTCATTGGCTATGACATTTTGACATCTTAGATTTGAAATTCACAAGTGAACATAATTATAAAATTATCTCTTCTGAATGCGAATATCTTTAAGTATATAGTAAGATGAAACTCTAATCTTTTAATTATTAGAAAAATAATAGTAATGCCGAGCGCACCGAAGCGACAAGTTTACTCATATACATTGAAGAATATGTGTTAAGTGTTTTAAATTCTCCTACACATGTTGACATGGTGTGTCCAACTTGTTTGAGATATGACTCCTCCAAAATTGAAGTGTTGGGAATGTGAAGTTCGATTGTGATGGTCATGGTGGTAGACAAATTGCTTCTTCGTCCACTAACAAATTCTATTCAAATTCGTTATGGATGCGTCAAGATCATACAATGTCGACTTTTTTCTTTTAGCTCGAGTTTCAATTTATAGCTCAATCTGTCTAATAAGGGTTGAGTTTAACTTATATAATATATGATCTAATAATCAAGAGGTTACATATTCGAAAACCCTAAAATAGTTTGTTTCTTTGGTACAACTTTTGAGGATCCCTTGTATATTTCTTTTATACATCCTTGTACCTGAATTTATATGGATCATATTTACCATGGAATAAACAGGATAAAAATCCTATAATTATTCATTTAGAAGGCTGCTTTAACAGCAAAAGTTGGGGCTAATTAACAATAAGCACGAGTTGAAATTTTTAGTGGGGGAAACTATGACTTAAAAGGAATCTAATTGGAAAAATCAAATGCCTTTTTATGTATAAATTATAAAATCTTATAGATCAATATTAGATCAAATGACATGAAACGAATCTGAAATTAATCCAAATCTTTTTCCAAAGGTCTGTGTATTTTTCTACCATACATTAAAATTAAGAAATACTTACTAGATTGATCAAACCTAAAAGATAATTACAAATATGACAATTTAATTTTTTTTGCAAATATAATAGTTATTGTATTGCCACAGACTTTCTTATAATATAATCTAATGACATTAATGTGTATTTATAATATAGTATTAAAACGTATTAAGTACAATACTTTAAAATTTACCCACATGTATAATTACTTTTTCACAAAAACTCATTAACTACCATTTCTCTAGAATTAACCATACAATTTTTAGGCTTTAAAAAATCTTATTTGGTTGAAAATAAGTTTTCTTAGCTTAACCCCTTAAAAGGGCTACAGCTCTTTTTCTCTTTCTCTAAGCTGCGTGTCACTTTTTGCTCGAATTTTGAGATGGGGCCTTGTAGAAATTTAATTAGGATGATTAATTAAGAACTTAATTAAGAATATAATTGGAATGATTAATGTGAGCGTGTTAATAATTAAATGGGTTTGTAAAATTATAACCTTTTTGCTGCATATAATTATTGATTTATTTGCCTTGAGCTTGAAGGGACTAGAGAGAGAAAAAAAGCATGTGAGGAAAAAAGAGGAGAGAGAGAAAAGCAATTCCAAGTTGAAAACTCAAACATGGGTAGGGTTACTTTCTTTTTTAGCCAACTTTTCTTTTTCTCTTTCTTTAATAATCCGATTAAATTTGGATTATTAAGATAATATTTTAACCTGATATTAGGATATCTAATGATGTTAACATGGGAAAGGACACAAATAAAGAAGGATTGATATTACTACTTTGGTATTAAAAAAGATAGTTACTTTGGTGCCAAATAAGGAGTTTAATGCACCAAGGAAAATATTGAATGGATCGGTGACACAGTTGATTATCTTGTTTAGTGTTAATCTATTTCGATTGCACGATTACAAGATCAAGTCCAGAATAAAAATAACTATTATTTTAGAACTCTGTGTTTGTATTTAATAATTAATTATTCAAACAATTATTAACTTTTCAACCCCACTCTGTTCTTTTTTTCTACCAAATCCTTGTATATATCTTACCATACTAGAATCTTTTGAATGAAAATTATATTTTCTTAAAATAAAAAATATGCATTAGCATTATAAGGCTTTGCTATTCTTTTAGCTAATTAATCAACTAATCCTCTTCTTAAAAAATAAACAAACTAATCCTCTCTCCTAAAATGCTTAAATTCAACAAGTTGAATCATAGAAGAACATGCTCTTCTTTCTCAGAAGCACACGTACGCTAAGAAAAAAGATGTGTACAAAATTGAAAGAAAAATTTTCACAGCAATTTTTCTCACTTTCCATCATCATTTTCATATCCTAAATCCGAGTCGTATGCATTGGATGCTGGTTAAATATAAGAAAGAAAAGTATAATAATAGATTTTGAGAGTGGATAACATTATGTAGGATTATGTTTTTATTTGGAATGAAGGTTTCTACTTTGTTTAAGATGAAAATCAATGTATAATAAATGAGATATTTTTAATTGTATTTGTTGAGGGACGACAAACCTATCTAGATTTCCACAATAGTATGATATTGTTCACTTTGGGCCTAGGTCCTCATGGCTTTGTTTTTGGGCATCTCCCAAAAGACCCCATACCAATGGAGATATTTGGCATCCCTTATAAACCAAAGATCTACTCCTTTAATCAATGTGAAATTCTACAATACTTTATTTATGTTTGAGCTCACAATAGCTACCCCTCATTGAGACAACTATTTCAGAAGTACTCCTCACTCGAGCACTTGTTTCAGAAGCACTCCCACACCGGAGTACACATATGCTCAATCATGAGCCCATACAGAAGCACTCACACCGGAGCACACATAAGGCGTCTCAACCACGAATTTGGCTCACAAATCTTTGTTTTATACTCAAGGTTCTTTCGATATGGAGCTCTGATATCACTTGTTAAGGGACTACAAACCTACCCGAATCTCCACAATGGTATAATATTGTCCACTTTGGGCCTAGGCTCTCATGACTTTGTTTTTGGGCATCTCCTAAAAGGTCTCATACCAATGAAGATATTTGTCATCCCTTATAAACCGAAGATCTACTCCTTATTTAATCAATGTGGGATTCTACAACACTTTGTTTGTATTCTCAATAATATCACTTTGAGTATATAAGAAAGAAAAGTATAATAATAGATTTTGAGAGTGGGTAACATTATGTAGGATTATGTTTTTATTTGGAATGAAGGTTTCCTACTTTGTTTATGATGACAATCAATGTATAATAAATGAGATATTTTTAATTGTATCAACTTTGAGTATATAACAAGAGTGGTTAAGCATATACACCTTTAAACATTCAACTAAGAGATTAAATATTCAAATATCTCTATTTATTGTTAAATTTTTTTAAAAAAATGTTTTTTAACATTGATATCTTATTATGTTTTTTCAAAATAACATATTTGTATTGGAATGTGTGTTCCCTGCCGATGTGTTTATGCTAGTTTGGCCTTAATATCACAAGTGCTTATGATTTCTTTTTCAATGAAGAAGAAAAAGATTGTTGGTTTCCGCATCAAATATATTCTATTTTGGTTTATAATTTTAATTTTCATCTATCTACTTAAAAAGTTTTGTTTACATTTTTCTTTGTTGCTTGTATTCTCATTATCAAACCAATTTCAATTAATATTAGCTTTAAATATATGAAGTATTAATTTTAAGTTTATTTATTTATTTATTTTACATAAACTGAAATTAAACATTTAATTTGAAAGTCCCAAAGACAGAGATCCAAATATTTTAACTTACAATCATACAAACTCCATCTCTCTTCCAAACACATTTTTTTTCTTTCTGTCTAAATCAACTTTTTTGCTCCCCACTTCCTATACACATTTCCCATGCATGTTGGGTACATATACTGTATATATATAATTACATGTATATATATATATATATATATATATATATATATATATATGTTTGCATGCATGCATATACACATGTATATAATTATAAATACGTTGAAAGAAATGAGAGATATTGGAATCTCCACTTAATAGAGCTGACTTTTTTCACATGGAATAAACGACCTAACTTGATAAATATTAGTTGGACATAAATATTTGATAAATATTAGTTGGACATAAATATTTGGGTGAGAGTTCTTCCCAAAAGATATAAATATATTAATAAAATATTTACCGTAAATATATCTATAAAAGTGAAGATTCAAAGTCCACAAATAGAAAGGTTTGTAATCTAATTCAATTACAAGATATTAATGATTCAATTTTGAAAATTAATATTTGATTTTCATCTTATTTGAGAGTAGTCCCACTACAAGAAAAATAGTTTTTACCGATGAAATTTTCTGTCGCTTTAGACCTGTATTTCCGTCGCCATAGGCTATGGCGACAGAAAAACTTCCGTCACCAGCTCTGTCGGTGTAGGTCCGTCGGGATAGCCTATGCCGACGGAAAACTGACCTCCGTAGGCATAGGGTGTCTAAGCCGATGGATCAAGGCTCCGTCGCCGTAGGCAGTCTAAAGCGACGGACGAAACTTCCGTCGGCGTAGACTGCCTACGGCGACGGAGCTCTGTTCCGTCGACTTAGACACTCTACGCCAACAGAGCCCTCCGTCGCTATAGATCCCAAGGTTTTTTTTTTTAATTTTTAATTTCCTAAATGTTAATTTTTAGAATAATTTCAACATTTGAAATGAATCTCCAAATGAACCCATAAACAGTAATTCAACATCCAAAATAAGTTCATACTTTCAACAAATTAAACAATGTTAAAGTTTCCATATAACATAAAGAAAATATCCTCTATATAGAGTTTGTGATCGTGTTTCTCTAAAATTGAACTAAAAAAAAAAGCTTACAATCTCTTTATTTATTTATTTTTTACTCCCTTTCTCTCATCAATATACTATATTTTATCTAAAAAAAATTAAACAAGTCAACACACCACAAACCCTTACAACATCTTCGATGATTGCTCGTTCAAAGTAGTAGTATAATAATCCTAATGTCTTTAAATATTAGATTTCTTACACCAAAATACCATAATAGTAATAATACACATATTCTTAAAAAAAGTGTCTCATAATAAATCATTTAAAAGATAATTAACCATTCATAAGTTGGGCTAATAATTAAAGAAAATTTTAGAGATCTAAAAAATCACAAGTTAATTCTATTGTCTCTACCTATTTATAAATTAATTTTCAACTGATTTTCTTTAAAATTAATGTTTAAGATCATGGTTTGTGATATCAAAAAAAAAAAAAAAAAGAGAGAGAGATCATGTAGTTTGTTTAATGAAAATAGTGCATATAAGTTGAGTTAGACTTTCCTATTTAAAAAAAAAAAAAAAAAAGAAAAAGAAAAAAAACACTTTAAAAAGATAATTAAAGTTAGCTATGTTCTTGAGTAGGTAAAAATCTTCTCTCTTATGATTTAATCACATATAAATCAACTACCTAATCATTAAGCCAAGTTTAAAAAATTAATATATGTTAAAGCTATGGAAGGGTTAATCCACCACTAATTGAAGGTAATTGATAATAATTATGATTCAAACAGCAAAAGTGGTGGGAAAAAAACACACTACCTTTAAGCCAAGTTTGGTTATTTCGAAAAATTAGTGGATTATTTCTTTTTAAAACCCAAATTCAAATCTTTCCCCCGTAATATATTCAAAATACACTCTAGTTTGTACATTTGGTATGTGCATGCCTTTAGTGGAGAATATCTTAACTAGTCAAGTTAATTTAACTTAATTTTAGATTAAAAAAAAAAAAAACTAATATCCAATTAGTAATTGGCTTGTTGATTTGGTTCCCTCTTTCTATTAAAACTCACACCTCAAATAAAATTAGAGGATAAATATATGAATTAATGACCTAGTGATTAAGCTTGTTTTTTGAGAATAATAAATTATGAATTTAATTTATAGTATCTACTTATCTAAAAATTAAT
Organism: Sechiopsis laciniata; assembly: GCA_037833695.1. Taxonomy (NCBI): domain Eukaryota; kingdom Viridiplantae; phylum Streptophyta; class Magnoliopsida; order Cucurbitales; family Cucurbitaceae; genus Sechiopsis; species Sechiopsis laciniata. The sequence continues at coordinate 14,852,494 of JBBMKA010000026.1, read as the reverse complement.
TTTTTATAAAATTTTTGGCACTAACTATGATAAAATCATGCGATTTTTCCCGAGAACATAATCGGCACGTAAATTGACCGAAAGAAAATTATAGTGATAATTAAAGATCATGGTGTAACATTGTTTGTCGGCGATCACAAACAATGTTAGAAAAATAACAAATAAAAAAACGAAAAATATTTTCAAATGCTAGCAAAATATACACATCACTTTCTTTTAAATTTTGCATTTTTTTTTTAAACTACAATGACCACTCTCAAAGTACTATATATATTTCAAATTTTCTGTCAATAATTCTTTCTTTTTTTAATTTTTTTGAGACAACAATTTGAAGGAAGGGAGATTCGAATATACAAGATGTCGTTAGAGTCTTGTTCTAGTTAACTTTTTCCTTAATTTTTTAAAATAAGATTCAATTACAATTCTCATATCTATATTATAGTTTTTGTTCTATTATGTTCATGTATCTTAAAGTCTAATTTTAGTCTATATTTCCCAAAAATTACTATATAATATATATAATTTTTATAATTTTTTTTTTAATATAAAGGCGACACTTTTTTTTTTTTATCAACAATAATAAATCATAGAGATTGAAATAAAATATAAAGTCTATTAAACGTGGTTTAATAATCATTCAATTTTATTATTAATTTTTAAAAATTAAGTTTACAATAACTAGTCTATTTTCTTTATTTTAATATCTATATTTTAAAATCAAACTAAAAGTTTAAAAATTTTAAACAGTAACTTTTAAAAAAAAAGTTTTATTTTTATGAAATTTAGTGAAGTAAAATTGAAAAGTGAAAACAATACTTTAATTTTTAAAATCAAAACAAAAAAGAATTAATAAAATGAAATATTTTTTTAATAAAAATTAGGGTGATTGACCTTAAACTGTACATAAAAATTGCTATTGTTCGAACATACATAAGATGGTAATTAAATATCAATTTATAAAATTAAATAAATAACTGAAGTTGGTTTTATAACTATTTATTTTTTTAATTTTAGATTTTAAATTTTAAACTTATTTTTATTCAAATTTTCTATTTTTTTAACCAAACAAAATTTGAAAATTAAAATAAAATTTTGAAACTTTTTTTTTCCCTTTTTTATTTAATTTAAAAAAAAAAATAAATAAAATAAAAATAGATATTTAAGTAAGAATTAAATTAGATTATAACTATATATATAAATATTTTTTATGGTTAGATTATAAGTAATTAACCAATGCACCATCCACTTAATTATGCTCATACTGGGATGTTATTGTTGGCATCCAAATGACACCACTGGTCTTTTCACTACCTATATTTTAGGCTCTGAAAACGGCTGACATTATAAATCTCTCTGTTTCTCTCTCAAGCAATCATCTTCTTCTTTTTCTCCCTTCTCTGTTTCCCAAGCGTGGACTTCCTCATTCATCATTCTCCCTATCCGCCATTGATTGCCCTTCAAATTAACCTTCAAAACTCTCATATCTCAAAAACCCATTTCTTATTCTCCCCAATCAATCCGTAATTTCCTCAAATTCTTCTTCAATGGAGCTGTGGGACAAATCGTTTCAGACCGACGATCGAAACCACCCGCAACGGCGTCGTATTCGCCGCGAAAACCCCTCTTTCTCGTCCTCCCTTCTCGACGCCATCTACCGGTCGATCGATGAGTCCAACGGTCAGGAAAACGACGGCGAAGTGATTTTTTACAGAGAGACCACCGTTAAAACAAAACAGAGCATCGCCGGCGACAGAACTGAGGACGACGAAACGGTTAAATACCGGCGGGCTTGCATGATTGAGAAATGGATGGATAAGAAAAAAGTGAGAAACGTTCGTGATTTTTCCGTTTCCAGTTCCAGCTCGTCGGAATCCACCTCCACCGCCACCGCCGGAAGAAGATTTTCCTCGTCGGAAGCAGAGTATTTCCGGCCAAAACCGATCAAAAGCACCGTCTGGACTCTACCCGAAATTCAAAAGCCAAATCAAGAAAATGGGTTTGTCAAAACCAAATCAAAAGCTTCGAAAATCTACCACGATTTGAAAAAAGTGAAGCAGCCGATTTCTCCCGGCGGCCGGTTCGCAACTTTTCTTAACTCCCTCTTCAATGGTGGAAGTCCAAAATCAAAGCGAAAGATGCCAAATCCTTCCACGAATTCTTCCGACATGTCGACAAAATCGAAATCCCAACAGGGATCGACATGTTCCTCTGCTTCGTCGTTTTCGAAGTCTTGTCTGAGCAAAACGCCATCTTCGAGAGGAAACGTTAAAAGATCGGTTCGGTTTTGTCCGGTGAGTGTGATTGTGGGCGAGGATTGTCAGCCATGTGGGCATAAATTTTTGCAGAAATTAGAGGAACCCATGATGAAGAAAGGGTTGAAAAGTTATGGGAATTATGAAATAGAGAAAGTGAAAACAGAGCAGTTTCAGATGAAGATCCATGGAAATTATGAAGAAGATGATGATGATGATGCAGCGAGTTGTTCGAGTTCTGATCTTTTTGAATTGGATAATCTTTCGGTTATTGGAATTGAAAGGTACAGAGAGGAATTGCCAGTTTATGAAACTACTAATTTCAAAACTAATTGTGCCATTGCTAAGGGATTGGTTGTGTAATTTCTTTTCTTTCCCATATAAAATTAGGAGAAACTATGGGGGAAACTTGGTTTTATTTTTTTGGAAGAAATTAGTGAATTTTGGAGCTTACTTAAGAGATAATGATGATTTCTTTCTTCTAGTTCATTAGGGATGAAAAAATTATATGCTAAATTAGTTGATCTTCAAGTCTTTGTTTTATTCATGAGTAAATACTATCTTGTATTTTCAATTATTAAGAATTTTATGAACATTAAGTGGGAAATTTTTTATTTAAAAAAATAGAATTTTTCTTAATTTTTGAGCTAAAATCATATTGGCATATTAAGGTTTTTTTTCGACCCCAATAATTTTTTTAAGTTAAGAGAATACATTGATATTGGTGTGCAATTTTTTTTTTTTTTTTTTTTTTTTTTTTTTTGATATAAAAAAAAGAAATTTAAATGGTCTTTTTTTTTTTACTCTCTCTACTACAAATTTGTTCTCTTTTACCGGTCCCTTTCTCTTTATACCAACGGATTTGTTGGAATTGAAATTTGATGGCATTTACATGTAGCGGTCAACATGGTGGGTTGGATTGAGTTGGAGTGATTTTCAACTCAATCCAAAAATTCAGATTGGTCAATTCTCCAATCCAACCCAATCCAACCCTTTATTTTTGGGTTAGGTTGGGTTGGGTTATCGAGTTCATAAATTTACGACTAACCTAAAATTAAAGAAGCTCACCATAATAAACGATGTACTCAATAAACAATCTCTAACATCTTTTTTTTATTCCTTGAAACTTAGGACGAACATTAGCATAAGTAAATTCTTATTATATATGCGAAATTCAAGTTTACCTAACTTCAAAACCTATGAATAGGTTTAAAGTTTAAAAAATATTTAAAAATAAAAAGTTTAACAATAATAATTAAATAAAATAAATATGCATATACATATAATATAAATAATTAAATAACATAATAATTATGCTATAGGTAAAAAAATATATTTTTTAAACTAAATAATAAATTCGGATTAGTCGGGTTGGATTTGGTTAATTTTAGGTCAACTCTTGACCCAACCCAACCCATGAAAATTTCATGATTTTGAACCTAACCAAACCCATTTATGTATGTAACCCAACCCAACCCGTCAAATTGGGTTGGGTTGGGTTGTCGGGTTATTTGTGCACCCCTATATTTACATGTGGAGAATAAAGGGAGTAAAAAATTATTACCATGTTTGTTTAAAGTAATTAAAGAGCTATTATGAATGAGTTGTTATAACTCATTTTAAATAATAATTATATTCAAATGAGCTATTAATACTTTATTTTTAATCACTCAAAATAATAACTTATTTTTAATAATTCAAAATAATAATACATTTCTAACCACAAATTTCTAATCACTCATTTTTAACCCTTCAAAATAATTTATAACCTCATCTTAACAAGTTATTGTCTGTAACTTCTTTACAAAAACTATCATTCAAACGAGTTATTAACTGCAAGTCCTCTACAAATAACCACATCCAAAATGAGTTAATATTAAAGCTTAAATTTCTAATCACTCAAAATAACCCTTCATTTATAATAATTCAAAATAATTACTCTATAATTTTACATGCAAACATCTTAATATAAGTTAAAATGATACTTGAACAAAAAGAATATAAATTAGGGGTCTAAATATTTTTGCTTTTGTTCCTAATCATCATCACGAATATTCATGCCAAACTTAGAATCATATTAAAGTTCAAAAAATGGTAGGTACAAGATTTTTCTAAACATTTTTTTTTTAAAGATTTTTTTTTTCAAACTTTGAAATCTCGATAAATTATATAACTTGAAATGTTTAGGGCATCTTCTAATAAATTCAAAATGTATATGTTAATTCATCATATAAAGCATATGTGCTTCATAAAAAGAATGGATGAAAAAATGTCTCTATTAAATAGAACAAGTTGCTAAGTTTATAGTGTCTATTTTTTTTTTCCTCATTTTGTTATCGTACTAAAAAAAAAGAAATTAAAAGTTCAAATTCTCTTATTTTAGATTCAAAATTGACACAAAAAAGAATTAATGAGAAAGTTGAAGATGAAGTGGGAACATGAAGATGGGATAATAAAAGGCAAAGGGCAGATTTTCTAACTCCATCAAGTGGTTTAGAGAGAGAGAAATTAGAGAGGAGAGAGAGAGACTTCTTTTGCTTTTTCTCTTGTTCTTCTTTCCTTGTTATTTGAGTGGGGGCCTTCCTTGCTTCAACATAACACCAAATTTACTCTATTGTAAAAAAGTTACTAATTTTATTTCATCTTGGCTTTTTGGTCCTTTAAGTTTTCTCTTGATAGCATTTTTACTTTCTTTTTCTATTTACTTTCTCTTTACCATGATTTTTATTAAAGTTATCACCTGAATTTGCAGTGTATGTTTGATCCATTTTCTGCTTCAATGTTTCCTTTAAACAGCTCCATTTTTTTTTTAATGACAATTTTCATTATTCAATCCCCAACGGCCGCACTACAACATGTTGGGATACAAAATAAAGTTGTCTCATATTAGTTAAACGAGGAAAAAATCATGAATATATAAACAATAAAAAAACGTAAGCTCGATTCATAATAACCATATCTAATAATTAATTTCATACGACTTTTCTTGATATTTAAATATTGTAAGACTGGACTTTATATCCTATAAAATTAATTGAAGTACCTTTAATTTGCCCAAACACGATCACATTTAAATATATATATATAGATAGAGAGAGAGAGAGAGAGAGAGAGAGAGAGAGAGAGAGAGAGAGAGAGAGAGAGAGAGAAACATATGCATGGTAGAAGAATTGGAACACCTCGATTGAAATGGCATGTCATAGGTAAGTGATATATATGTGGAAGGTGATTATTATTATTTTTTGATTTCCTAATGCTTTTTTTGGGGAAGTTGAGTGAAAGTGGAAGAATCAAATAATTTAAATGTAGTGTTTAAATGAGTGATCGTAAAAAAAACTTATTTAAATTAAGTTGTTTGGGGTGTAGTTACATTAAAACCTTATTTAAATAAATTTGTTTATAAAAAGGGTTTTAGAAACCTAGATAATGGAAAACTTGTTTTAGAAAAAAAAAAAATTTAATTTTGAAGAGTTGTTGTATAAAAAACTTTGCTGGGAGGAATAGTTGAAATGAAGGGTTGAAGTGAGATGTTTAAATGTGGGTTGGGAAAAAAAATTTCTACCCTAAATAAATATGGGATAAGTTTTAGCTCATATTATCCCCCACTTGCTATTAATTGAGGGACAAACTTAATAAACTTTATTGGGATTCTCAAAGTTTTTCTTTTTTGCCGCCATTATATAATAAACATAATCGCAAAACAACGCAACAAATTGAGTGACAAATTTGAATTTTTTATTTAATAGATATTCAACTGTTTTTTTTTTTTTTTTTTTTTGAAATCAGATATTTCAACTGTTAAATAAGAAAAAAAAATGAAAATAAATTTGTATTCCAAATTTTGTCGTAAGTTGTATGAAAGTTTATTAAATTTTATCCAACTTCACCTATAAATAGTTTAGTTTTAACCCTTCAACAGATAGTTAACCGCTAAATCATTCCTTTCAAAAAAAAAAAACGCTAAATCATTCGCTCTTTTTTTCCCGCTAAAGCATTCTATACATATATGTTACATAAAGTTGATATAGTTCCAAAGGTAAAGACATTAGAGCTAAATTTCTTGTAAAAATGGTGAATGTGACAAATATATTTATTTGTTAGATTTATGAAGGAGCTTGACAATTTTCATCCAAACTTAACTATAAAAATATTTTCAAAACTTTTTGTTAATGTTGAGAAATATTTTTTAAACTGTTAAAAGTTTAAAAATATTTTTTCACCAATCTTATAGTTCATGTGCATTTTTTATATTTGAACTTAAAAAGTCTATAGGAAATCAAACACAATTTTCATAACAAAATCGTTAAAATATGGATGTTGGAAAATGGAAATATTCACCAACAATTACCTCACATTAGAGATGTGAGAATTCTTCAACGGTTGGATCTCACCCAACGGACATAAATTTAAGTGGGTATTTGATGATTTGATTCAAGCGGATATTTCGGTCCACAAATTTAGATCACATCCAACAAGGAGGCATGTTGGAGATACTTTGATCCAAGGAGGCATGTTGGAAATACTCATCTTATGGCAATCGTCCCATATTAAAAATGTAAGAATTCTTCTACATTTTATAAAGACATGAATTATTCTCCTAATTCACAATTGATTTGAGGTGGAAACCATACTATCTAACAATAAACTTTAGTTTTACACAGAGACACATCATATTAGTTCTTTTAATTGGAAGCACATTCAAAGGATCATGTTCTAAAATAAGTGAACATACAAAAATGATTAGTAGACAATTTTGTAATTGTATCAGTCAATTTTGAGAAACCACCACTTCAGAAATTTTACTTTTATTAAGAAAAATCATTAGATATAAAAAAATATATCCTCATAAAATTCGAAAGTACAATACATACAGTACAACTATAATAATGTTAATAATGACAATTAACATTTCCAACAAATTATGAATCTTATTTTATTATTGATTAGTTTAGGTACTAATTGTAATTAGAAAGAAAGCAATTACACATAAATGGAAGTGAAAAAGAGGGGGGGTGGGCCCTTAAAATGATGGCAAATTGATATGCAAACTAAGTAAAGTTAATTTATTAATTCTTAACAACCATTTTTTTTTAAATAAATAATTAAACAAATGCAAAGGGTTTTTTAGAAAGCAACCTTAGCTTAGGCTGTGGGAAAAGAAAAAGGCTATATCTATAGTCAAAAGTAGATAAATAGGCTTTCAAATGCCCTAGTCTAGGCTATACGCCAGTGTGTTTCTTAATTATGTAATTATTTCTTGGGTTTTACTTTAATCTTCTTTTAAACACTATTTTATTTGATCTATTAATTTAAATTTGTAATTTGAGTGTTTTTTTTTTAAATTAATAGCAATTAAGTTTAGAGGATTCAAATACGTAACCGCTTAAATTATTCAGTCATACAAAATTAAGTTTAATGAAGTTAATCCCATAATTATAATTGTCAACCAAAATAATATTCTATATATTTTTAATTTAATTTCATTTAAGACTTGAATTCATAACCAATTAATTATCATATTAAGTATGATGTTGTTGGAGTACTCACATCTTTTAACATAAAAAATAGTATTTTATTCCTTTATAATTATACTTTTAACTAGGAGATATACTAATTAAAAGTAGATTAGTGCTTGCCAACCTAAATTAAGTGATTTGAAGTTTGTATATGTTTTTCTATTGGTTAAAAGTTTAGAATTTTCACTCATTCATTTTGTGATATCATGTTTAAAGGAATATATATATATATATATTGCTATAAGTTGCTAGAGTGAGAATCAAGCCATCGATTTATAAATTACATAATAGGTATTTTATCTACTAATTAGCTTGGCTCAAATTACCGAAAATGCATGATTGACAATGAATTCCCTTTTATATACTACGGAAAATCTTGTAGATAGACTATAATAATAAAAATAAAAATAAAAGAGAATTTTGTGAAAAAATAAAATTAGTGTGTTGAAACTTTTTAAATTGATATTCAAAGGATTGAAAATAACTATTTAGGTTTCTACTTTTATCTAATTTTACAACATTTTAATCCCATTTTTCAGGTATCTTCCAATACAGATAGGGAAATGAGAGATTGAATTTAAATTTACAAAGTAGTGGCTAATTGACAAGTGACATAATAATATATAGTATAGATTATGAAAAACAAATTTGCAAAGTTAACATCCAGCTTACTAATAATTAGTATGTCTCATCAATCAAAATGTTCAAAAATTGGAATATTATACTTCAAATATTATTGAATTAAAAAAATAATTTTATTTTCATTATTTTAATTCAAAATAAACATTTATTATTATTAGTGGGAAAAAGACATAAATCTAATACAACAAATTATTTATTAACGTGGCAAATCGGTTTGGTGTTGTACATTTTTTTTGTTGTTTTTGTTTTGTTTTCTACAAAAAAATTTAAGGGTTATAATTCCAAATAGTTGAGAAACATGAATAATTTGGTACTTGACTTTCAATCTCAATTAATGTGATAGACTTAAAAATAGAAATGCATGCATGATTAGGATTAAGATTAGGATTAATCATGTTTGAAGTGGTGGATGATTCTAGCCTAATCATAAATAATCTGGGTTATTCCAAAATTTTATGATATGATATTGAGTAAATTTTAATCCAATAAAAAGACAAATATATTGAGATTAAGTCAAAAGTTATATTAGTGTATAAAGTCTAAATGTGCAACTTTAAAAAAAAAAAAAAAAAAAATCAAATATGTCCATTTTTAGGTAGTGAAGTTTGGAATTTAAATAGCAATAACTAGATAAAATAAGTAATGTGACATAAAATGGTTTGTATGAGAAAGACCACTTCTTGGCTTTACCCTAAACTTATGTCAAATCGTTGACTATGTTCTTAATCATCACCATAATTTTCCTTTACTATATATATATATATATATATATATATTTTTTTTTTTTTACTACATATAAACCAAGTTTTATTATTATTTTTGTTAATATTATTATTTGGGTTTTGATCATTATTATTTTTAGCTACAAGTTAAAGATTGAACCGAGATGCACGGTGGGCAAAAAGACAACAGATTATTTTAATTAATAGAAAAGGCAATTTTATAATTGAGTTTGGTGAGTATCTTTCTCATAACATGCTCCACACATGTTCATTAATTGTTAATTATTATTATTGCTTTTGAGTACTTTTTGAAATATGCATTTAATTATGAGAAAGTTTTTTGTCCCCCTAAATTTCAGTAAAAACTACAATTTTACTGTCATGATATGGTTGAATCAACCATTTCAAAAAAAAAAAAAAAAAAAAAAAAATTTATATATATATATATATATATCAACTAATTATTGGTGATAATTAAAAAGTTTCATTTGTCCCCTTGATAGTTGGATCTATTTTGTACTTATTAAAGAAAATAAGAGAATTGAAATATAAAGAAAAAAGTTTAAGTATATCATTCACGGTCTCTATAATATGTATTTATTTCATCGTTCTAAAAGTTTCTATGTTATCTTAGATATCCAAAATAAATTCAATTGAATTCTTTCTTAATTAACCTCTTTAAACTTTTAAATAACAAAAAAGAAATGTAACATATTATTTCAAAATCCATAAATCAAACTCGCCCTCTTTATTTTTGATATTTTAAAATTTACTATTTGAGCTTTATAGAACTAACCACTCAATTTAAAATAATAATAATAAAAAATAAACTAACGATTAAAATTTGGTACCCGACATGTAATGCACACAATTGTTATCCCATTTTGTTTTGTTTTTATTATTATTTTTTAAATTTTAGCTTATAAATACTATTTATTCTATGTTCCTTTATTATGTCTTACCTTTTTTTTTCCAAATCTTTCAAAATTCAAGTGAAAAAGGAAAACAAAAAGTAGCTTTAAGAACTTGTTTTTGTATTGAATTTGAAGTGTTTATAAAAAAAAAAAATAGTATTCAAAATGTGCTATAGTAAACAATTTTTAAGAATAAGAAACTAAAAACAAAATAGTAATTTAAGTATTTATTTTTTTAAAAAATCAAATATTATAAATTCAAACGGTTTTTCGTGAGAATAGTAAAATTTTGCATAAACAAATCATAACATTCACGAATATAATAAAATAGAATAATAGAGAAACATACCTAAGTGAGGAACTTTTAAAGATGAAATAGTAAAAAACAAAATTAAAATGTATATACTCAAAACTACTAAACGATAACACATTTAAATCGATTAAAGTATCTACATCCGATCAAGAATTTGAACTTATATCTCCACATATTATTGAACTAAAAACGAATTGACATCTGACGTCATTATAGTAGATGTTTCAACTCAATTATAATGAGAGGTGTTAAGATAGAAGAAAAAGGGGGCCTATATATTGAATGGTCAAGCTAGGAAGCTTCCCTCCCTTAGAAGAAAAGAAAGAAAGCAAAGTGTTGGGTACAAACTCCATTAAAAGGACTTTTGATAGAGAATTAAATTTTTTAGCACAATCCTTTACTTGGCATGTTATGTTACTTACCAACCATGCACAAATAGAGGACAACCTTCTCTCACTTTGCACTATATCCAACATTATCCTCTGCCCTATGTTTCTTTTTTTTTTTTAAATACAATTTTTCATGTAGGGACCTAATTTCTAAATTAGGGTTTTCATATGTAGCTCCATTTTTATTTCTCATATATCATAAAAATGGCCCCTTTATTTATTATTATTTGCCCTCTCCACCTTCTTTTCTATCCTGCCCACTTCTATCCCTACATCTAAAAGGGGTCCCTTCCATTTTCATTCCCATTTATGATTGTCATCAACTGAATTTTACAGAAGTTCAACCTTGGATGATGCTCTTATTTTGAAGAGGGTTTTTTTTTTAAATATTTTTTTTTAATTATTATTATTATTATTATTTAAATTTGAACTTCCATGATTTTGTTTTTAGAATGTACGTGCGGACATCCATAATTTATTTCAGGTTAAAAAAAAAACCATTTTAATCTTTAACTTCAAATGTTTTAATTTAATACTTGCACTTAAAAAAAAAACTTTAAAAAAAATGGTTATCAAAAAAAAAAAAAAAACTTAAAATTAGTTGTGTGAAGTTAAAACCAATTGAAACTAGTTTAATAATGTTAAATAAATTTAATATAAATATAGACAAAATGTGGACATATTTCCAAAATTTATAGAGTAAGATATTATTTTTAAGAAATATTAACAAAAATTAACAATAAGGATCAATTTTAAGTTTTGTTTTTGTTTGAAATATAGAAATTAAAATTGGATATTTGAATGTGAAGTCAAAATCAATCAAATCTTAAAATAAGGTCCTAGAATGATATTTTTTATTATGACCTTAAATTAGGGTTCCAATCTCTACTTCCAAACAATATTGTGGAATTAAAAAGTTCACGTTTATTCTATAAGATAATGCTTTGCTTTTAAAAAAAAAATATATCATTTAAAAAGGGTTTGAAAGTTGTTTTTGTAGTTTTCGTTTTTATTTGAGTAAATATATCACAACTTTTTAAGTGACTATTTCATTGAATTGAATTGGCAATTTTCTTACTTTATTTAAGAAACTTGTCTCTTCAAGAATTGAATAGTATTTAACAGTTATATATCGAAAGGTGAAACCAAAATGAATCAAATCTTTTGCTTGGCATTGTTAACTCTTTCAATCGATAATACATATTTTATGTATTTTATGTTAGTTAAATTTATTTGATACAACATACTTCAACAGATTAAGGTATAACTCTTTCAATTAAAAGGTTTGAGACTAAATTGATCTTTAGAATTTTGAATATATGTACATGATTTTTAAACTAGTTTGCCTTAGCCATAATTTTAATTAGAATCATTTAAATATAGAAAGCTACTTGTTTCCAAACTCAATACTGAAATATTATAACTGCAAAAAAATTGAAATCTTATAATATTGAAAATCAATTATTGAAAGGAATAGTTTAAACCTAAGAATTAAGTTATACATAAAAAGTTGAAAGTCTTTTTTTTTTTTTTTTTTTTTTTTTTTTTGAGCGGTTCCTGACGGCTTTATTGCCCTTTGCTTCAAAAAAAACTCCTGGGAAGAGAAAGGCTTAAAAAGTTGAAAGTTAACCCTATAGTATAGTTAGGTTTTAGTGGGAACAAAATTAAAGCTAAGCTTCCATTTGAAGCAAGAAAAGAGAATTCGAATTAGAATTTAACCTTACACCATCTTCATAAACAATGTAATAGTTATTATTATTTAATTTTAAGATAGAGTAAGAACCTTCAAATTCGTATTCCAATCAATTAAGTAGATAATTATGTCAATATCACGATTGAGATAGACCGTCATATTTAGAAATGACCAGTTTGAAATGATTTTATATTTTTAGTTTTCAAACGATCATAGTATTACATATTTATAAGAAACATGACGTCTTTTATGTAGAAGATATTTATAAGAGAAATTGTAGTGTATAAGGTTTTTTCACAAAATAATTATAAATATAAATAAAATTCAAAATATTTATATTTATAATTATTAAAACATTTAAATTTTATATTATAAATACTTATCAATACCAACATTATGTATTATAAATACTCATTAATACTACTATCATAAAAAAGTATGTAATAATACTCAATAATACTAATAATTGTATATTTTTTATTTTTTTAAAGAAACTATATTTATAATTATTTTCTACATTTAACTAGTCTCCTAAAAAAACTAGTCTCTTAAGTTATTATGAATTGGTGATAGAAATTGGGTGGGCTCAAGTGGGGAATTGGGCCCACAAAACAGGCAGTGGTAGATTTGGATTTGGATTTGGGGGGCAGCCCATTAGTGAGTTTCCACCATCGCACGTGATGGGCTGGGCTGGGCCCATTTAAACTCACACACCTGTCGATCATCCACACGTGTGGCCACTCATCCTTCCCTAACATCCGCCTTGTCGGTTGTCACTGCATGATTCTTCTATTATTTTCCTTTCTTCTTCTATTTCAATTTTTTGGGCAGCTTCTTCTATTTATTTTATTTTAAAAAATAAAATAAAATCACGTCATGTCATAAATGAAACAACCAAATTATTATATTATAATTTAAAATTAATTTAGATATTATTTTAATAAAATTATGTTCATTAATAGTTTTCTTATCTCCAATATTAAAATTAAGTATCAATTAAATTGGCAAACTTGCTTCTTAAAAAAAAAAAAAAAAGATTCAAAGGTAAACGTTTTTATTTTGAAGCATATGAATTAACTAAAACTTTATCCAAAACATAGTCACCAAAATTTTTTTTTTCTTGCAAAATAAAACACATTTCTTCTCAGAAAAAAAAAAAATAAATAAAATCAAGACTTTAATAATGGGGTTAAATCCATTCTCATCTAGAGATGAAAAAAAAATGACAATTGATGCTACCCAACTAAAATAGTAAAGATTTATAATTTTATTGAACTCAAGTTGGATAAAAGAAAAGGTAGTTTTAAGGGAATTTACTCCATCAAACATAGTCTTTTCTCTTATATTATATTTGCAGTATAATTTCTAAAATAATTTATCTATAGTACATTAATTTTTATCAATAAAAGAACTCAATTTAGATTTCTTATTCTAAATTAATTAATTTTAATTTTATGTTATAGATAAATACTTTACCCATTGTTATTAATGCAAAACTGGTTTTAACAAGTGTGTGAGAGAATCTTTTGTACTAGACAAGTGATCATGTCATTAACAACTTTTTGATGACATATTACGAAAATGCCCCAATAATTTTTTTTTTGGAAATTGGAGAAAAGAATAGACTGTAGACATGCAGCTTTACAAAAAGAAAAGAAAACTGAAAAACGAGAGGTGGGAGTGAAGGAAATTGATTGAAGATCCCAAGAAGAATTTTTGTTTTTTTTATAAACTTTGATCAACAATTGCAGCTTTAACTCTTTTTTGAATTATGTGAATATAAAAATATTTTTTAGGACGTTGAATCAAGATACAATTGATAAGTATGTCCTAAGATTTCAAACCAACTAATTTTGAAATTTGAGCTATACATTTTGAAAGTAACCAAATTTTATATCATGTATTCATACTTGGTGAAAAATTAATTAAAATTGATGGAAAGCCTAATAGTTGATCATTAGTAACATTGATGAGGTTTGATGAATGGTTTGTGTATTAAACTTGAGCTTAATAAGCTCAAAGCTAATTTGAACATAACTAACACTTAAAGAATATATTGAGTTTTGAATCTCTCCCACTCACATGTTATTAAACTCCAAAGAGCTTAGGTAGGATGAACTTGTATCTCCTTCCTTGCACTCTTCCTAATTTATAATGATGTCTTTTTTTATCCTGAAAACTACCAATGAAATCTCTCGATCTTAGTATTGTTAGAAGATTTAAGGTTGATACTTGTATAACTAGTTTGCAGATTAGATGATATGTGATGTAATGATTATAGAAAAATATTATATAAAGAATTTCAATGATATTTCTTAAAGAGTGTCATCTAAAAAGAATATATGATTTTTCGATATAATGATTGCATGTAATATCATCTAGAGCATTTGGGATATTTTAGTGACTACCGTTGTTTTTCAAAAAAATGAAGATAAAAAGACCGCATTCTTATTGTTGATGATACATTTTATTTCTTTTTTCAAGGCAAACAATGCTAACGATAGCAAACATAAGTTTTTCTTTTTTATTAGTTCACCAACATGAGTGGGTGGAGAAAAGTAAACATTTGGTCTCTTAATCGATAGTATATATCTCTTTGCCCTAAAAACTAACAATGAAATTTCTCAAATTTATAGTATTAGAAGATTTAGGGGAACTCCATTCTTCTTGTTGATGGTATATTTGATTTCTTTTTCAAAGCTAATAACACTAACGGTCGCAGGACAAATTTTTATTCTTTATTAGTTCACTACATTGAGTAAGTCAAACTTCTGATCTCTTAGTCGATAATATATTACAAATGATATGTTCTTCCATTGTAATAAAAGAATCCTAATTGTTTTTTTTTTTTTTTTTTTGAACCTCTTCCAAACTTTTGTGTGTTCTAAATGAGTGCAACATTTCCATAAAAACTGTTAACTTATGTCATCAATATGCTACAATGAGCACATTGATATATAAGAGCACAAACTGGTGTGAAATAGACACAAAAGTAATATTATTGGGTGAGGTGATTCAAATTCCAATAATATTCAACAAAGCCAAAATACAAAACTTTTGGCCCATCTTTCATGAATTCATAATTTTAAGAACAGGGCATAGAATTGTAGGTCTAGTACATCTTAACATCTAAAATACAAAGCGATAACTTTCAATTACACATTGTGATTTAAGAAAGATTTGCAGATGTTGAGCAGGCCAGTGAAAGCAACAGAATACTCTCATGTCAGAATCTTTGTGAATTGATTGAGGAAATAAAACTAACCGAATATGTCGCATCTTCAACGAAGAGTAGCTCTGCTTCAAGCAAACTCATTCCAGATCTGCTTGGTATTATCTAATGTTGCAATTATGTTTTTAAAGGAGCCTTCTTTTCTCTGTCAGAAATCCGAGCTGGACCCGTTGTATGCGACTTAAATCGACCTCTTCCTCCCTCGTCCTTTTCCTGAAAAATTCAAATTGCAGGTGTCGTATACACAACCAATAAATAAAAATCTTCCATTTCATAATCAAAAAGAAAAGTGAGGAGTCATGTCATAGCCTTATACGTCCCTAAACATTTGTTTGAACAATTACTTGCGGTTGATGACATAAGTGAGGAGTCAATGTCATAGCTTTATTCAACTGCAAGTACATGAAGTGCGTGTATGTTTATCCGTGAGGTATAAGTCAGCTTATGCACACTTCGACTATTTCCACAGAACATAGTGTTTACCCCAACAACATTTGGGTGACAAGAAAACCCGTAAAAATTAATTGCCAAGGCAAGGTAGGTGACTATCATGAATTGAATCCATCAAGACCCTCTGACCACTAAGCCATTCCATAATAGTTAATTACTAAGAAACGTCCCTTGATGTTAGCCACAAACAACATCTTGTACCTTTTTCTTAACAATCTGAACCACATCTTCGTCATGAAGAACATGACTAAGGCCACAATGTTGTGGATAGTGCCTTGCACTCGTACCCCATACAAGCACGTATTTGACATCTTTAACCAAACTCCTGTGGATATGATTGCAGAAGTCTTCAACTGTACAGCCACCTCGATCCTAAAATTACATTCATAGAGTTGTGAAAAAAAGAAGAGAATTAAAACAAATACATAAATAAATGGTTTTAAGAGGGGAAAGGGAGGGTATGACAATTGACATACAGAAGAAAGAACAACTGGGTCTGCGAAATCAGGTTGCTGGCCTTGAGGCTTGGTGTAAACCCTAACAAGGCCCATCTCCTCCCACATCCTAGATAGTAGTCTGTCTAAGTTCAACTGTTCAAGTAACACAAGAGAAACTCGTGATGGTAAGAATCCATATAAACAACAGATTTACTGCTATACACTCGAGTTCACACCAAACCAATGTGAATGGTAATATTTCATTACAAAAGCAAATAGAAGATTGGAGAAAACCAGAAAGATAGTACAATTCAGCACGCTACAATCAAAACTCAAGAGCTAAGGACCCGTTTGATAACCATTTGATTTTCTATTTTAAATTGTTTGATAACCATTTGATTTTTTGTTTTTGAAATTTAAACCTGTAGCAACTTCTTCGCCATATGTTTTTTCTTACTTGGATATACACTTTGCTTATGTCTTTAAAAACCAAACCAAATTATGGAAATAAAAAAAAAGTAGCTTCTAAAAGCTTTGTTTTAGTTTTTGAAATTTGGTTAGCATTCACATACTTTATTAAGATCAGATGTAACCTGTTAAGAAATTTGAGTAAAAAAAGCTTAAATTTCAAAAACCAAAAACAAAAAACCAATGCCCTGTTTGATAACCATTTGGTTTGTTGTTTTTGGTTTTGAAATTTAAGCTTATTTTTACTCATATTTCCTACCATGTATTCCATCTTTCCTACAATATATCTAACTTTCCTTAAAAAAATATGTGAATACTAACCAAATTTTAAAAAACAAAAACAAACTTTTGAAAGCTACTTTTTTTGTTTCTAAATTTTGGTTTGGTTTCAATAAATATATAGGTAAAATGTAGATATCTATGTAGAAGAAAACATATGATATGATAGTTGTTGTAGGCTTAAATTTCAAAAACCAAAAACTAAAAACAAAATGGTTATCGAACGGAGCCCAAATGGTTATCAAATGGAGCCAGCCTAAATTGCTGATAAATTTTTTTAGTGCGAGAGTGCAAGACAAGTTAATAAGTTGGTCTACTATGGATACCAAAAGGCAGATAAACATTAAATCCTCCCCTCAAACTCAGTGGCAACTGAAATGATAGAACATACCTTTAGATTACAACTAATGACGACAGAAGTGGGCTGACGGGCTAACTTGTCTACATCATCAATACCAACTACATCAATCTTGTTGTAAACATACACACACTTCATGTACTTGCGGTTTCCCTCAATTACATCAATAAGATCATCAACTGTGGCATCCTCTCGAAAGAGTACCTGGCAAAAATAACATATTCAACTGAGATGCCTTCAGAAAAAAATCACATAGTGGGCATGTGGACGTTTCAGATATAGAAAGAGTGGCGTAAACTAATCTTATACCCTCTATCTATGAACACAAACAAAAGAAGAAAAGAAAGAAAAATTATTCATGCATATGTCCAACTCAAATTCCTCCGAGAACCAAAGGGTCAACCTCCAAATACTTAGAACCATCTGTCAGAGGTGATCACGGTCCCCGGATGATTCTATCGGCCATGGAAGAGGTTCCAATAAAAGAAATATTAAAGATCAGAAGTTAGTTGTGAAAACCAGTAATCTACTTTCCTTTGGAAGCTATACCTCTGCATTGTGAATTTTGTACTCGTGTAGAATCTGATAGCAGAGCTTCTCGTCAACATGAGTTAAAGGAAGGGTGCTATTGAATGAAATACCACCAGTTTTTTTCTTCTTGAAATATATCTGCATATAAGAATTGAAGCAGAGTAAATTGAAATACTAACTAATTAACAAGTCAACAAGGGTGAAAAAGAAGATTTTTATTTTTCAGCCAAATTGATTTAATAAATGGGAACACCAATGAAGAAACTAGGAAAGCCAAAACTTACTTGAGGTGGTCTCTTGTTCAAACGCAAACCCACTGCTTCCAGCTCCTTAGTTAGAATCTGGCGATGGCCCTCACTCTAAAAATTACATAGAATTAGTGGTATCATAAGAATGTTGGCTTAAGTTGCACCCATGACCGTTTGGGTAGTGGGAAATAAGGATGGGGATGAAAATGGGTCTTGGATGTCCTTACTTGGAACAAGGTTTTCATGTTTGGCATGGGTATCACTCATTCCAAGACATCATCGTTTTTCATGATGGATGGATTCCTTGTACCCTTCTCAAAAAGTGTGGGTTTTCTTTATACCACATGCTCTAACTCTCTCACTCTCTCTTTATATATATATAAAATTAAAAATTATTTATAATAAATTAATTTATTTATACTGGTTAAAATTAATTTTGATTAGTTCAAAAAATAATGCATTAAAATAATATTTTTAGGACTAATTTCATAAAACAGCAAACAAACTGTAAAATTGTAGAAATTGTAACATTTAACCAAGTCTAGGGTCTAAATATTGATATTAGTATTTTATAATTAGTAATCTATTATTGTTCTTAATTACTTTAAGTATAAAATTTAACTTTTATAATTACTTATTTGTTGCAAATAATATGAAATAAACATTCAAAAAGTAGCATATGTGGGTTAGCATATTCAAGTAGTTAATAACATAAAAGTATCCAATCAGCATAGTATGACTATGGGCAGGAAGTCTGAAAACAAAATATTGGCCTTATGGGTATCCTACGATATCAAAATGTTTCTTGTGACAAGAGTCAAGACCATTGGGAAGGAGCACTATTATCTAAATAAAAATCATGCAAGAATATAAGACCAGAACATGTGAATTGATATTAGGCTTTCAAACGGGTCTTCCAAATGAACTACCATGAACAGGAAACAGTACATTGTCATACGTAATTACAGCATGCAGCAGCAAATACGTCCAAGAAATTATAATCATCATCAATACACCATGCTATATACTACTAAAACAACTACATTAAATAATGTTCTTATTATTGTCCCAGATTTCCCAGTGAAAATTCAAACATAGACCCTACCAGTGACCTTAATTTTAGTGTCAGAACATAAAGTTGTGAAAAATAATTCAACATATACAAAAAAAATTGGGTTAAACGCAAAAGCACATTAAAATAATATAAACTTACTTTTGAGGCATCAAGAACCATCAAGACTAAGTCTGAAGACTTAGAAACAGCAATAACCTGTAAATAAAAGGACAGTTCAAGCAAATTTAACCATCCATGATACCCATTACATTGAAACTGAATGGTTAAAAGGAAAGTGGTATGAGTGGCAAAAAGAAAAGGATGAGTATAAAGATTTTACCTGTCTACCACGCCCCTTTCCTTCAGAAGCACCTTCAATAATTCCAGGAAGATCAAGCAGCTGAATTTTGGTATCATTGTAATGTATAATCCCAGGAATGCAAGTAAGAGTCGTAAACTCATAGGAGGCAGCTTCTGACTGAGTGCCCGTCAGCATTGTTAAAAGTGTGGACTTTCCTACACTACAAAACAAAGGAGATTTGTCAGGTTGATTCCTCTGATATCAAAACAATACTGTTCTATAGATGAATCGACCAAGATTTCTTAATAAGTAACAAATTGTCAAATACTACAAGTACAAGTTATAATCAGACCTGCAATTTAAGTCTAAAAAATTTGACAGCCACATTAATTTTTTTAAAAAAGAGAATGATGATGATAATACTCTTGTTTCTTATCAAAAGAAAAGAAAAGAAAAAAACTAGAAAGTGCCTAACATGGTTTGGAGACAAAAGTCTGAATTATCCAAGAATATAGGTCCAACATCTCTGAATCCATCAAAAGTTGTTGAAAACTCAAAGACAAAGAAGGATGATGCCTCGAAACACATCCGGCATCATACGATGTTTCATAAGAGAAAAATGAAACAACCTAGGAAAAAAAGAAAAGAACACTCCCCCACCCAAGTATCCTCCAAGAAAAAGTATCCCTCCCATCCCTCACAGAACTCCTCTGTAATGCCTTTCCAAGAATACCAAGAACTAGAAGTGCTTCGACCCTCACACGCAACCCACTCGAAGGGAATTGATTCCAAGACTCGAATGAAAACGACATAACCATTTAGCTAGTACTGCCTTGTTGCAAACTCTCAAATTACCTACAGGCTACACCTAAACCCCCGTGGTTCAACTTCTTAGAGACCTCCTACCAATTAACCAAATGAACTCCTTTCCCTTCATCCACCTTTTACCAAAGTATTCTTCATCCACTTTTTCCCAAAGTATCGCATAAGCTTTTCCACATTCCTATAAACTCAAACAAACATTCAAAAAAGGAATAGAAAATAGTGGAAATGTTACTCAACACGAGCTAAAGAAAAGTCAATTTGTCCCCTTGGAGAAGAAAGGCCTCTTCCAAGAGGAGAGCCTCTTTCAAACTTTACCCACCATTGGCTCCTTGAACGAAGAAGACGTCCACACATGCCTAAGGGAAAACCTGTGTAGGAAGAAGGAAACCTACCCACCTTACATCTCACCCACTCCACCCACTTGTTCAACTTATCGCCTTATCCTCTCACGTTCAAGCCCAACAACCACTAGAACTTGTGTCCTTTGGTCTATCTACACAAGTTCGAGTCTTTGCATTTACTTAAAAAAGTAAAGTTTTTGTTGAGAGCACCTAGATACAGTCTGCTTTCCCTATCAAATTCAAGTATCTATTTTCTATAGTTATAAAAGAAATAACTATCAAAAAGTCACAACAGGAAACACCTGGGAAATCCTATGAGTGCCACACGCCCATGGCCATATTTTGTAACTTCAAAACCCTCTCCACCTCCGCTTGAACCCTGAAAGCATCATGTTAAAAATAGTAGCCAATTTTTTGTAAGTCCCACCATACAATACGACCAAGAAGAAATAACAAAGAGTAGGTCTTGACAATTTGCTGAAAACAAAGATTTAAACTACCATCCTATCAAAGTACATCAAGTAGTAAACTATTAAGATCTCGTTTATTAGTATGTAGAATGACCGGATGCATCAAGAGCAAAGAGTATATAAATGATAAAACGGTTGAAAGAGTTTTTTTTTTTAAGATTGGTAAAGCATTAAGTAGCTAAAAGATTAATAATATGAGTTCGGATTTATAACTTTTTTAGGGAATAAACAAAGAAGACAAAAATTCGAATTTTCCTTGCTCAAACTAATTACTCGAGTATTCATAAAAAAAGAAATATTGAATTAAATTTTGAAATAAGTTATCGGTGCCAATAATCAGTGAATTGTTCACTGAACGAATAGGAAACTGAAAATTCCCAATAAGTTAAAGAGAGTACACCACGATAGAAGCAGATGTATTCGAACAGGTCCCAGTTAAACACAGGTTACAAAACTAAATGAAATAATCAGCAGACATTGAATGAAACACAAGATATACGTACTTTTGGAGGCTCTAACAACTGCGTCCTCAACTTTGCTATCTTTGCCTTGAGCTGACCAAGATGATATTCTGCATTATGAAAAATACACAAAAAAAGAAAAACAAAAAAAAAAGTACATACAAATTGTGGTATATCATATGCACAACTCAAGTAAAAGAAAAAGAATGATCATAACAGAAAAATGGATGAATCCCAGTACCCGTAGCCTTATTTTTCTGAGTCCTAGCCATCTCGAACTCGATTTCTTTAATCCTTTCAATTATCCCCATTCTGCTACGTCTTCAACTGCAAAACCACAATCAAAGCGATAAAATCAATATAATTTGATCGATACAAATGAATTATCCATGAAGTTTAAACTTCCGATCAATCTCTGTTTGCTCATCAACAAATTTCCAAAATAGCAAAAAGAAAAAAGCAATTTCAAGTTCAATTAAACGTTCGTTAGAGTGATTAATGGATAATTCAGCAAGCTATAAATGAACAGGAAAAAAGAAAGATTGTTGAATATGACTCACTGTGATCGATTAGCGGAGGATCTGTGCAGTTTGGAGGACGAAGAACTGAGGAAGAAAGGAAGTAGAAAAGCGCCGGGCCAGACAACGTAGGTCTTCGAGAATTAGATTGAACAAAATTGGGCTTTATCAACAGGCCCACTTTCATTAAAAAATATCCATAAGTTGGGGGAAGCCCATTAGTGACTTTTCACTCACGAGTGTAAATAGTCCGGGTTGAATTGAGTGTATTTTTGGACTAATCTAAAATTTGGGTTGGTCAATTTACCAACTCGTCTAAATTTATTTATTAGAACAACTGAATTCTACTAAACCTATATATTTTATGGTTGGATTAAATTGAGTTGTCTATTTATGTTTATCTTATATTTGCTACTACTCGACACATACTCATATATCTATAATAAATAAATAAAAGGAAGAAAAATTGATCAAATCAAGATATTCATATCGTTAATACATGTATTTTTTTTGTTAATACATGTATTGGTTAATTAATTTCAACACCAATATATAATATTATTTTTAGTTGGCATTGATTTTGAATTGAACTATATAAACAAAAAATTGATTGAGAATCAATATATTTTAAAAAAAATTATAAAATTATATCGGGTGGCATGTTTGTTGGTAATTATTCAACACCACGGTTAGTGATTCGATCTTGAAAATGGAGATTTTACCGTCATTTATTTCATAGTAGTAGTTTGTGGTTCCAGTTTGTATTCAAAAAAGAAAATTGAAAATTATAACCTAATCCACTTTTTGAGTTTTTTTTTTTTTTTTTTTTTCTTTTACAACCCTATTTTTTCAGCCTCCCCCATATGATGGGCTGAGCCCATTAAATTCACACATGAACCATACAAAAGTGACCAAACAAAGAGTTGGAGACCTCCCAGACAGGGGTAGCACCTGCAGTCCGTGGCGGTGCAAAACGATGGCTTCAACGGAGTCGTCAAGTTCTGCTCGAAAAGGTGAGCTTTTATGAACTAACTCATATTTAATTTGAGCTTATTATTCTGTTTTTGATGAATTGAGCATCAAACTTTATTCAATCGTCAGGCTAATCTGTTATTCGAAGGAGAATTGTTTTTATAATTTCTGTTTAATTACGATGTTTTCTTAATGTGGGTGTTTGTCAAGATTTGAGGTGGTTTATTTGGTTTCGTTTTTGGTAGTGGTTGTTCTGTTGAGAGCTACTGGGGATGCTCCCATTCTCAAACAAACCAAGTTTAAGGTTTGCATAATTTTTTTTTTTTTAGTTTATGGATTTTTATGTTGAACTTTTATGTGTTATATTGTTTAAAATGTAAAATAGAAGTGGTTAAGAGGGGCTTGGATAACTAAGATGAGATGGTTTTAATCGATGGTGGACATCTATTTACTAATTAATTTTCTACGAATTTACTTGATATTCAAATGTCGTAAAGTCGGGCAGTATGCTACGTGACAATAATCAAATGCATGAAAATTGATCCAAACAGTCACAAATATAAAAAGAAATTATAGAATATAAATTAAATCTTGATGTATGTGAAATTATTTTATCATATTGATTAAATCAAAATAAACTGAACTATGACCGACTAGTTCAAGTAATGGTGTATAGACATGTTTGGGAGTAATTTTGTCATGTCTAAAATGACTAAATTGTCCAAACTTTTTCGGTTGTTTCAACTTTCAAAAATAGCATGTTCTTTCTAAAGTTGCAATATTATCCTTAATCTTTTTTAAACATTTCAAAATTATCATTATAGTAAAAATCTGTTAAAATGTTTGACAAAATATTGGTGGCAATGATTAGGACACTTGCCTAGATTAAGTATGAAAGAACATCATTTAGACACATTGACTTTTCGTCTAGTACTCTGATGGGTTTTCTACCCAAGGTTAGTTTTAAAAAGTTAATGAAAGGTGAAATAATATTGCAACTTTTGAAATAAAGCTATTTTTAAAACGAGCAAAGTTAAAAGGTACTATCATAATCTAGCATTTTAAAATTAACTTGTTGGAGATTACTTTTGATTGAATATAAATCATTTTTTAGAAAGTGTATAATCAAATGTTAAAACCTTTTCTTTTGGAATGAAACTTAATGTTTGTTACATATGTATTAGATCCCATGGATGCAATGCCACACTCTTATACCGTACAAAATTCACATTGCTATCACCATATGGTTTTGGTCCGGCTATTTTAGCTTAAACTTTATTCATTATGACATGACAACTTGAGAAAAGTTTTATAAGATAACTGATGAAGTAAATGATATGATTTAGGGTCTTAGAATGTGCTACTTGTGCAAAATTGTATACAACAGCTCCTCCTTTAAAGTTTCTCATTTACTTATATACACACACACACACTCACACACACATATATATATATATATATTTGTGAGTGTTCGGACCAGCTTACGCACACATCGACTATTTTCATTGGATAGGTCTCCTGAACTTACAACATTTTGTTGTTAAGTGAACTAGTATTTTCATTGGATAGATCACCTGAACTTACAACATTTGGTTGTTAAGTGAACCAGTAAAAAAATCATTAATAGGTAGGTGGCCTACATGGATGGAATCATCTCTTAGATCTTTAAAGATCCTCTTTAACCACTTGACCAACGAAGAAAATCCGTAATAATTTAATTTTTAAGTAGGTGACTAACATGGATAGAACCTATTATCTCTTAGATCTTCAAAATTTGACGACTAGGCCAAATCAAGATTATTTTCTCTTTTTGGAATTTGATTCCTATTCACATATTGCTACATTTGACAGATGCCTGGGACAGACAAATTTATTAAAGTTATCGATTACATACGACGGTCAATTCAACGAGACACCCTGGTATTCATCTGAGTTCTGATATAATCTTTGAAACTAATGACACTTCCCTATGCTAATTGTTACTATTCTTTGAAGTTTGCGTTTGTCAACAGTGCATTCTCACCAGGCCCAGATGAGACAGTTATTGATCTCTATAATGTGAGTTGGTTTTGACTAATTTCTTCTATTTATCTTCAAGTTTCATTTGTATACTGCTTTCATTCATTTTTAGGAGAATAAAATGAGGTGGTGAAGAATTTCTTTTCAGAAGAATTGGTTGGGAAATGGAAAATATCTTAAAAAGATTCTATTGGCTAGTTATAATCGGATATCTAAATTGAAGGGTACTTTGATGTTGATGTTGGTCATGAATAATTTTTTCAAAACACAATGTTCTGAAATGCTTAGAGGTTATGTACTGAATTCAAGGTAACCTACATAAGAATTAATTTCATACTAGTTACGTTGACAACTAATTGTAGTAGGGTTAGGTGGTTGTCCTCTGAAAATAATCAAAGTGCGTGTAAAATGGCCCAAACACTCACAGATGTAAAAGACACCAATCATCTTATATTCTGAGGAGGGTAAAGAAACGGCCGAATTATCTTTGAAAATTTTATCCTCAAGATTTGTTAGATTTTATGAAAATGTAGCATCAGATGAGAGTACTATTCAATGTGTTGTACATCAGTTTTTTTTTTATCAGCTCTCTGAGGGCTGTGTATGGTTAAAAATTTAGCAGTTTTTTTAATTCAACAATAATTAGAGGAGAGGAATTCGAATTCATGACCTACACTTATGTCGGTTGAGCAAGTTGGCAACTTCACAACGGTTCTCAATATGTTTATTTACCTGAAATAAATACATGGCTTTTCATATCCACATGAATTTGATCGTTTTTTTTTTCTCATGTCCTTGTGGCTAGTTGACTTATTGATTATCTTTTTCCTGTACGAATTTGCAGAACTTTGGAATTGACGGGAAGTTGGTGGTAAATTATGCCTGCTCCATGGCTTGGGGCTAATGTGCAGTGTGGTATTAATGCTTAGTGCTGAGGCTGTAAATAGTAAATTGAACAGTCCATTCAAGTGCTGGACTTTTTAGTAAACTTGACAATGAAACTTCAAATTGTTTTTTCTTGTGGAAATAGGGAGGGCCTTTTGAGTTTTGAGAAAATTTGAGGGATGAGCTTCAAATTAGTCTTTATAGAAATAGTACTGATGGAGAGATGAGATTTTTATTTTGCAAAAATTATGTTTTGTATCAAGATTGATTGAAAAAATTATAGTATTTACTCATGTAAAGGCAGCATCCAACACTTAACGTATTGCTTTAATGGTTGTTAGGTGAATAATGAGGGTTTTGTTTCGTAGGTTTTCCCCCTTCTGGCGTGTAAGTGCTTGCTAATATATTTACAGTTTTTTGGGAGGTGTTTAGAAGAGATTTTGATGAAGAGTTGGTTTGAGAAGTTATTTTGAGTAGTTAAAAATTGAGAATTATAATTAAAAACTCGTTTGTATGTGATTTTTTTTTGTAGTGGAATTAGAGTTAAAATTTTGTTTGGATATAGATTTAAAATGAGTAATTCTTCTGAGTAATTAAAAAATGAATGATTATAAATGAGTATTTAAAAATGAGTTATTTTGAATGATTAAAAATGAGTGGTTAAAAATTGGTCAGAAATGAGCTGTTATTTTTAATGGTAAAAAACTATAAGTCTCTACCAATGAAATTGACTCTGAAAAACAAATCTTAGAGGGGTATTTATCAGGGATCGAACATATGATGAGAGTTATGAGGAGTTTTTTTTTTTTTTTTTTTCATTCCTCAAATTGCATTTAACGTTACAAGTTACTTTTCTCGATCAACTTAATCTTTAATTTAGGATTGAAGTTTAAAATTCGAAGTGTTAATATTTTTAATGTAAAATTAGAGGTTTGGTGAGATTTTGATCGTTTTGTATGAAGAGAGTATACTAATAGAATTCTTAACTATTAGTTTTATTAAAATTCAATGCTAATTACTAATCCAATCCTATTGGACTTTCAAAAGTTAGAGGTAAGATCCCTAATTTTGTTTAAAAATAAACTCAAGTGCTAATTAAAGAAAACATTTACAATTAATCCTAAAATCCAAAATTCACAAGGACAAAAAAAAACATTTGTTGATTGAAACATAGAGCTGTTGATTACAGTTAAGCAGGCATATAAATAGGGTGTGTTAACAGCAAAGTGGGATTTAACGTTTCTCAATCTTCAAAAAAAAAAAAAAGAGGTTATCTTGTATGAAAGAAACAGGTTGGAAAAATATTGTGTAACCCAAAATCGATCAATCGCCCTAAAATAGCCAAAACTGTAGAACTTTGCGCAAGCTCTCTTTTCCCCGTTTCAACCCCTTTTTATTCATTTGCCTCCTCTTATTTCTACTTCGTTCTCACAAGGTGGGAACAAACAGAGAAGAAAAATATTATCAGGCTCATTCAATTCTCAACCACCGATTTCCCCTTTCGATCCCACGTTTTGAGGAGCCCCCAGATTCCAGGCCTTCCCAATGGCTCTCTGCAGATGATTTTCTCTTGTTCTTAATCGTTGTTTCTGCAGATTTTCATTTGGGGGTCGATTTTTTGTTCTAATGGTTGTGGGATTTGGGGTGTATGGCCTGGAATTTGAATTGGGGTTCTGATTTTGTGTGTCTCTAACCCTAGCCGGTTGAATCTGGCTGTGAATCTTTGTGGGTGTTGATGAATTTTGGATTTGGAGGTCTGGAAGCGGGAATTTAGCGGTTGGGTTCGAACCCCTTTTGGCGAAACGAGAAGAAAATTGGGTGTGTTTTGAATTTGAGGAATTTTGGGTATTACCCAGATGCGATTGAGGTCTGGGAATTTAAATTTGGATTCTGGGTTTCTTTGATTGATTGCTGTTCAATGCAATGGAACGGCCATTGACTACATTGATCTTCGTGATTTTGTCGCTTCTTGTTGATTCTCAGGCTCAAAATGGAACCAATTCTTCTCCCCCGCCGCCGATGAAGTCGCCGCCTCCGCCTTCATCTCCGCCAGCGCCTCCATCTCCATCTCCACCGCCGCCTCCACCTCCATCTCCTCCTCCGCCTTCACCTCCTCCACCGCCTCCATCTCCATCTCCACCGCCGCCTCCACCGCCACCATCTCCATCTCCGCCTCCGCCCTCAACTTCCCCACCGCCTCCTCCACGGCTTCGCCGTCGTCAAAGTCCCCCGCCGCCCTTCCCTGCATCCACCGAAGTGAATAAAAAACGACCACCAGTCCCTCGGATTAACAACAGAAATAGTAATGAAGGGTCGAAGAAAAGTCTCAATGAGGGGAAGAAACTTGGGCTGCTCTTTGTAGGTATTGCTGCATTGCTTCAAATCTGCGTGGTGGGATTTTTGGTATTCAAGAGATGGCAGCTCCTAAGATTCAAGGACCAGTTTGATGGTTTTTCTTGAATCAATTGGCATTTGTTTTCTTAGTCTTACAAGTTACAACAACAGAGCCAAGGACTATAGAAGTATTCTTGAGGATATGGCAGCCATTGAGCTAACTGAATTGAATCACCTTCTCAGAAGAAAAAAAAAAGCCAACAATTGGGTTAGTTTTTGAGTCTTGGATGCACAAAATTTATTCTTGAATTTATGAGGGGCTGCACAAAAGAAGATGAAACAGAGCAGGCACCTGGCTGATAATGGGGGGTTGGGGGTTGGGGGCGAGCATCTTCTCTTAGACTTTCATCAGGTGTTGTGTAAAAATCAGTACATTATATGATTGGTTGAGTTTTTTCTTCTTGTGATTTTTGAATTCTTGTTCATTCTTTTGTCCAATTCTGATCATACAGTTTATTAATTCAAAGCAAAAGAAAATGTCTTGAGTTGATATACCCCATTTTGGTAGTTGAATTCTTTTTCTGCTAACCTTCGTTCCTCCTGGCTGTAAAAGTTTGTCTGTGTTTAATATTACAACTAATTATGCACTGAATCTCCACCCTCTCCGTGCTTGAGTATGTAATGTTGATTGTAGTCGCGGTTTTGTTTATCAGTGATAATGCTGATTTTGGCAAAAATGTTGGTAAGAAATCTAGTTCGAGATGCAATTATTCTTTATCTAGTTTTTGATTATCAAAAAGCTATGGTTTTAGAATCAGCGAACAGCCCGAGATCTGAACAATAGTTGTAGATGGTTCCTTTGCATTTCTAGGCCTACTATGTTAACATATCAGGAAGAACATTGCAGCCAATATCGATGTGTTAGCTTTGTGAAAAGAAACTGTTTCTAAATATGCTTCTGGGCAAAAAAAGTACAGGAGAGAAATAGGATTGATTACCCTAAGAAAGAAATAGGATTCTTGATTAACCCTAAGAAAGAAATAGGATTGATTTCGTTGCATCTTATTCTAGTATGGTTCTTCTAGTATCGAGCTGGAGTTTGGACGATCAATTTTCTTATATCGCTCACCCTTTGATATCCATGAGCTTCAGAGCTAGCTCATGAGTACCTTATATTCTCATGAGTGCAGAGGAACAATAAATTTTTTAGACAGGTCGAGAGAGTGGATGAAGAGGATTTGGAGGTGGGATACTAGGTCTCTTTGTAAGTATGAGCTCGGTCTTTTTCTTTTGGATTTGAGTCATTTTGGGACAGACTCCTTTTTGTTGGAGCTTGTTTTTACATTCTCATTTTCCTCGTGAAAATGCAATTTCTTACCCAAAAAAGCTATTTTCACAACAAGACTATCTTATTCTTCCTATAATATTAAGTTCTAGGCATATGACTTATTACAATTTGCAAAAAAAATCCAGGGACAGGCACGGTTAATCCGAGTATATGGAGCCAAGCTTCAATTTCTCGATTTCAAAAAAAATAAATTGCAAAAAAGATCTTGGTAGGAAAAGATAGACGACAGTGATAGCAGGACTCTTTCAAATTTTTGAGTAGATAGCCTAAAAAATTTCAACCCCTTGGAGCACATGCTCTTTTAAGATAGATACGTTTGGAAATGTTTGGTTAGTAGTCTTCAAAATCTGACTTTGAAAGATTAAAAAGAAAAGTTGTCTGTATTGCAGTCTGTCTACCATACATACCTACCGACTTGTATCTCTGAACATTATTTTAACCACCTGCCTCTCCTGTAATTATTCAGCACAACTTAACCCATTAATCTTTAGCTTTTATAACTGTCGTTGTTTTGCCTCATTACATATCCGGCGCATTCATGCCCGTCTCAATTCTTGGATTTGGGAGACAAAAAGAAATTTTACAATTAAGTTCACTTGTGAGTATCGACTCTAGGACCTCTAAGGGAACATACTTTAGAGATACCAATTCCTGTTTGGTTTGGCTTTCAACAAATCTTATTGTTGAATTATGTTAAACCACCAATCAATCCAGAAGTCCAAGCTAATGAATTGGGGTAAATTCAATTAAATTGACCAACACTCCCCCCTACAAGTGGAATTTAATTTTTATTGGGGAGGAAACGACTTAACAGAGATTCGAACTCATGACCTCCTGCTTTGATACCATGTTGAATTATGTTAAACCACCAATCAATCCAAAAGCTTAAGCTGATGGATTGGAGTAAATTCAATTATATCAACTAACACTTATCTAGTAAAGTTCTTCTCTATATGATTCATCATCATTTGATTCGAAGTCTACTGAAATGTCTTCAACTTTTCACTATTTCTTATCTTCAAACATTAAAAGTTCTCCATTAGATCTGTCTACAAGTGATTGCATCGAGTGTTTGAATTCTCAGTCTTGTTGAAACAACAATAGGACAATCGAGCAGAAAATAATAAAGAGGGTGCAAGCTCATTTTTCCTACACCAACAACATTGTGACAAATAGTTTGACTTTTCAAGGAATCTATGTGGTTGTATTGAAAAATAAAATTTTCTATATTTGTTTTCATTACTATTTTAAATAGATGCATGGGATGACTTGTAAAGCTCTAAGTCACTGTGCACTTGTTACAGCTACAAGCTGGTTTAACAGAAAGGAGAAGTCCACAAAAACTAGTTCATCATAACCTACTGAAAGAATGGGAAAAAGAAAATAACTTTTAAGAACAAGAACTCGTTTCTTGGTCTGCAAATATTTCTGTATTGAACTATTGGAAACATGGATTTCTTTTTTCTGATTTCAGGAGCAGAGATTTAGACCCTTGACTTCTTAGTATATTGATTTCTTAATCAAGAGTATATGTCTTGTTCATTGACCAGAGTCTACAACTGTTGTTTGAGTAAATCACCCATATTATCAAACTATCGATACATTTAGATAAGTTAGTGTAAGACTGAAATTGGATGCAAGATAGGGGTAAAAATGGTTGGACAGAAATTTCATCATTCTTTTTCTGTAAAGAATCTAAAACGACTGACAACAAGAACAATAGTTCAGTTTCAGTTTGGGGAAGGACTATGAGAAAAATTATGAGATAATGAAATTTAGGGGGAGAATAAGAAAGAGAATGATTATTTGTGTTTGAAATGAAGAGTGATTACGAAGGGAATGAATATATGTGTTAGGGTTAAAGAAAATGATTATGGAGAAAATAAAATAATCAGTAGCATGAGAGTAAAAAATAGTTAGGGAGAGTATAAAAAATTATTATGAAAAGAATAAAAGTTACTTAGAAGGAGAATAAAAATGTGATAATGGAAAATCGTGATTATTAGGAGAATCGAAATTCATCCTCATTTGCATTCTCCCAATTTTATCCATTTGCCACAAACACCCCTTTTAAGTTATCATTCAGCGTGGATATAATATACACTAGAAATCATAAGAATAGGTGAAACCAATATGATAGAAAAAGAAGTAAAAATATTCTGAAATTGGAGATAAGTGTACCAGCCTTAAAATAGAAACTGAATTTTTTTTTTCTAAGAATAATGTATAGTTCAGTTTGATTCCAAATTATAGCAGAGATAAAAGGGTTTTTTGGAGTTTGGACAGAGTTGGCAAATGCAGAACTGCCAATCCTTCTGCTATCAACAGTAAAGCTGCAAGATTCGTTTACTTGCACCTTCTCCTCCACAGAAGCTTGTTGAAAAATGTGGTTGAAATTTACTATCAAAGCAGAGATTGTGAGGAACAACAGAATCCGTGAAATTGATTGATACCCTGGAACAGAAAAGAAAACCACCTCCCTCAATAGTGTAAACTTTGGATGCAGGTGAGGCTTTGATGGATTCATTCAAGTAATGTCAAATCCAAACATGTACTGTGCTAGCTTTCTCTCTGTCCATTTGACCGTACTCTGATTTATACCAGTGACCCTTGAACTAATATTTATTCTTTATCTTTAGTTACTATGCTCTATCATTACGAAACAATGACTAATTTTATGTATAGAGCAGGTTCAGGACTGTTCTTCAAGCACTTTTGGACTTTTGTTGAAGAACTTCAATGATTCATAAACATGTCATGCTGAGCTGAGACAATCAAAAACAGAAGAAAACAGGTCTTATTTATTTATTTATATATTATTATTATTATTATCAAGTTTTGGCTTCAATCAGAATACTAAGTTACAACCTTATTAGTCAGGAAAGGAAAGTGCATTAAGCT
The DNA here is from genome assembly GCA_037833695.1 of Sechiopsis laciniata. Classification (NCBI taxonomy): domain Eukaryota; kingdom Viridiplantae; phylum Streptophyta; class Magnoliopsida; order Cucurbitales; family Cucurbitaceae; genus Sechiopsis; species Sechiopsis laciniata. The sequence goes on along the minus strand of JBBMKA010000026.1, from coordinate 14,819,621 downwards.
ATGAAGTTAGAAGACAGAATCTAGCAAATTTTCTGTTTGTTGAAGAAGAAAATTGTCGGAGTGCTTATGTGTGCACTCCATGCTTCCATTCAAATAAGCAAGTTCACATAGTTTGAAACATGTTTCATACAGAAAGAGACAGCAAGTGGAAAAAAGAAATATCAAAAGCAAAGGACAGAAAACCTCTCTTGAGAATCCTGCAGTTATACATTCAAAACTTTAGCAAAAGAAGAGCTTCCCTGACCACAAACTAAGAAGAAAAAAGAGGGCACTTCACTCACTGACAAGTACTCTTTTGGCCATTACCCAAAAACTCCATAATTGAGACTTTAACCATCTGCACAAAGAGATAGAGAAAGAAAGAGAAAGAGAGAGAGGTGAAGTGAAGTGAAGGAAATTGTCAGAATACAGCTCAAGAAGCTAGCATGGCATGAAAAGCTTTCATAACCCAATAAAATTTCCACTGTGTAGACTTGAATTTGAAGCTAAATCAAGCCAGGAATCTGAGTTTTTTGGTGGGCAATCCTCAAAGAAGTGGAGTAGTGGCTTCTGGGTTTCTGCTTCTGCTTCTTGTTCTTCCTCTGTTTTAGAGGATCTTGATGATTTATTGAAATCTGTGCCCAAAACAAAGCAGTGTTGCTCTTGTTGTTGCCTTGCCTGTTTGAAACTGTAAAGTTGATGGCTCTGGGAAACAGATTGGTAGCATCCTTGATAAGAATCCATCCCTATTGGCTGACTATAAACCTCTCCTAAGTTTCTTGTAGAATCTGCAACTGAGGGGAACAACGCCTGCACTCCCACATCCTCTCTTAGACCATTAATATCCCTACTTAACACACAACCCAATAACCTTTAAACATACATAGGAATTAGGATTAATCAAACATTATTTAAAACATTAAACATCAAACTCCAGGAAATACTATGTTTGTTTTAAAGCAGAAGAAAAGTGGAAGAGGTTGGAGTTAATCCAACCCCTTGATTGGACTTACCCTTTAACACCCATTAAACCCTCCATCAACCCCACATGAAATCTATCACTAACAACAATCATTCAACTACTATTAACATCAATCCCCAAATGACTAAATAATTATCCAACTACTACTAATAACAATATTCAAATCAGTAGTTAATTATCTCAATCATTATTAACACCAATCACCAAATGACTAAATAATTATCCAACTACTACTAATAACAATATTCAAATCACTAGTTAATTATCTCAATCATTATTAACACCAATCCATAAAGTAATAGTTAATTACTTCAACTATCTACTATCACCAATCCTCAAGCTAGTAGTTAATAACATCAACTACCACTACCTCTACCACTCCACTCTTTTCTACCAAATTTACACCCCAAAAAGTAAAACAATCCATCAAATATAACATTTTTTAAAACCTTTATTTCGCACTGACCTGTACTCTTTGACAGCCTGAGAATGAGCCCCTGAATACAGAAAGAGTTGAGGGTTTGTGTTGTTTGGAGGGAAATCAGTACATGGAGGCCTAGAGGAGGAAGATTGAGGATACAGAAATGGATGAAAGGGTGACTCAAGATAAGTAGCAGCAGCAGCAGGAGCAGGAGCTTGATGAAAAGATCGAGTTTCAGAGGTTGGTGAAGAAGAAGAAAGTGCAGAGAGAGAATAGGGAGATGAGGTTGGATTGGATGAAGAGAAGCTGCTCTTAGTTGAAGAAGAGATTTCCACAGGCTTTCTTGAACGGTTTCTGCCTCTATGCATGTGCCTCTCGCAGTATTTGGAGTCTGGATAAGCCTCTTTTGAGCATCTCCATTTTTTCCCATCTGTTCTTCTGCACCTTCCTGGCTCAGGGTCTGCTTTTCTGCCAAAACC
>JBBMKA010000026.1:14785531-14817660 GCA_037833695.1 Sechiopsis laciniata | reverse complement strand
CCTTCTATCACTTAGGTATAAACCTTCTATCACCTATGCATTAGCCGTCTATCACCTATACATAAGCCTTCTATCACCTAGGCATAAACCTTCTATCACCTATGAATAAGCCTTCTATTACCAATACAAAAGCCTTCTATCACTTAGGCATAAGCCTTCTATCACCTATGCATAAGCCTTCTATCACCTTTACATAATCCTTCTATCACCTATGCATAAGCCTTTTATCACTTAGGTATAAACCTTTATTTTATTTTATTTTTTTTGTAATATAGTTCTCAGTGCAAGAAATGATTCCATCTGAAGAAGACTTTCATTGCGGTGAACTTTCCGGTGAACTTTTCTTAAGTCTACAAAATCGCCAAGTGAAATCGATTGCGGTGAACTTTGCTTAAGTTTGCGAAATCGTTGAGTGAAATCGATTCAATTTGTGATTGAATTTCAAAGTCGTTGGAGATCAGAAATTGGTTATGAAATTTGAATTTTTTGAAGTTGCCAGAAATTAGTATGAATTCCAAAATCGCCAAAGTTGGCAATGAATTTCGATGAAATCGATAGAATCTGAAGCCAAATTGGAAAGAGAATTATCGGGGCAATGAGTTCTGTGAAATCGATTGAAGCTAAAGAAAAATTGGAAACAAATTGGGGCAATGAGTTCTGTGAAATCTGAAGCCAAATTGAAAACAAATTGGAAACAATTTATGTGAAATCTGAAGCCAAATTGGAAACAAATTGAAATCTGTGAAATCGATTGAAGCTGTGGAAAATTGGAGATTAACGAACGTTGGAAGAGGAGGAAAAAGGCAAAATTGGAAATAAAAAGAAACGCCCAAAATTCTGCTATACATGCAATTATTTTAGGAAAAATGCTACAAATGTAATACAACAAGAAAAATCTGCTACCTGGGATAAATTCTCTCTCTCTCTCTCTCTCTCTCTATATATATATATATATATTTGTTACGATTGTTTAAATCGAATAGAGCACGGTCACAGCTAAAAAAGATTAAAAATTACAATAATAATGAAAAGGAATAAGAGAAAGAACGACACGATAATTTTACATGGAAAATCCCTAAACAAACTAGGGTAAAAATCACGGGCAATGATAGAATAACTTTATTATAAAAATAAGAGTTACAAACCTTTTCTCTACAAAGAAACAAGAAGCTTTTTTACAAGGAGAAACACTCTCTATTTTTATCTCACAACCTCACTTTAGATGTGGGAAGGCTTGGGATGATTTGGGATGGTTTGCCAACAAATGACATCACTTATTTATAGTCTCATGAACTTGGGTTCCAAGTAAAATCCTATGGTCATAAATTAGCCACATCTTGCTTGGTTAATCAAGTAAATCACATTGTCTCAATTTTGCCACAATTTCACTTTGGACAAAAGTCATGTATGATCTAGATCTTTCTTCAACAATCTTGGACAAAGTGTGTTTCAAATAATTCTCTTCACGAATCTTAGACCAATGGTGTTCTAGAATTCTCTTCACCAATCTTAGACCAATGATGTTCTAGAATTCTCTTCATCATTCTTAGACAAATGGTGTTTTAGAATTCTCTTCACCATTCTTAGACAAATGGTGTTCTAGAATTCTCTTCACCATTCTTAGACAAATGGTGTTCTAGAATTCTCTTTATCAATCTAGATATGTGTATTATCTAGAACCTTCTTTGGCCATCTAAGATAAACTTGAATGATCTAGCATATTTCAATATTATTCAACATATATTTATTTATTTGTTTATCTAATGGTTAAAAGTTAGATTTCAAAAGGTTTATTTTTTAATTCAACACTTAAAGATGGAAGGATTCGAATTCATACACTTTTTAATTTATGAATCACATTAATATTATTACGTTATTGCTCTTGTTAGCTCAAAAAGTTGAACCTTCCTTTCTCAAATATATATTATTCTTAATTCTTATAAAATGTCAAGGTAAAATGTTCCATTTTGAAATACATGAATTAAATTGAAATTAGACCCCTAACAACTAAAAAAATATTTTTCCCTATTATAATTTAGGAGATTTTCATTTTAAAAAAAAAAAATTAAAGAAATTCCATGAATGACAGAATTTTGAAAAAAAAAAAAAAAAAAATCTTTTATAGCAAAAAAAAAAGAAAAAAAAAGAGGCGAATCCTTATAAAAATAACTAAAAAGACTCATGCTTAAAATTAAATTGGTTGAAAGCATGCAAGTTTAGTTGATTCTGCTAGGGATGAAATATTTTAGAATTTTAGAAAAAAGTTCTAGAATTGAAATGGTTCAGTTAAAAGTTAGTCTATTTAAAGCAATTTCCCTACCATTTAGATTTTTAAAAAATAGTTATTATGATGTGGTGGTAGAAATTGGGTGGGCTCGAGTGGGAGAAATTGGGCCCACATATACCTGGATTTGGACTTGGGAGTGGCAGCCCATTAGTGATTTTCCAACATTGCACGTGTTGGGCTGGGCCCATTTAATTCCCCGCATATGTCGTTCATCCACACGTGTGCCCACTCATCCGTAACATCCGTCAAGTGGATGATTTTCCTTTTTTTTTTCTTTTTTTTTCTTTTTTTTGAAACTGATGATTCTCCTATTATTATTCTTTTTCCTTCCATTTGAAATTTTTAGGCGCCTTGTTTTCCAAATTATTAAAAATTTATTTATGTTTAATTACCAATTTGACTTTTTTTTAAAGGACCAATTGGACTTTTTTGTTTTAAACCCAATTTTATTTAGTTGGTATGATTTTTAAATTTTATTTAGTTTTCATTAATTTTAAGGTAGGTGAATATCATAGTTAATAATTAAAGGTAGTTTTTTTTAAACCATAAAATTAAAGGGTAGTTGAGCATAATTCAACTCAATTAATTATTATATTATATTTTTTACTAAGAGATTAGAGGTTCAATCTCCAAAAATAGCATCGTTAATAAAGATTTGAGACTTTCGAGAGTATGCTATTCAAAACAGGTATTGGTGTTTTCAAATATATTGGTTAAAAAATTTAAATTTTCCAAATTAAAAATTTGAAAATAAAAATAAATTGGCACCAACATATCATAGAATTTTTTTTTCTTTTAATAGGCGACACATTTATTATCATACTGGCAAACACACTCATATGCATGTATGTGTATATAAATTTAAGGTCCATTGTACTTATGTTCAAATTTGCTGTCTTATGAGAGAATCTTTTGTGCTTGACAATTGACCTTGTCCTTAATAGCTTTTTTTATGTAAGATTACCCAAAATGCCCTGGAGAAATTTTGGGGAAATGGTGAAAAGAATAGACAGGCAGCTTTGCAAAAAGAAAAGAAGATGTGAAAAAAGAGAGGTGGGAGAGTGAGTGATGAAAAATTCTTGAAGATCCCAAAAAGAATGCTTGTTTTTCTTAATGTAGCTTTACTCTTTTTAATAATGTGATTAAATTTTAAAAATGTTTTTAGGAGGTAAATCATGATAGAATTGATAAATGTTTCCAAAGATTTCAAACCAACTAGTTTTGAAATGTGAGCTATAGAATTTATAGCAGACAATATTGATAAAAATGTGTACTTTTTTAAAATCAAAATCTAAGGGAAAACCTCAATTATTGTCCATCAGCTTAACATCTATGAGATTTGTTTAAATATTAAGCTTGAGCAATAGTCTACTCAAAGTTATTCTAATCAAAATATTAGTAGTTTAAATCTATCTCCTACTTATAATATCCTACATGTTATTAAATTCCAAAAAGAAAATAAAAAGGTCCACCCAAATATTTTCTTTTTTAAACTTCATAGAGAGTTTAGGGAGGGTGAATTTTTATCTCACTATTTTCCTTCTTTGTATTGATGACTTATTTGTCCGAAAATAAACTATCCAAGAAATCTCCCAATCTAGTGTCAGAAGTTTAGGGTTGATTATTAAAAATTGACATAGTGGTCAAAAATGTTTTTGGAAACTAAAAGGTTATGGTTTCAATTCATGTTAAACAACTTATAACCAAATATTGTAGAGTTAAGTGATCTATTATATGAGAATAGTCAAGATACACGTAAGTTGATTTGGACATTTACGAGTATAAAAAATGGTAGAAATAACTTCTTTTAGTTCAACAACATGAGAAAGAAGAGATTCAAACTTATGATGCATGAAAACTTATGGATATAAAAAATGGTAGTTATGATTTTATTTAGTTCAATAACATAGGATACAATCTTTAATATATGTGTCAGCCATTTGAGCTTGAGCAATAAATAAGTTTTTATAATATATGAGAAATCTTTGAGGAAGATCATCAATTTCCACAAGTTAAATGGTATTTTAAGCTCAAAATTTCTTGGGGAGGTCAAGAAGATAAAAATGATCTTTGCTTTCATTGTTTACTAGAAACAAAATGGGCTAATTTTTTCTCCAAAGTAAAAAAAAGCCCACTATGGTCTAAGTTATCTTTATGCATGCACACTATCCCCAACTTTTAAGTAACCATCAAATTAATACATTGGCTTAGTAATGAAGATCAGAAGATTATTGGTTTAATTCGATAGTTGCTTTTTAAAGAATTAATTTCCTATAAATTTTTTTGGCGTCAAATATTGTAAAATTTCATGAGAATAGTCTAAATGTGTATAAATTGATCTAAACACTCGTTGATTATTATTATTATTTTTTTTTTAACAAACTTTAAGTGGAGAAACAAGAAAGAAAGTAAGAATCTCCTTTCGAGGTAAATATTGGTTCAATTTTCTTAGTTTTTGCACATCCACGATGCCAGTCCCAATCTGAGATATTTAAAATCAATAGATCGATTCAATCATCTTAATTTAATTTTAGTTGATTTGAACTATCAAACTTCATTTAGTAACTTCTTGATTACTAGATCATGCATTATATCACTAGTATTCTTAAATTAGTCTTTCAATAATGAATATAATTTTAAAAATAATAATGAAACAAACAAATAAATAAATAAGCCATCTTTTTTAAGTATAATAAAAATTGGAGAATTCGAACCGAGTTAGCTATAATTTAAGACACAATCAAAAGTGTCTTCTTAAATTAGCTTTCATGGCTTACACTAAGGCTTATTTCTGAGCTTCCATTTCATGACATGAGCACCAACCTTAGTCGCCCACTGCCAATCCTAAGCTGGTTTCACATAAATTCATCCACCATTAATCGGTACATCAACATTAGCCAAAATGTCCTTGAACTCAAACAAATTCACGCCCTTTTGATCAAATCATCAGCCAAAGCCCACCTTCTCCGCCGTCTCTTCATCCGGCTGCTTCGGTTTCGACCAGACAATTTGTTGTATGCCCACCACCTGTTCGACGAAATACCCAACTGCAAAGATCAGTTCACTTGGACCTCTCTCATTCGCTATTATGTTCACCATTGCCATTTTGGCCAATCCTTATCCTTGTATTCTAGGATGCATCGGGCAGGCATTCTGGAATCGGAGTTTACGTTCTCGTCAGTGCTCTCGGCATGCGCTCGTATGCCAGCAGTGTTCGAAGGAAGACAAGTTCATGGTAGGGTGGTGCAGTTGTGTTTCTTGAGTAACAAGATTGTGCTAACTTCACTGATGGATATGTATGCTAAATGTGGATTCATAATGGATGCTAGGAGTGTGTTCGTTTCGATTGATGATAAGGACATTGTTGCTTATACTTCGATGATTAGAGGATATTCAAAGCTGGGAATGATGGAAGATGCACAGGAGTTGTTCGATAAGATGGGGCAGCGGAACTCATTTTCTTGGGCAACTATGGTAGCGGGGTATGCTAACTGCGGCGACATGAAAGCGGCAAAGCAGTTGTATGATGCAATGCCAGAGAGAAATCCGGTCTCGTGGCTTGCTATGATAGCGGGTTATGGGAAGTATGGTGATGTAGTAGAAGCCGAAAGGATCTTTGGAGGAATATCAAGACCAGATGCATCGTGTTGGGCAGCAATGGTGGCTTGTTATTCTCAAAACGGGTATGCAAAAGAGGCCATTGAAATGTATAAGAAAATGAAAGAAGAAGATATGGAAACCAATGAGGTTGCAATCGTAGGAGCAGTATCGGCTTGTGTTAAACTTGGAAATGTTGAGATGGCGAGCAAATTAATAAACCAGATTGAAGAAGGATGTTGTGGTAAGTTCAGTAAACTATATTCAGGGTCAAAAGGTTTGTAGCATGTTGATTAAAATATCTCTGTAGATCATCACTTGGGATACAGAACATGGTCAAGTAAGATTGTTAAATATCTATCACTTAAAGTTTGGTTGATAGGAGTTATTAGAATAAGAGTTAGATGGTATGGTAATTATAGTTGGGATAAGAGCTTATGGGCTAACTCACCGGTTATTATAACCCAACCTAACCCACTCTAAAACGGAAGTCCCTTTTTGAGTTTAACTATGATGGAATGTAGAATATTTAACTCCTAGAAGTCAATAAAGGCTCTAATCTAAAATGAAAATGCGAACTTTTATTGCAGATCGGAATCTCTTCGTCTCAAATGCACTGATCCACCTGCGTTCAAAATTTGGCGATATAGAAAAGGCAAGAGAAGAATTCCACAAAATGAAGGATAGAGATGTAGTGACTTACAGTACGTTGATCACAGGCCTTGCTGACCATGGAAAAGCCAATGAAGCCTTGGATCTCTTCTCCAAGATGCAAGAAGAAGGTATAAAGCCAAACCAAGTTTGTTTCACTGGTGTACTAAATGCATGTGGCCATGCAGGGATGATTGAACAAGGATGCAAGTATTTTGAACTTATGAACAGAGTTTTCGGCATCAAGCCGCTAAAGGAGCATTATACATGCATGGTTGATCTCCTAGGGAGAGCTGGTGAGGTTGAAATGGCATACAATCTTATTAAGGATAAGGTAAGGGAAGTCGATGCTAAAACATGGGGGTCATTGCTAGGAGCTTGCAAGATCCATGGAAATGTGGAGTTGGGGGAGATTGCTTCACGGCATCTGTTTGAAATAGAGCCTGAGAATACAGGAAATTATGTGCTTTTGGCAAATACATATGCTCAGAGGAAGGAGTGGGACGAAGCAGAGAGGGTTAGAAACATGATGGCTGAAAAAGGCATAAAAAAATCTCCAGGGTACAGCTGGATTTCAAGATCTACATGAATAGTCGAGACAAGCGTAAGTTGGCATATATAGTCACGGATATCAAAAATCAAGATCTCAAAGTCTTATGGAGAAGATTCAGCTATGGAGATAGATGTGGAAGAGGACACGGGTATGGACCCATCATTACGATTGCCTATTCCTTTTCATGGATAGCAAAAAACAGATTGTGTATTATGCCTATACGGCTATCCTATCATCTGACAAGACCTCAACCGTAGTGAAAAATAAAACCAAATGGATTCAAGCGCTACAAAAAAATTATACTTCAATCCAATACAACACAAATTCCGTATCTACACAAAGATTGGGGTTAATGAAATGATTTGTCTCGAACAGAAACCTTACGGAAAATGGAGGAAAAGAAAAACGGAGAAAAAAGTGAAATTTTGTTCGAAACAGCTTCCTTTGCACTACACAGTTTTCACACAACCATGTCCATCGATGCGGCCATCCTATCATCACTTCTTGGAACACACAGGATAAAGAAATAGAACACAGTCTTTGCAAGCTTCTTTGGCACTTTTTATGGGCTGATCAGTTCTTTTAGACAGGAGTGAATATAATGGGTTATGTTTTTATAGGTCTTTCTTGGAGAATTCTTCATTGTTGTGATCTTATTTTGCCTCAGTATGAGTCTTCATCCTATCAGCATTTTAATGTTTTTTACTTCTATTATTAGTCTCTAAATGCCTTTGTAACACTTTTTTCATCTATCAATGAAATAATTTGTTTCCCTTAAAATAACATTCTCCTCAACTAATTTGGCGCTCTTAAAATATTTTGGTGCACATGAACATTTGCCAGGTGAGTGTAAGTAAACAAAAATGTATTATTTAGAAAGTTTGATACAAGGTGATATGTTCTTTAGTTTGTAATAGCAAAATCCTAATTTTTTTTTTTTATCGTGAGTGTCCGGAGTCAACTTACGTGCATCTCGGGACAACTGTCTATTCCTACTACATTTGGTTGTCAAGTTAACTCGTAGAATATTAATTCCTAAAAAGGTGGGCAACATGGATTGAATCTCTAACTTCTTACATGCATCTCGGTACATGCACTTATCCGACCACTAGGCTACTGAAGAGGCTAATTGACTCACTATAGCCTCAGTCTCAATACGGTATCCATATGGTCAGAATCCTAATTTTCATTTACAATCAGATTAAATGATTCTAATCCCAGTATGCTCTTGGAAACTCCTATGTGTGTGTCTAATACATGGGTGCAACATTTCTATAAAAGCTGTGATTTCTTTGTTTTTTTTAAATACAATAAAAGCTGTTGTTTCTTATATCAATATACTACAATAAGACATAGATATAAGAGCAGAAACTGGTAAGAATGAGACACAAAAGTAATACTATTGGGTGATTCAAATTCCAATCATATTTAATCAAGCCAAAATGCAAAACTTTTGGCCTATCTTTCATAAATTCAACTTTCAGAACAGGGCATGGAGTTGTAGTTCTAGTACATCTTAACATCTAAGTACAAAGGATTTCTTATCAATAACATCCAATTATACATTATGGCCTGGGAAAGATTTGCCGATGATGAGCAAGGCCAGTGAAAGCAACACAATAATCTCACATCAGAATCTTCGTGGATTGATTGAGGATATAAAACTAACCGGATATATCACAATCTTCTAACAGGCACAGTCCAGATCTGCTTGGTATTATCTAATGTTGTAATTATGTCTTTAAAGGAGCCTTCTTTTCTCTGTCAGCAATCCGAGCTGGACCGGTTGTATGCGACTTGAAACGACCTCTCCCTCCCTCTTCCCTTTCCTGAAACATTCAAATGTCAGGTGTTACATACATAACCAAAGAAAAATACTCAACTATTCTCACCATACCGCTGATCCTCCAAGTAATCTTGTAGGAAATTATTTCCTAGGCCACCACAGATAGGTTCCAAAAAAAAAAATCATTTTATAATAAAAAAGAAAAGTGGGGAGTCATGTCATAGGTCCCAAAAAGTTTGGGATAGGATTGGCCCTTGAGAGGAATTTGGTATATGGACAATTAGTTAGGACTTAGGAGTAAGTGGTGAAGTCATTTAGGGCTTGAGAGAGTATTCTCATGAAGGTAGGGGTTCCAAGTACCTATCAATTACTTGGTTAGTTTGTATTTCTTTTACTTATATATTTCAATATATCTTGGATCGTATCAGTTTGAATTGAACGATTACTAAGAACGGCCCCAGTTAAATTAGCCAAGACAAACAACATAATAACATTCTGTACCTTTTTCTTAACAATCTGGACCACATCCTCGTCCTGAAGAAGATGACTAAGACCACAATGTTGTGGATAGTGCCTTGCACTTATGCCCCATACAAGCACGTATTTGACATCTTTGACCAAACTCCTATGGATATGATTGCAGAAGTCCTCAACTGTGCAGCCACCTCTATCCTAAAAATAGATTCATGAAGTCGTGGCAAAAAACAAGAGGATTAAAACAAATACATAAATAAATGGTTTAAAAGGTAAAAGTGAGGGCAAGGCATACAGCAGAAAGAACAACTGGATCTGAGAAATCAGGTTGCTGGCCTTGGGGCTTGGTATAAACCCTAACAAGGCCCATCTCCTCCCACATCCTAGCTAGTAGTCTGTCTAAGTTCAACTGTCCAAATAACATTAAAGAGAAATTTATGATGGTAAAATTCATATAAACTGGCAAGCCACATCTAAACAAGAGATTTACTGCTTAGACTACCATGAATACACACAGGATATGTGATGTGAATGCATCTTTTTAACTATAGGTTTAGACCCTTCGATAATAGTTTATTACATAAAGAAATAGAAGATTAAAGAAAACCATACAAGATTGTACATGTCAGCATGCTACAGTCAAAACTCAATGGAAACTGAAATGTTAGAACTTACCTTAAGATTACAACTAATGACAACAGAACTGGGCTGACGGGCTAAATTGTCTACATCATCAATACCAACTACATCAATCTTGTTGTAGACATACACACATTTCATGTACTTACGGTTCCCCTCAATTACATCAATAAGATCATCAACTGTGGCGTCCTCTCGAAAGAGTACCTGCAGAAAATAACATATTCAACTGAGAAGCCTTCAGAAAAATCAACATAGTGGATATGACATATAAAAAGAATGGCGTAAAACGAATCTAATACCCTCTATCTACGAACACGAAGAAGAAGAAAAGACAGACAGAGAGAGAAATCCATGCATATGTGCTACTTAAATTCCTTGTCCAAATTCTTAGAACCGTCTGTCAGAGATGATCCAACTGGTCCAACTGTGCAGGAATTTTAGGCACCAGTTGGAAATCAAGGGTAAATGTACAAATTGAAATAAAACCTCTATTTCCAAAGGTTGAAGATAAACTCTAGAACAGTTCTATCGAGGGTAATTATCTATTATAACTGGGACACAGTTCTATCGAGAGTATTGCTATACGTTATGTTCACCTACTTAATTTACCTTCTATAATTGGTAAATAATCGGGGGGTTTGCGTGGAAGTGTACACATGGATGAACAAAAAAAAAATTAAATAAGGCCACAATTATGAACTCAGCTAGTAGGCAAGACATCTTTACTTCTTCTTAGAGGTGGTAGATTTGAATCCACCCTCTAAGTCCCAGGAAAAAAAAAATTAAAAAGGCTGCACTACGATTGATTACATAATTTCTTTTGAATTAAAAAGAACGGAAGGGGAAGGATTCAACCCATGACCTCTAGGTCATGAGTACATACTTTATGTCAATTAAGCTATGCTCTTATAGGCCATTGGTAACATAAATTGGTTCTATCCTACAACTATTTGAAATCGGCATTGATGCCAATCACGAGCTTCTTTTAAGGCTAGATAGAAATCACAGTAGTTAAGTAGAACTTGTTTTTAAATAATTCTCTCTCTCTCATCATAGCTAAATGGATTTGTGGGAGCGATTTCTTTATGCATGTTACACCTTCACATGTGGACGATCATACCTACAAGCCACAACCAGTTTTGTGACATGGATGTTCTCTTGCTTTCCAAGAGGGGAGAACGATATAGGAAGTAATCACTGATGATTCTATTGGCCATGGAAGGCAGGTAATCTATATTCACTCGGAAGCTATACCTCTGCATTGTGAATTTTGTACTCGTGTAGAATTTGATAGCAGAGCTTCTCATCAACATGAGTTAAGGGAAGGGTACTGTTGAATGAAATACCACCAGTTTTTTTCTTCTTGAAATATATCTGCATATAAGAATTAAAGCAGAGATAATTGAAATATAAATGCAAACTGATTGACCAGTCAACGAGGATGAATTAATATTTTTTTTTCCATTTCAGCCAAATTGACATAGAGAATGGAAACACCAATGTCTAAAAAAAAAAAACTAGCAAAGCCAAAAACTTACTTGAGGTGGTCTCTTGTTCAAACGCAAACCCACTGCTTCCAGCTCCCTTGTTAGAATCTGGCGATGGCCCTCACTCTAAAGATTACAAAGAAATAGTGTATCATGTGAGTGTTTCGCTTAAATTGCACCCATAAGAGATTACAAAGAAATAGTGATGATGAGAGTGTCGCTTAAATTATACCCATAAGAAGGTAAGAACTAAACTATAACAAAGGAAATTACAAGATACATTATAGAAAGTAATTATGAACTACTTATACAACAGTAGATTGCAAATGACATCAAATAAGCATTACAACAAATAGTATATGTTGGTTATCATATTTAAATAGTTAAGAACATCAAAATATTCAATCAGCATAATATGAGTAAGAAGTCTGAAACAAAATATTGGCCTCATAGGGACTACATTAATTTTAGTGTACGAACATAAAAAAGTGAAATAATTCAACATGTACAAGAAAATTGGGTTAAACTCAAAAAAAAACCACATAAGAATGTAGCACTTAGAACTTACTTTTGAGGCATCAAGAACCATCAAGACTAAGTCTGAAGACTTGGAAACAGCAATAACCTGAAAATACAATACAGTTCAAAAAAATTTAACATCCATGATACCCATTATATTGAACGTTATAAGGAAAATGGTACGAGTGGAATGGCAAAAAGAAAAGGATGAGTACAACCCATTTACTCTTCGAATAAGAAACAATTCAAGAGATTATATCACCTAAAAATGGTTAATTCTGTGAGATAAGATGAAAACAACAAAAAAAATATTTTACCTGTCTACCACGCCCCTTTCCTTCAGAGGCCCCTTCAATAATTCCAGGAAGATCAAGCAGCTGAATTTTTGTATCATTGTAATGTATGATCCCAGGAATGCAAGTAAGTGTTGTGAACTCATAGGAGGCAGCTTCGGATTGAGTGCCCGTCAACATTGTTAAAAGTGTGGACTTTCCCACACTACAAAAGAAAGATAGAGACTTGTCAGGTTGATTCCTCTTATATCCAAACAATGTTATTCTTTAGATAGAATGACCAAGATTTCTTAATAAATACCAAATACTATAAACCATAAGGTATAATCGAAACTACAACTCAATTCTAAAAAACTTGACAGCCACATTAGTTTTTCTAAAAAAATAATAATGATATTAACTCTTTTTTCTTACCAAACGAAAGAAAAGAAAAACTAGGAAGCCTAACGTGGTTTGGATACAGAAGTCTGCATGATCCAAGCATATAGGTTCAAAAGCCCTTATATTCAAGTTTTTGTTCAGGGCACCTAGACTGGTGTCTGCTTTCCATATCAAATCAAGTATCTCTTTTCTCTAGTATTAAAATAACTATCGCCAAGTCACAACAGGAAAAACCTGGGAAATCCTATAAGTGCAACACGCCCGTGGCCATATTTTGTAACTTCAAAACCCTCTCCACCTCCGCTTGAACCCTGAATGCATCATGTTAAAAATAGTAAATATGAAAGCCAATTTTTCACAAGTCCCACAATACAATGGGGGGTCCCCAAAAAGAAAACTTTTGACAATGTGAAATAATATCGGTACAGCATGAAATAGCTAGATGATTGATAATATGAAGTTGGATCTATAACCTTTTAGGAAACAAAAAGGAGCCAACGAAGAATAAGACGATGACTATTCATATTAACCGTGCTCAAACTAATTACTAAACTATATTTAAAAGAAGATTTAATTTTGAATTATCTTCTCGGTGCCAATTATGAGTGAATTGTTCACAAGTTCACAAAACGATTAAACCGATAAAACCACTAGAACGAATAGAAAACGGTCAAATTCCAATCAGAAAAGGGAGTCACCAAGAGGGAAGCAAATACATTCGTATCGGTCTCACTTAAACACAGCTCACAAAACTAAATGAACGATTATGCGTACTTTTGGAGGCTCTAACAACTGCGTCCTCAACTTTGCAATCTTTGCCTTGAGCTGACCAAGATGATATTCTGCATTTTGAGATACATTAAGAAATCTTTTTTCATCAAATTGAACTAAAAAAAACTATATACAAATTGTGGTATATACACAACTCACGTAAAAGGACGAGATTGATGAAATAGAAATGGATGAAGCCCAGTACCCGTAGCTTTATTTTTCTGAGTCCGAGCCATCTCGAACTCGATTTCTTTAATTCTTTCAATTATTCCCATTTTGCTACGTCTTCAACTGCAAAACCACAATCGAACCGATACACAAAACAATATAAGTGAATCGATACCAATGAGTTTCTCCGATGAAATATTAACCTCCGATCAATCTCAAAGTGAAAGAATGTAGATCATAATAACGAAATCAAGTTTAAGCTCAATTATATGCTTCAACAAACCGCGAGTTACAGATACTAATGGATAATTCAGCAGAATATAAATCAAATGGAAAAGGAAAAAAGATTTTGAAAGCAAAATTGTTGAATATGACTCACTGTGATCGACTAGCAGGATCTGTGAAGGTTGAAGCACAGAGAAGGAAGAAAGGAAGAAGAAAACTTCCAGGCCAGGAAGAAGAGAGTAGGTCTTGGATAATTGGATACAACAATGTTGGGCTTTTTTTATGAGGCCCACTTTCATTTCTATAGCAAATTATATAAAAATTATATTATGTACGTTACCACAATTTTTGTGGCATCTTGTATAATTAAAGTTATAGATTTCATTCTTTCAATCTCAAAATTTGTGTGTATAAAAAAAAAGGACAATGATTAGAATTAACAAAATTCACAAAGATAACATTATCAAATAAGATGAGAGTTAAATATTAATTTTTATGATTGAATTCAATAATTAAATTTAATTACATCTAATCAATTCAGTCAATATTTCATAAACTCATTTATTAAAAGAAAATTTTAAAAATTATCCAAAATTATCCAATCTTTTTATTTTGAGTTACAATAATTGGAGGTGGTTAAATTTGATGTCGTTGTGCTAGTGTTTATCCAATCTAGGCCGATCGAAAAGTGAATTTGTAACTTAAAAAATGAAAAAAAAGTTAAAATGAATTCAAAATTTAGAAAAGAGACTATAAATGAGAGGAAAAATTATAGCTAACGAAGTACCAAAAAATGAAAGCCCAATGGGCTTTCCATTACTTTGCAAAGCCCAATCTTTAGCCATGTACCGTACAAAATTGCCCAAACAAGATCTTACGATCGAAGTAAGACCGTTCCCCAAACTAAGCGGTGGCAATACCTGCAGTCCACGGCGGAGCACAACGATGGCTTCAACGGAGTCGTCTAGTTCTGCACCAAAAGGTGAGCTTCTTTGACGACGTATGAACAAGCCGTTTTCAATTTGAACTTATGTAGCTATATTTTGATGAATTGAACATTCAAACTTTATTCAATCTTCAGGCTTGGTTGATCTTACTTAGAAGGAGAATTGTTTTACAATTTCTGTTTGATTTGGATGTCTTCTTATTTTGATTTTGGATTATGGTGATTTATTTGGTGTTGTTTTTGGTTTTGTTAGTGGTTATTCTGCTGAGAGCTACTGGGGATGCTCCCATTCTCAAACAAGCCAAATTCAAGGTTTGTTTTGCGTTAATTTTTGTCAGTTAATGGATTTTAAAGCGTCTTCTTAAATTACCCTTCTGGACTTGCACTAAGGCTTAATTTTTTGAAACAATGGTAACCATGCCCGTCTCTAGGCAAGGCACGGGAAACATCGAACGAGTAATGTAACTGGTGAGTTTCGAACCCAAAACTTTGAGGGGAGCATAACCTCAAAACTCAAGTCAACCACTGCGTCACCCCTTGGGTACACTAAAGCTTATTTTTGAGCTTTCATTTCATGACATGAGCGCCAAACTTAGTCGCCCATTGCCAATTCTCAGCTGGTGTCGCATAAATTCATCCACCATTAATCAGTACATCAACGTTAGCCAAAATTCCATTGAACTCAAACAAATTCACGGCCTTCTGATCAAATCATCAGCCAAAGCCCACCGTCTCTTCACCCGACTGCTTCAGTTTCCACGGGACAACCTGTTCTATGCCCGCCGCCTGTTTGACGAAATATTCGACTGCAAAGATAAGTTCACTTGGACCTCTCTCATTCACTGTTATGTTCACCATTACCATTTTGGCGAATCCTTATCCTTGTATGCTAGAATGCATCAGGCAGGTGTTATGGAATCGGAGTTTACATTCTCGTCGGTGCTCTCAGCATGCGCTTGTATGCCAGCAGTGCTGGAAGGAAGGCAAGTTCATGCTAGGGTCATGCAGTTGGGTTTCTTGAGTAATAAGATTGTGCTAACTTCACTGATGGATATGTATGCTAAATGTGGATTCATAATGGATGCTAGGAGTGTGTTTGTTTTGATTGATGATAAGGACACTGTTGCTTGTACTTGTATGATTCGAGGTTATACTAAGCTAGGGATGATGGAGATGCCCAGGAGTTGTTTGATAAAATGGGGCAACAGAATTTGTTTTCTTGGGCAACTATGGTGACAGGGTATGCCAACTGCGGCAACATGTAAGCGGCAAAGCAGTTGTATGATGCAATGCCAGAGAGAAATCTAGTCTCGTGGCTCACTATGATATTGGGTTATGGGAGGTATGGTGATGTGGTAGAGGCCGAAAGGATCTTCGGTGAAATATCGAGAGCAGATGCTCCGTGTTGTGCAGCAATGGTGGCTTGTTATTCTCAAAATGGGTATGCAAAAGAGGCCATTGAAGTGTATAAGAAATTGAATGAAGAAGATATGGAAACCAATGAGGTAGCAATTGTTGGAGCAATATCAGCTTGTGTTGAACTACGAGATGTTGAGATGGCGAGCAAATTAATAAACCAGATTGAAGAAGGGTGTTGTGGTAAGTTCATTATGCTATATTGAGGGTCAAAGGCTTGTAGCATGAAGATCGTCACTTAGGATACAATTTAAAACCCGACTACTTAGGGTGTTTTTGGGGCAACAGTTGGGTTATTATAAATGATGGATAATCATAAAAAGGTGATATCACAATAGGAGAGGTTATAATAACCTATATTTGAGGCTCATGCTGTTATAACAGAGATTATGATAACCTGAGTTTCGGGTACAGATTATTATAGCAGCGAGTTGCATTATAGTAGGGTTTTTCTATAGCAAAAAATCAGAGATTCGCTCCTCTACATACTGAGGGGCACCTGCACTCGTCCTAAAGTCCAAACCCAAGAGACAATAATTTTACAATTAGGCTCACTCGTAAGTTTCGAACTTGGGAGTCTGGGACATCCAAAGGAGCATACCTTGAAGCCACAAGCCTCTACCAATAAGGTCGCATCATGGGACATTATATAGGAGTTATTATAGTAACATAGTTGGATGGTAATTATAGTTGGAATGAGAGCTTATGGGCTAACTCACCGGTTATTATAAGTTATAACCCAACCCAACCCACCTTTAAATGGAGACACAAACGTCCCTTTTAAGTTTAACTAATATGATAGAATGTAGAAGATTTAAAACCTAGAAGTTAATAGAGGTTCTAATCTAAAATGAAAGTGCGAACGTTCCCACCTATATTCAAAATTTGGCAATATAGAAAAGGCACAAGAAAAATTCCACAAAATGAAGGACATAGATGTAGTAACTTACAGTACGTTGATCGCAGTCCTTGCTGACCATGGAAAAGGCAATGGAGCCTTGGATCTCTTCTCCAAGATGCAAGAAGAAGGTATAAAGCCAAACCAAGTTTGTTTCATTGGTGTACTAAATGCATGTGGCCATGCAGGGATGATTGAACAAGGATGCAAGTATTTTGAGCTTATGAACAAGGTTTTCGGCATCGAGCCGCTAAAGGAGCATTATGCGTGCATGGTTGATCTCCTAGGAAGAGTTGGTGAGGTTGAAATGGCATACAATTTTATTAAAGATAAGGTAAGGGAAGTTGATGCTAAAACATGGGGGTCATTGCTTGGAGCTTGCAAAATCCATGGTAATGTGGAGTTGGGGGAGATTGCTGCAAGGCGTCTATTTGAAATGGAGCCTGAGAGGGTTAGGAACATGATGGTTGAAAGAGGAATCAGAAAATCTCCCGGGTACAGTTGGATTTCAATATCTACCTGAACAGTCAAGGTACGCGTAAGCTAGCCCGGACACTCATGAATATCTCATATCAAGAATCAGCATCTTACATTCTTATGGAGAAGCTTCACTGGCAGTGATAGAAGTGGAGGAGGATATGGGTATAGACCCAACATCACTATTGCCTATTCTTTTTCATGGTTAGCAGAAAATGGATTGCTTATTTTGCCTATGCCTTCATTTAACAAGACCTCGCCGCGTGAAAACTAAAACCAAATGGATTAGGGCGCTACAAAATATTCATACCTCAATCCAATACAACACAAATTCAGAGTCTTTACACGAAGATTGGGGCCAAGTTCAATGAAGATGTCTCTAATTGTATCTTATTTGGAAGATCAGAACAATTTTTTTTGCGCTACAGATTATCTTACACAGTTTTGGAAAGTCACACAACCTCCCAAGATGTACTCCTTTGCAAATCCCCTTGAATTGATATCACCCATCGATGTACCCATCCTATCATCACTACTTGGAACACGGGGATAAGGGAATAAAATAGTCTTTACAAACTTTTTTGGGTTATCACTAAAATCAATCCTTTTAGACAGAATTGAATATTGGGTTGTGTTGTTTTAGGTCTTTCTTGGACGGTTCTTTATTGTTTTGATCTTATTCTGCCTCAGTATGAGAGTCTCCATAGTTGATATCTTTTATTCTTGCCATTTCAGTTTTTTTCTTTTACTTTTGTTCTTCTAATTTCGTTAGGCCTTTGTAACACTTGCATCTATCTTTGGAATGTTTTGTTTCCTATCCCAAAATTTAAAATTAAAAAAAATAATAATAAATAAAAAAAAGAATTCTCTTGATATAATATGGCCTTCTTAGATAATTTTTGTGCACAACATTTGCAAGTCAGCATTAGTAGACAAAAATGTATTTAGAAATGCTGTATGTGCATGTTTGGCAGTGATGTTTTCATGTCCAAATCATTATACTTTTGCAATTAACTTATTCAAAATCAATTTCAATCAAATGAAAAACACTTTTAAAAGTGTATAATCAAATGCTAATATGATTATATGAAAAAACACTTCCAAAAGGAATGAAGCTTAATCTGTGTTCTCACATATGTATTAGATCTCATGGATGCAATGCCACATCCTTGTACTGTACAAATTTCACATTGCCATCACTGTATGGTTTGGTCTGGATTAGCACAAACTTTATTGATTATGACAACTTGAGGGAAATTTCATACGATAACTGATGAAATAAATTGTATGATTAATGGGTGTTTTTCTGATAAAAGAGTTGTGCTGTTATATAAAATCTGGAATAAACTTTTGAAATGAACGGTCTTAGAATGCGTAGTCTGTGCAAGAAAATTTACAGCAGATCTTCTAAATTTTCTCTTTCTTGGAACTTGATTTACCGTATTTGTAAATTTTTGGTCATTTGCATATTGCATACACTTGGCAGATGTCTGGAACTGACAAATTTATTAAAGTTATTGATTACATACGCCGGTCAATTCAACGAGAAACCTTGGTATTCATCTGAGTTCTTGAAATAGTCTCTCTTTTGTTTACCAATTCATTTTTAACTAACGACACTTCACTATGCTAATTGTTTATATTCTTTGAAGTTTGTGTTTGTCAATAGTGCATTCTCACCAGGACCAGATGAGACAGTTATTGATCTATACAATGTGAGTTGATATTAACTCATTTCTTATATTTATGTTTAAGTTGCATTTGTATACTGTTTACATTAAATTTTTAGGAGAAGAAAATGAGGTGGTGGGGAATTTCTTTTCAGAAGAATTGGTTGGAAAATGGAAATATCTTTAAAAGGCTCTATTGGGTAGTCAAAAATTGTCATCTTAATTGAAGGGGTATCTTCATTGAAAGTATAGTGTAGACTTCTGATGTTGACGTTGGTCATGAATCATTCTTGAAATCACGTATCATCGGATATTCTTAGTAGGTGAAAGAAAAAGCCTCAAGCAATCTAGATTTGAAAACTTTCTGAAGCATGATATACACAAGATCTGTTAGATTTTCTTAAATGTAGCATCAGATGAGTACACCCTTCAATGTTTTAGACATCAGGTTTTTATCACCTTTCCCTGAGGGTTGTGTATGGATAAAATCGATCAGACTTCATAGCAGTTTTTCAATCTGTTTAGCTTATTACCTAAGAATAAATATATGGTTTTTCATATCCACACGAGTTTAAAATTTTCTCAAGTCCTGGTGACTTGGTATCTTATTGATTATATTTTTCCTGTTCCTACTTGCAGAACTTTGGAATTGACGGGAAGTTGGTGGTAAATTATGCCTGCTCCATGGCTTGGGGCTAACGTGCAGAGTTGGTAATGCTTAGTGCTGAGGCTATAAATAGTATATTGAATAGTCATTTTGAGTTCTGTGCTTTTTAAGCTCATCCATCTTTTTTTTTTTTACGAACTACACATCTTAGGCTGTTTTCCCAGGTGGAAAAACACATCAAGTCGAGTTCTATAGTCATACTTGTCAAGGTCCAGAGTCTGTAATTATTGTTTACTTATTTGATAGGCCTCTTTAATTAATTGCTTTAACATAGAATATGAAAGCCTAAGGATGTATTGTTCCCAAATAGTATATCTGGAAGCTCCAATTCTTGATTAGCTTACTCGGATCTATGTTTTTCTTTGATATCATAACAACTATTGATCAATACAAGTGCCCATTCTTGTCTAACATATTTTGTCTGATGAAATAGATGAGTTTGAGATGATAATACTTCATGTTTAGACTTTGTAACTAGTGTGGTATTCACGTTTAACATGTTGAGGGTATACAAATTCTCTTTTTGTTTTTTTTTTCTCCATGATAAGACTAAGAATTAGCTGGGGCCTGGGAACATGTGCTAATAGTAAGCTGAAGCCCCAACCAATGGTGAGTTGAGCTACTCTGGGTGTTATGTAGATAATAGTACATTAGTACTTAAGCTTTGCAGTAAATTTAGACATATCTGTTTTGTTTGGGTAAAATCCAAGAATGACTAGATACAGACTCTGACCATATCAGGCTGAGTGTTATGTGTGGTGGAGGAATACTGGTCTGCACTATTTGTCTGATTCTGAGCATCTGAAAATTTGGACTAAACTCGTGAAGGAAAGTGAACTATTTGTTTTTGTCTTTTAGAATGATTCTTTTCATGTCCCCACCACAGCATTGGATTATGAGGCAAAATCTAGAAACTTAAACCAGCCCCTCTTATTGAGTGCACTGATAAATTCCCCTTCTCTCTCTAAACTTAAGGGATTGCTATATGTAGCACAAGATCTTTCTCTCTCTCTCTCTCTCTCTCTCTCTCTCTCTCTTTAAACTTAGGAGATTTCCATATTCACACTAGTTGTTTCTTTTGCTGATTCCTTATGGCTGAACTACCTTGTCTTTCATGATATTCTTAAAGAATTACAATCTTTAAATATGATATTTTGATAGTTGATAGCAGCCTAGCAGGTAGATTAGATAATGCAAGATCAAATTAGTAGGCTAAGGATCAGAATGAAACAATAAAATTTAGATAAATCACTAATGATTTGCATTAGAGTGCACCAACAACCTAAGCTTGTAGTTACTTCTTATGATGCCTGATTAGAGGAATTTACTCATCCACTCCAAATCAGGCCCCTCATTAGAAAAATCAAACAAGTTATCCACATCAAACTCCAAGTTCGAGCTGTTTTCACATTCTTGAGATGTTTCCTCTTCCCTTGACTCTGTATCGACTTTCCTCTTGCACCCTTTTCTTTTGAGAATGTCACTTTCTTTTTCACTCTGTTGGTTCAATTTCTTGCTCAAATGAGAATTCCAGTAATTTTTTATCTCGTTGTCTGTTCGCCCGGGGAGTCTCCCAGCAATCAAAGACCACCTGAAAAGATCAATAGGAACAATCCCACCCTCAGATTATGAAACATACGATAACTACAACGAGAAAATCATAGAGCAAAACGGGTAAGAACTTGACCTGTTGCCAAGAAGTTTATGGAGTCTGAGGATCAAATCTTCTTCTTGATCTGATATATTGCCTCTTTTTATGTTAGGTCTGAGATAATTCAGCCATCTTAATCTGCAACTCTTTCCACACCTATTGAGACCTACAAAATTTTAAAGAACACATTAAGCCAAATTTGCTTTGCAGGTCAAGTTGGAATACAGAAGAGGAAAGAAAAAAACAAGGGAGTGAAAGCAAAGCAGCACCTGCTTTGGCTGCAATGGTCTTCCACCTTTTTGCTCCATGAATGGCAATAACTTCAGCCAGTTTTTGATCTTCTTCTGGAGTCCAAGCGCCTTTATTGACTCCATTTCTCCCATTTTCAACTTCATTTATGTCTCCTTCAACTTGTTTCACTTTTCTTTTCAGAGAGTCTTCTTCAGTCATTGGAACTTTAAGAGATAGAGATAGAAAGAGAAAGAGAGGTTATATGGGTTTAGAAGGATGCTTTATTTCTGTTTTAAATAGGTGAAAATATAACAGGGAACTGAGGTGGGAATTAGATATATATATATATATATATATGAATAAGTTGGAATAATTTTAGGGGTTGGCAGTCTTTCAGGGAAAGGACACTCTGATCATGAAGTAGATGATTGAGTGAGATATAAAGTCTGCTTCTAAATAGTTGCCAACTGTTGTACAACTCAAAAGACAACAGCTAGCAAAAGATCCTGTTTAAGAAAAAAGGGTATTATTATTTCTTCATATTGTTTTCTAGGCATAAAATTTCTAATGATCTTTTTGGATTCCTTTTTTCTCTTTTGAGTTGAATGGAAACATATCCATAGGCATTATTGGGTCGATGGTAATGCTGAAAACTTTTAGGTCGTATTTGAGGCGTCGGTTTGATTATTATAAACAGTCAATTATTATATACTATGTTTTGAAGTGTACGTTATTATTATTTATTTTTATCTATTTGTGACGTTCAGTCCATTTTGGTGCATCTCAATTTTTATCATGAGACACGCCATCTGACCCTACAACATTTGAATGTCAAAAAAATTTGCAAGAAATTAATTTTCAGGTAGGTGGTCATCATAAATTGAACCCTTCGACTATTAGTTTTCCAAATCCTTCTTGATCACAAGGTAATTCCATTATGGTTGTTTAATAAATAGAAATTGTTTGGAATACATGTTGTTATAACTACGAGTTCTAAAAAACGATGTTTAAGAGTACAAGCTATTATAACATAGTAGAAAATGGTTAATTTCAAATAGGATATGAGTTATGCAAAAAGAAGCCTTAGGTTTGATGAAGTCACGACGTGGGTTGGGTTGTAATAACTCAACTTTCATTACATAAATGACCCACAAACATGGTCTTATTAGCCATTCTAGATTGGTCTAGCGCTCAGTAGTAACCAATGTGAATAATAGAAGACACGAGTTAAAACTTTTGTGGTTACTCGCATATGATCTAATATTCTATAAGTTTTATTCTCAGACAAATGTAGCAAGATCAAGTAGTACTCTTGTAAAATAGTAAGGAACATGCAAACTAGTTCAAACACTCACAAAAAATACATAAATGTCAAAACCACAATTCAACTTTTGAATATTGCATCCTGTTAAACTTTTAGAATTATACTCTCTTCAATTGGCGTAAAGTGTTTTATGACCCAGGAACTTGAAGTTTTGATCCTTAAAATTAGAGTGAAATTTGGGGTCGTCCGAAAATTAATCCCCACAATGTCTTAAACTTGAGACCTTAATTAGATTACACCCTTAAGGTGCAAGCATTTGACCATTGCACTGTCCTAGGAACCTCAAAGTGTTATACATTGAACTTTTTTCCTCATGAAGTTGACTACTATCGTTAGCTAACGATTCTAGTTATTTTCCTCTAGACAATAAGGCTAATATTTAACTTTTTCAATAGGTCATGTCGACTCACGCCAATTCAAGATCATATCTAGTATTTAGAGTTAATCTCAAACTTTTTGTACTGCTCTCATGGCCCGCACCGAAGCAATGTATTATCCCATCAGTCTTGTTGCATTATTTTGAACAAATGAAAGCTTTCATGAAAAATCAGAATTTAAAAGAGAGAAAGGCCTTGAATTTAGTGAAGAATCTACAATAATAGAAGAAGAGCAGCACATGAAATTTAGAGAGAGAGATAAATGAATGGCTATGCAAAGAGGACAAAGTGAAAATAAACAGAGAACAGAAAAAAGTATTTTGTCTTGAAAGAATAGAACTTTTTCAGAGACATAAAAAGGAGAGAAAATCAAAAACCCTTTTTTTATTTTTTATTTTTCTATAATCAGTATTGCATGAATGTGAAATTTGATTGGTTTGAAGTTTTCATATTCCTATTTTCTCTGTCCAAAGCTGAGCCAACAACTACTGTTCATTTTATTTTTTATTTTTTGAAAAAAAGATTTTTATATATTTTATTATCAGAAAAACAAAAACACCTGTACTTTTATAAGATAACAATATCAAACAAAAAGACAATGCTAAAACAAAAAGTAAAATTAGGTTTAGAGTAAGTTTACTTTAAGGTGGGATTAGGTGAAAATTGAACGATATTCATTTCCCATGCATAGCTTTTACGTAGTTTTAATTTTATAGTTTAGATTTGTGTAGTATGATTGACTAATAAATTATTAAGTTTGAAGTTTTGTAATGTGAACTTATGTACTAATCAATTTATAACTTGTGAAATAAAAAAACATTTTTTTTTAAAAAAAAATTGTTACATCACACATAGATTTGATTTCTATGTGAAGTCACAATAACATAATTCATGAATACCTCTAATATTTTTTAAAAGTAATAGAAGATGATTTTTCAACATCATCATCATAGATAAAATAAAGTTCGAAAATTAAAATTATAAGTTTAATCTTTCAACTTTAAATCTATTTGGATATATATCTTGAAAGTTTTAAAAGATATTAGGGTTCTTCAACTTCAATTTTTGTTAACAAATCCCTAAACTCTAAAAATTTCTTTAAAAAATTAGTTAATTATATATTAAATTATAAAATCCCAACGTGTTTGGATTAATCGATCTATTAAATATAAAATGAATCTTATATCTAATGAAACATTAAAATTTTAATTTTATATCTAGTAAGTCTCAAATCGAATATATGAAGACTTATTATTGACACACAAAATTGATTTGAAAGCTCAAACATAATTTGGACATTTTTTTAGTTCTTGAACGTTTTTAGAATTTCAAATGATTCAAATGTTTGGAACAATTGAATTAGGTTTAAATCGATAAAATATGAGGTGTTTTCAATTGAATTAGGTTATTGGGAAATACAATTACCATTCACACCAACATTTTTTTAGAAAAAAATTAAATAAATAAGGCTTGGTTGAAATTGAGACAACAATATCTAAATTTGTAAATAATTTGAGGAGAAAAAAAATCAGTTTGTGCACTGATAATAATATTAAAATCTCAAATTTGGTTCAAGATTTTAAAAAAGAAAGAAAATCCAAATTGAATTGGTTTCAGTGTTCTGAATCGTTCCAACTTTTTGCTTAATGTAATATTCCTTTATAGCTGAAACATGAATTTGGATCTCAAACTTTGGATTTCTTCTGTTTGTCTTTTTACATTAATGAACAGCTCCAAATATACAGCTCAATCTACATTATTATTATTTTAGTTATCATTCTTTTTTTTTTTCTTATATTTAGTGCCTTTATTTTTATTTTTATTCTTATTATTATCTTAATTTAAGATTTCAAGTCAATTAACGAACCTAATTTCTTGACCCCCTATAATACAAATATTATATTGGATATTGCAACTATATTATTGGAAACATGATGTTTATATATAGAATAATACTGAATAATATAAGATTTTGTTTTCATTAAAAAATGGGAGGTGAGATAGAATAATCCACTTTTAAACAATAATTGATATCTTATCTATTAAGTTATGTTTTTTATTGACCATAATTATTTTAAAAGTGACTTCTCTATATATTCAAATTAGCTTGGTATAATACAATTACAAAAGATTTATATGTTGTATACTCATAATCTATCCTTTTTTTAATCTTTTAAGATATTAATTATTTTTATAATTAAAAAAGATATATTAGTTCTATTTACTCTAAAAAATATATATTAATTATTTTTCGATTCAATTATATGGGTATGTGAATTCAAATCACTAACTTTTTAGTCAATAAGATATTGTTAATTGAAGTTTAGTTGTTATGTTCTTATGGGACTTTTATGAAGTTAGCAACTTAATTACAACTGTTAAAACCTTATTAGTGACATAAATCACAATGTAATTTAAATCATTTTGATGGCTTAGAAAGGCAAAAGGAAGATGAATGTCTTTCCTGCCATTATAAATGTGTTCTGACAGCTAATTTAATGCAAGCACTGGCTGTGGTTGTTAAGTTGAAGTCTCAATTATTTTTCATTTCACTACATTTTTCTCAATTCGTACACAATATCATTCGTCTACTTAAGGAATGTTTTTCTTTTTACTTGATTTGATTGGAAAGAAAAAATCACTTCTTAATCTAAGTGGAAAAGAATCTTATTAAAATAATCTCTTAAGATGGTGTATGTTTGAGCTTATTATTTTAAGTTTGGATCGAATACTCATTTGAATTTGATGAGTTTTGATATCATATTAAATAGTATAAAATTTAATCTCAAAATTAATATATAAAGAGTATCACTGCTCTCAAATAAGATGAGAATCAATATCAATTTTTTAAATTCAAATCATGATCGTGAAGTTGAATTGAACTACCACTAATTAACAAAGTCAACATGCTACCAACTCTTTTCGTTAGAATTCAATAATTTTATGACTTAATCGATCTAACTATATTCATATTTGGAAATTGTGTAGTTAGAAACATTGATATGTTAAACATAAATTTAGCTCCTAAATGGGTAAACTCATAGTCGTAAATAATATTGTATGTTATGTATCACCATGGACATAATAGTTAAAATTTATCGTTAACATTTTTATTTAAACTAAATGTTTGAATTTTCACCCTTGGAAATAGAAATAAAAATAAAAATTTGGCCTCAATTCCATATTAAGTCCACCTGGCACCTGGAGAATCAAAAGGTCCCAAATATTGATCCATCTGTGGGCCCGTCTGTTACAAATACTAAGTGGCCCATTGTTTTTAAGTCCAGTGGGCTCAACAAAGATTCTTTGGGCCTTGTTCTTGGATTTCTATACTGTAAGCCCAGCCAGTACGGTTTAAGGCCTTTATATGCTACTCTCATTTTGCGCTCCACTATATTTGGGCACGACTAAAACAATCACTACTTATTTAATGGTTAACTAGCTGCTTTGGTTTAAGTAACTATCGTGAAGTAGTCCAATAGTTAAAAGAACTTGAAAAACTCAAATATGATAAATTCAACTTA
The DNA here is from genome assembly GCA_037833695.1 of Sechiopsis laciniata. NCBI lineage: Eukaryota > Viridiplantae > Streptophyta > Magnoliopsida > Cucurbitales > Cucurbitaceae > Sechiopsis > Sechiopsis laciniata. Next base: position 14,790,645 of record JBBMKA010000026.1, on the reverse strand, counting down.
TAACGGTCACTTGCATTCAAATATTGTAAGATATATCCTACAATATTTAATTTAACGCAAGTTGATCTACGTTGATCCAGACAATCACATATGTATATACTAGAAATTATTGATCTACATTGAACGTGTAATTTAATTTAACGTAAATTTATTTTTTAAATTTTAAAATGATTATGAAAAATAAAAATAAAGAAAGGTAGATTATCTCTTTATAGGATAATTATATTTTAATTAATTACAAACAAGTTTGAGACTCACATTAACATGTTTGAGTGGAGTGGAAGAGAATGAAATGGTTAATAGTAGTTTGGAGTGGTTAACTACTCGTTTGGAGATTGAAGTTAATAGTATTAGAATAATCAACTACTTGTTTGAGGATTGAGATTAGTAGTGGTTGAGTGATAAATTTGATGTGAAGTTTAATAAAATTTAATGTGAGATTTGATAGTATGGTTGAAAAATGGTTAAAAGTGGTTATTTACTACAAAAAAACAAACGAATGATTTTTGAGGAGTGGTTATTAACCACGTCTCATGTCCAAAAAAACAAACATACCCACACACATCATTCCAACAACAAATTAACAATCCAGAAAATAATAATAATTTGATAATTGATAAGAAAACCATGTATTTCTTTTTAATATTATTAATGTGTATCTATATATTATTGAAATATTATATGTGTCTTAAAGTGTGGCTTATGATGATTTTTTTTTTTAGATAATTTTGTCCACTTTTTTTTTCTTATAATTTCAAATAGACCCTTATTTTTTTATAATAGAATATATTAACGTGAGTTCGATGTATACAAACTAATTTATAAATTTATTTTTTTAAAAATTTTATTGTAAGTAACATTAGTTGAAAAACTAATTAGGTTGGAAATATTTTAAGCTATATATAAATATAAAAGTTTACAAATTGATTAACTTGTTTAAAAATAAAAAGAAAACATAATTAATATTCTATTTTTATGGTTGAATCATCTTCGTTATTAAACTTATCATTAATAATCTATACTTGTACAATTAGATACAAAAATATGTTATGCATATCTGCTATGGGTGTATACTATTATCATTGAAAATTAAAATAAAATAAAATAAAACTACTCTAATTATAAATGGTGGTAAGAAAAAAACTTTAATCAATTTAGTTAGAAAAAATGATATTGGTTTGCATTGCTTTGCATCATCTTAAAAAAGTGCAACTTGGATGAAAAAACAAACAAGTCTTTTTATCTTTTGATCTTAAACAAATAAATACTTTGACCATATCCCTTAAATAAATAAAACAAAATAAAAGATGAATTAAATTTTGCAACAAATGATGAGGAAAAACAAATTTTATACAACTTTAAGTACTATTTTCTATATAAAAACGATTTTCTCACTTCAAGTGCACTTATGATTGGTATATAATTATTTAAATTTTATAATTCATTCTTTTGAAAAAATAGAAAGAGGTTGTTTCATGTACTTTTTCTTAAACTACAAAGAAACACAACCTTCTACAAAAAAAAACAAAAAAAACAAAATCAAAACAAAACAAAAAATAAATAAATAAAAGAGATTGAGTAATGTAACAAAAAAAAAATATGCAAGGAAGAACAATACATGAAAAAATTCAAACACAATAAAAAGATACACTCAAACATAAACATAAGAGAAAGAAACTCAACTTTTATTTAAGTGTTACAAATTATTACCAAGATTTGTATAGGTATGATTTGCTATCCAACATCAAATTGCCATGATTTTTGCAATCTAGTTCTTGAAAGAAAAAAGAAAGAACCAAAATATATGAACTTAGAATTTGAAAATAAGAATAACAAAAATATAGAATAGAAGATAGTGAATGATATTTAATCCATAAAATGTATATTTATAATGGAAGAGTGAGAAAATGAAAAGTTTTATGAAGATCAAAAGCTTGGGAAAACTCAAATTAAAAGTGAAATTTATTAGGTTTTTAAATAGAGAAGAAATAGTGGGAGTTTAGAAAAGTGAGTAAATGTGGGATTTATTTTGTTTTAAATGGAAAAGTAGTGGGAGTTTAGAAAAAGTGAAGGAATAGTGGTAGAGTTTTTTGTGAGTGTATTTATAATAAATCATGTTTGTTCAAAATAATGTTTAATTTAATAGGTATAATAAATTGGCCATGTTACGCCCGTGAGTTTTTTGTCAAAATAATAAAGAAAATAATATGTAAAATGGTATATGTGTAAATATATAATGTGGCTCAGGGGCAAAATCATTTAAAAATGATTCTCCCCCTAAGCCACAGTATAAGATAATAAGATAAGATATAAATTTATTGTTTAAGTCTGTTACAACAATTAAACAAGTAATGAATAATATTACTATTTATCTCGATTCTCACTCAAATCTTTTTCACTAATCATTATTTTTACCTTAAATACAAATAATGGTTATCTTTACCATTCTCTATACGATAAACATAAATGGTAAGAAGGTGCTTAGATAAATAATTGCATAAAGAGTTGTTTTGAGTGATTAGAATGAGAAATTATTTTGAGCGATTAGAAATTGAAATTTTTGTAGTACATCATTCTAGATGTGGATTTTCGTAGAGAGTTTGCAAGCAAAAACTCATTTAAGCAAATACAATAATTACATGCCAACAATCATTATCCATTAATAATGGTAACACATCTGTCCTATACATCTCTTAAATGGTATTTGGCACAAAAAGATTAAATTGATGACGTGAAGAGTAATTCTCTTACCTGTATTTAAGTTATTGACCGTCATTCTTCTATAATCATTTTTCATTTTTTATCTCCTGTAATTACTATCTATTCTCCTCATAATCTCATTCTTTAACCACTTTTCATTATTTTTATATCTAGTATTTTGATTTTTTATAATTATTTGTTATAATTCAAATATAGATGATGATTACTTTTGTAATCGATTATTGTCATTTCAAATATAAATAATAATTTTTCATAAAATCAATTCTTGCATTCTAAGTACAAATTTTCATTTTTTAATTATAATAATTAGTATTAGGAGTTGAAACATGCGGTTCAATAAGGGGGCGCGTAACATCCACTTAACAAACTGGCGAGTGAAGACGGTGGTTTTCAATTTTTAAGTCGGTGAAACGAAACGGTAGCCGGTTGCCGGTAACATATATTGGGATTATTCTAAGAAAATAGTTTTTATTTTATTTTTTTCTTCTCTGTCAAAAGAAAAAAAAATCTAAAAGTTAGTTGACAGAGGCGTGTACAGATCAGCGCAGCTTAAAAACTTGCAAAGCAAAGCACGACCGTTGAATTAATTTTTATCTCATCAGTGACGGGATTTGTCGCAAGTAAAATCGTACGCTCAAGATCTATCCATCATATGGGAACTTTTGATTTTAAGTTTTGTCGCCTCTGCATATTTAAAAATAAAATAAAATAAATTAGCTTCACGAAATTCTGTGAATCCAAAATCCAAATGGATATCTCAATCTGAAGATAATGGACCACTATTAAGGAACTCATATTCAAAACAGAGTACTTTTATATTATTAATTAGTTTTAAGATTACTATTAAAAATAGTAATCAAGCTTATTAACTTCAAATATCGATTAAAAATAAAATGAAAATGAGCATTCAATCTAAACTTAATGAACCAAAAAATGAAATCATTTACATATTAAAGATCATACTTAAGGAAGATGAGTAAATCTGATAATTGAATTATTCTTTAAATTGATTTTGAGATAGTTTTTTTTTTTGTCTTTACATAAAATTAGGGTGGGAAGATCCTTTACTTATAAATATACTACTTAAAGTTATATATTTTTATTGGCTGATAAAATGAGTTTCACCTTAAATTTTGTCGTTGTGTTTTTTTATGTTAAATAATAATTGGAGATAAAAAGATTTAAACTTACTAAAAAATGTATGTGTTGCACGAATAATATAATTTAATTAGTTTTAATTTAATATTTTGAAAATTTTGAAAATTCTTATTAAAAAATGTAAGTAATAATAAAAGTAAATGGAATTTAAAATTTTATTAGAATATTATTAAAAAAACAAATAAATAAAACAAATTAGAGAAATAGTGAACTTAATTATTAAAAAAATAAATAGAATTATCACATTAGTTATTTGGCATATTAAATAATATAAGTAAATTATCTTTAAAAAAATCTAAATATAAATCAAAGTCCCTTAAATTTTTGTCTTAAAAAAAGTAACCAATTTTTTTTTTTTCTTTTGGTATAATATCACATTATTTACTAATTCTAACCACTTATATAATACAATATCAATAAAATAAAAATTAAATTAAGAAGATATTTGGAATTAAAGAATTAAATTACAAAAAATTAATTCAAAACAATTTTCTAAATTCCAACATTTTAAGATGGTATTATATATAGATTATAATTAATAAAATATGATTTTAAGGGAGAAGTCAATAAATATATTTATGTACTACAAATAACATTTGTAAAACATCATAGTCTACCTAATTTTCATGACAATTATTATTGTTGTCATAAATAAGGTAAATACAATACGTGTTTTTTTTTTAAGGAAGGTAAATTTGATACATTTATTTTTCTAAAAAAAATAAAATTTAATATTAAAAAATACCTATAAATTAAGACATTAAAACAATTAAGAGAAATTGTTTCAAAAAAAAAAAATAAAATAAAATAAGAGAAAGAAAAGTAAACTTAAATAAATAAGAAATTTAATGTTTGTAAAAAATTCTATATATAGTCGTAGAAAATTATGTTCACATAATATTTCAAAATTTAATCATTAAAAATAATTAAATATAAATTCGTCAAATTTAATCTCTTTAAATAAAGATTATGGAAGAATGTAAATTTTTTTTTTATTTTTTTTATTTTATAAGTAAGAATGTAAAAGGTTGTTTGATAATTAATGTTAGTTTTATTTAAAAATAATAATAGTAAATTAATAATATTAATAAGTGTTAAATATTTTTTAAATTATATATTATAAATTATTAAAAACAAAAAGTAAAAACAGCTGCAACGTCCAAAAGTGATATGAAATATGATATTAAGATTTTTATTTTTTAAGATAATAAAATAAGTTAATTTAAAAAATATAT
>JBBMKA010000026.1:14771916-14784678 GCA_037833695.1 Sechiopsis laciniata | reverse complement strand
AACATAAATAAAGTGCTCATTGAGCTACAGACCAAACAACCTAGCAGATAAAATACACATAGCTAATCAATATCTAGCAGATAAACAGAAACAGGTAACCGACACGCACAAGGCTCAGGGAAAAGGAATCACCCAAACTGAGGCTCAAGACTCGGCAGCAACCCTCGGCAAGCTGGCTCTTGGCAGGCTTGTTGCGCGGCAGTGAGCGGCAGGCAGCGGGCTGGTTCGGCAGGGCGTACGGTAAAAGGAAAGCACGCGTGCGGGCTGGGGTGAAGACTCGGTGCTGGCGGAGGGGATCTCGCTTGGGCGAGCGCTTGACACGACGAAGGGCTATGCACTGAGGCTGAACGTGCGATCGTGAAGGGGCTGCACTGCTGGAGCACGAACGGCTGGGTGCGCATGCGAAGGGATGCGCGAGATGGGCTCGGCGTACGGTCTAGAAAAGGGCGTGCTTGATCAGGCAAGTGAACATGCGGACGGCTGGGCGTGCAAGTGGCGATCACGGACGAGCTGGGCGCGAAGGCAGGCTGGTTCGACAGGACGAGCTGCTACTGGAGATCGCAATCTTGTGTTGTGGCGTGCGACTGGGCGAAGAGCTAGCGACATGCGAGCGACCACGCGATTTGGACGTCGCGACAACGGTTGCTGGCTGGGGATCTCGGTAGGGTGTTCGGCGAGCTGCGACTGGGCGAAGGAGGTGTCTCGGTTGGGCTAGGCAGACGGCTGGGCACGGAGAGAAGGGTGAAAGCTTGGGCGATCGGCGTAGGGGAAGAAGGGTTCTCGGATTGGAGAGAAAAGAGAGGAATGCGAATGAAAGAAGGAAAAGAAAAGTGGCTCCTCCCTTTTCAAGCTAGGTCTCGGCACAAAATGCAAGAGAGGAGGAAGGTCGCGACACGTGTCCCCTCTAGGTCCTGGGTTCGAATCTTGGCGAGAGCGTCATTTTTATTCTATTTTCCCAAATAATCAACCGAGGCTCCAAAACTCCCAAAACGGCAAAGTTAACTCCAAAAACCTGAAACCGAAAGGAAACCCAACCTTAGTAATTAAACCGAACAAACCCGAAACCCTGGAAAATTACGAGACTACCCCTGGAGGCCAAATTACCAAAATGCTCCCCCCTAGAGGTCAAAGCTGCCCTAACGGCCCAACCAAACTACAGAAAAAGTAACTGAACATACCTGTAGAACCGGAATGGAAAACTTGGCTGTTACATTTTCATTCCAGTTCCTCAGGTATATTCGGTTGTTTCGTTGGGCCGTTAGGGCAGTTCTAGCCTTTAGGGGTATTTTGGTCATTTTACCCCTAGGGTTAGTTTGGTAATTATCGGCTTCCAGGGTCATTCTTGCTTTTAATTGTTATCAGGGCTATTTTTATGTTTTCAAGACTTTCGGGTTGGTTGCCTTTGGGAAGCTTGGAGATTGTTTGGTTAAAAGAGAAAAATGAGAAAATATTGGTTAAAGTTGCCTTCGCCAGGACTCGAAGGCTGGTTGGTTTGAACACATGGCGAAGAGCCTTCCCTTCACCCTATTTAAGAACGTTTTTCTCCTCATTTATGCTCTTTTTCTTCTTTTTCTCTTCTTTTGTCGAGACCAAAACCCAGCTTCGCCTTCGCCTTCGTCGATCCGTGTGCAAACCTTATTCGAGAGACCTCGCCAACATCGCCTTGCTTCGCCGCAGCCACACGGCCAGACGCATAGCCTTGATCGCTCAGTCGCCTCGCAGTCCCGCATGTCGCCAGATCCCCCCGCAGCTCACCTTTGCCGTGCAGAGCAACGCCACACACAGTCGCTCTGTTTGCCTAGCTCCGCTCAGATTTGCAAAGTCCAGCGCGCAAGCCTTCGCCCAGCCGCACGCAGCATTTCGCCCTACCGAGGTTTACCGTACGTCTTGCCCGCTTCGCCAGTCGTGAGTTTTTGGCTTCGCTGAGGCCTTACCGTCGAGCTGTTATTCTTGGTTTTGGGTAAATTTTCCCGAGCCCTATTTGTTGGTTTTCCAAACTTATTGTAGCAGCTGGTTTTAATTATTTGCTTGTTATTATTTGTCTAGGTTGTTACTTGTGTTGATTCTCTGCAGCTCTAGGAGCATATTTCGGTATTGTTTGTTCTACCTGTTTCCAGGAAAAGATTTTTTACCGAGGTTGTGTGGGCTCTGCAAAATATTTATTGGTTGCATTCTTGTTGCCTGTTTACTGTTTACGAACATGTTAGTGGATAAAATTGTATGTTGTTCTGTTTCCTGCTAGCATGTATTGTTTCCTGTTTTCACATGTTAGTACCATGCTAGGTTTGTTCTTTCCGACATGCGATGTGATTCCTGTTGTTAAGCTTGTAGTGCCATGCTAGGTTATTTTTGTTGTTGAGCATGTATTGATCTATTAGGAAACGAGTATGTGTATTCTTAGCTAGCTTCGGTTAGGTTGTCTTTATCCAGAGGCTGAGAGAGGACATAACGTACTTTGTCCCCACAGGTCGGGACCAGGGAGGACAGGATCCTGCCTCCAGTAGCCAGGTGTGGTCTAGTTCACCACAACGGCATAAACCTAGTCTATAGCCTGCTAGAGCGGAACCCCTCCAATGGTGCAAACCTGCCTTGGACGATTTTTAGCTTCAGGCGTTCGGTGATATTCAGGCTGCTACAGCTGAGTGCCGAGGGCCTCGCAATACTGTAGATATGTGACACAGCTTCTAAGTCGTTAGGCATGCGTACCTAAACCGACGTAGTTTGTCCTTAGGCCCCTACATTTATGCGGTTTGCAACAGCATGCGGTGTGCGCACACACACATTAGACATAGGGAGGAGAGCTCCCTCGGGCTAATGTCGTTAGTCACCACTTCCGTTCAGTTTAGAGCCAAACACCGAGTACTCTCCTAGATATCCTAGGATCAATTAAGAGAGCTGATCAGGATCAGTTTTGAGAGCTAGTCACTTGGCCGAGGGTATGAGACTCTCGAGGATTATCTGCTTGGGATTAGTTTTGAGAGCTAATCATTTGGTTGAGGGTAAGAGACCCTCGAGTATAATAGATCGGGTTCAGTTTAGAGAGCTGAACATTAGGCTAGGAATAGGAGACTCCTGAGGACTCTTGAGTTATGTTGAGATCACAAGGCAAAGTTTATGTGTTGGTAACTGTTTGCATGTATACTAGGATGCTAGATGATTTGATGTTTCGTACTGTACCCCGGTTGGAGATTCTTACTGAGTGCCTTCGTACTCACCTTTATTTTCTATGGTTTTTCCACTAGATAACTTGGAATAGCATCGGGACGGCTAAAGGAGGAGCTGCTTGATCATGGGCGTCTGCTGTTTTGATTTTATATGTTGTCTTTATTCAGCATGCAGGAAGTTTTGGTTATAATGGATTTCATGTTTTAAAATTGTTTCGAATAACTCTAGCCAGAGGCTCAACTATGTTTTCTTTTATGAACTGTTTTGAATGAATAAACAGGTTTTTGTTTTATTGGTTGGTTTAAAGTTTAATTTTGAACGAATTAAACCATGCATGTTGAGTAAGAACCAGGTTTATGACTGTTTTAGAGTCGAGGTCTTACACCTATCTACTAAGACATGCTAGTCAATCAGTCAAGATACAACATCAACCTATCCACTAAGGCATGCTAGTCAAACAGTAAAACAAGCAGCATACAACACTATCAATGTATATTCACGCAGGGTCCACACAACCACGACAATAAATCCTTACCTGAAATAGAACAGAACAAACAGTATATGCTCATTAAGCTGCAGATAACCAACCACGAATAATCAACCTAGACAACATAATTAACAGTTAATATCTAAACAACTGACTAATTCTCCAGGCTAACCAAAAGCAACAAGGCTCGGGAACAGAGGTTACCCAAACTGACGGTAGGCTCGACGACACAAGCTCTCGGTTGCGGTAGGGATGAGGCTCGGCTGTGCGGTAAGGCTGGCACAGTGTGCAGACGTGCAAGCATGAGCAACTGGGCACGGCAAGGCGTGTGCGGGGCCGTGTGGCACAAGCGAAAGTGAGGCGACACGGTGAGACTGACACAGGGCTGTGTGGGAGTGTCGCTGCGGTGGTGAGGCTGGGCGCAGGCGAGGCTCGGCATGGATAGCATGGTGCGAGCGAGCGATAAGGCTGTGCGTTGCAGCTGCAACAAGTGCGGTGAGGCAGAACAGCACCGCTGGGCGAGGCGATACGGTACGGCGAGCATGCAAGATGGGGCTAAGCGATCGCAGTTGTACGACGTGGGCTGGGCTGGGTGCGGTGTGGTCTTGGTGAAGGCGATGGTATGGGTGTGAAGGCTCGGTGATCGGCGATGGTGTGGGCGTGGGCTGCGATGCAGAATAGCTGCTCGACTAGGGCTTGGTGATGGCGATCTCGGCGGCGACAAGGAGAAGAGGGGAAAGGGAAGGTGGATCGATTGGGAGAAGAAGGAGTGGGAAAGGGATTTTCTCTGGTTCTTTTGATCTATCAAAACACCAAACTCCCTTTTTCCTTCTTTTTTTTTTTTTTTTTTTAAATTAATCCTTTAAAACATAATTCCCCTTTTTTTCTCAAAACAAGCTCTTTCCCTTCCAAACTGCAAAACTAACCTGATGTCCTACAAATCACAAAAACAACCTGATCTCAGCAAAAGCAGGAACGACCCTGAATCTTAGTAAATTTCCAAACCGACCCTAGGGTTAAATTACCAAAAATGCCCTTCAGGACGTAAAACTGCCCTAACGACACAACGAATCAACCAAAATAACTAGGAAACATACCTGGGGAACCGGGATGAAAACCTGGGCCGTTACAGAAATCATTTTGACTCAGTTAGCAATCATATCTAATTATCAAGAAATTATCTCGACTAAGTGAGGCATCATCTTGAATCAGCAAGGAATCATGTCGACTCAACGGAGAATCTTTATCTTATCAAGGAATCATCTCGACTCAGTAAGGAATCATCTCGACTCAACAAGGAGTCATCTCGATAGAGCAAGGAATCATCTTGACTTAGCGTGGGTATATTAGTCTCATGAGTTCTTTTATAGTCCCATGTGTTTTGACAGAATGTATCGTTACTATTAAGTTCCAAATATCTCTTTCTCACTTCAATTAGAGTTGGTGCAGTTGAGGTGTGTTTTTTACCCTCAAACCTTTGGTTAAAGAAATGTGGCTTCTTCAATATTCTGTCTTCGATCTTTTGTTTATGGTTTTTTATCTTTTATGTGTTGCTTCTTTTTACCTCATTGTATCTAGACATCTATGATAGGGTATGATTCTTGATGCGTTTCAAAGGTTGTTCCAAGTCTTTTGTCATACCGATTTTCATTTCTAACGCTGTGTGGTTGATGTTTTTCACCAATGGTGGTAGGTTCATCTTTTTTAGTTTACTGGTCATGATGGTCTAATTCTTTTCGGCGTTTTTGTTCCTTGTAGATTTCTTTCTCCTCACATTTTTTTTTACCAAGGATGTCGGGTTCTGGATGCTTGAATGTTGCTTTGTTCTTGACTGATTTGACTAACGTGATGTTGATCTATTCGTCGTCTAATACTCTATTTAGAGGACTTGTCGCCATAATCCATGTATTTTATTATTTTTTTTTATTATAACATTAGTGACGTGTTCATGGACAAAATGGGAGAATGCTAATATTTATTTTTATTTTTATTTTATTTTGTTCCCATTTATTCATTTAGTGGTCCATAATGTCTCTAACCTCCCACTTCTTTTGTACCACCCATATTTTATGCATTTAATTTTATTCTCTTAGGGGCCGTTTACTTTGAGGTAATCAGGATAACTGAAATCTTCTGATGTCCGAAATTTCAGATGTTCGGCATTCTTAGATCACCATGTTTGTTTTGTAGTAATATTTTTACGGGTATTTAGAAAAATTTATTTATTTTATAATTTTTGTTCATGGAAATGTCTTAAATGCCCTCATAACTTAATTTACACATTAATTTATGTAATTAAAATTTATATAACTTTTTTTTTATTAATTTAAATATTATATTTTAAAATAAATTTACCTAGCAAAAAACTAAAATTCATTTATTAGTTGAACAAGTGAAAATTTGCTAAATATAGAAAGTGTGGATAATTATATTTGAAACATATAACAAAAATGAAAGCACTTTAAATTTTTGTTGAAAATAATCCAAATATTATTCAATTTAATGCATATTATTTTAAATGATAATCATATACAAAAAAAGAATATATTATTATTTTTTAATGTACAAAATACTCACGAATATAGAGAAAAAATATAAAATTTTATTAAAAAAAAAAACCATGAGGGCAAAAGTGTCATTCAAGGATGCTCTACATGAGCATTCTAAAAACTCATGTTGCAGAAGGGCATCCAAATAGCTCTTAAATGGGCATTCTAGGATGCCGGACATTTTTGGATGCCTGAGTATTTTTCCATTGCTGCAAAATAAACATGTTAATCCAGATGTCTATCTCATGAAAATTTTGAATTACCACGAAGTGAACGATCCATTAATATTAGAGAATTCTATAGAGAACTAATCATACAAAGAAAATACAGAGGGAATTACATCATATCTAGATTCTTTCTTCTTCAATTTTTGTCCGCTCTTCCTTTCAAAAAAAAAAAAAAACTACATCATTTGAGTTTTCGAATGTAGAAGAACCAAGAACTCTGTTGTACCTAATGTGTCGTGTTGTTATTTGTGGTAGTTGGCTTTCATCTCTATTACCAAATTCTATGACGAGAGGTATGATCTATTTAATTTTATGCTTTTATGTGATTTATTATAATCACATTTACAAACTTGTAGCATATCTAACACTTTTAACCAATAGTTTAAAAGGGTTCAATTTTCACATTTGTTTAAGAGGGTACAATTGCAACAATCACCCTATTTTAGGGTGGTTTTTGCTATGTGTCACAACAAAAGGCATTATTGCAATTTTCATAAATTTTCGTTTTCCGGGTGAAAAATTGGTGACATTTTTATAATTACGATTTCCCTCTTTGTTAGGGTTTACTTCTTCTTCTTCGCATCTCTTCATTTCTCCCACTCGATTCTACCAATCTTTTGTCAGTCGCTTACTGGTTGCCGGACGTCAATCTCCACTAGATCTGTTCTCTCTTATCGCCGTCAACGATTGGGTAAGTTTTCTTATTAATAAGTCTCTTCCCCTGTCACTTGATCTTCTTGTTTTACTGAAATATGTCTCGATCAGCAAGAAATTAATCACAAAACAAATCATAGGTGATTGGTGGTTTAGTGTTTCCAGACATGTCGAATGTTATTTTCCTTTACAGTGCTCGATGAGTTTGCATTTTTTTTTTGGTGGGTTCAATTGATTGATCTGTCAAATCATGTTGGGACATTGCACAAGGGCTTTGAGTTCATCTTCAGCATTATTTGGAGAGTAGGGATTCGAACCTCTAATCTCGTGGTCATTAGTTTATACAAATGTCACTAGAGCATAGCTCTTGTTGGACATGTAATGTGTTACTCTGAGCAGTGGAATAATCTTTTATTAAATCCCCTGCGATGGAAGTGAAAGTTATTTTGTGATGCGTGTCGATCAGCAAGGAAATAATCATGAAATAAGAAAAGGGTGATTGGTGATTTGGTCCTGCCAGGCATATTTGGTGTTATTTGCATTTAAAATTCTCGATGTGTTTACATTATTTTGGTTAAATAATTCACTTAACTGCCAATTGATGTTGGGAAATTGCGCAAGGGCTTTGAGTTCTTGTAACGTGTACTCTGAACAGTGAAATAATCTTTTATGAAATCCCCTCTGATGGCAGTAGGAGTTGTTTAAAATTTAATTTTTTTCTTGAGTTCCAGATGTTAGACTTCGATGGATCAATAGTTCAGCAAATAAATTTTTTCATTTTAACCTTTTGATTGATCACCAAAAATGTACTAATTGACTTTGTCTTCTGCTCTGGTTGATTTTTCCTTTAAGTGGGCCTTTGAGTCGCTTAGTTAATGCTATGGAATGTTATAGCCTATGAACCATACAAGGGAGATGAAGGCGTGAAACATGAATATGAGTATCAATTTGGCAGTTTAAAAAGATTAGTTGCCTCTTGCCTGCTTGTTTTAGTGTTTATTGAGGGACCTGTGTCTATGCACTATCATTTATGCACTCTGTAAATGGCAATCACAACTCCCCCTTGGTTTTCTTCTTCTCGTTTTCATTTGTGTCAATTGTTCATAAATTTTGTCCCCCTTTTTTCAAAAAAAAATGGCAATGTACATTGTTAACTCACCAACAATTTCTCTTTTTGAGAAACGTGATAAGTCCCTTTTTAGTCAATTTGTAACTTACAGAGCTCTTATTTGACAACTAGGCCAACCCATGATGCTTGTGAGTAAACAATGCACATTATCAATTATGACAGCATTGTATGTTGTTGATGGTAAAGTTTATTTTTAACAATTTAGTAGAGTCAAACTTTTGTCTGGTGACAATAGTTGAGGTGCGTGTAAGGATAAGATGATCTGAACACTCACGGATATAATAAAAATGGTAATGTGCATTGTGTGCATGTTGGGGACATTGAAGAGAACGTCTAATGAATTTGAACTATAACTTAAGTTATGTGGAGAATGCATATTTGGCCATATAGTATGCATGAATGATAGTTTACTTGCTGTCTGATACAGTTAGTTAATGATAATGATCTATTTTGACAGATGTAATTATCCAATACTTGCTTGAGTTTGAGATTTCCGCATTTAATTTTCTCACCATCAATCAATGAAGCATATAGTCAAGATTTTGACATTATTGGTGACCATATCAGCTCTCTGGATTGGCCTCTTGCAGACATCTATATTACCTCATGGCCATGCTTGGCTGGTGAGTTAACAGTAGGTTATTATTTTCTCAAATCCTTATTCATTTTCATCATTTTACACTCAATGGGGTGCTTACTGTGTTTGTCTTATCTCTCCAGCTACCCATCTATTTTATTGTCTCTCTGGGATGCTATGGTCTTTTGATGGTCGGAGTCGGTCTAATGACATTTCCAACTTGTCCTAGAGAAGGACTTTTGTTACAGCAGGTATTTCTTCCCTCTTATTCTCACTCGTCATTTTCGTATCATCATATAACATAGTTCAGTAGATAAGGTATCAATAATCATCTCAAGTATTTGTGGTTTGATTCTCTACCTTGTAATCGTTGAACTAAAAAAACCAAATGACCACTTATCTCTTTCTCTGGGAAATGGAAATGTATTTTGAATTTCTATATCTATCATTACTGAGTGCCACTTGACACTTCTGGAATGTTTGAATTTCCATTTCTATCTTTTTTTTAGTTAAAAAATATTGGGGATTAGAGATCCGAACCCATAACCACACTTATGTCGATTGAGTTATTACTTTAGTTGACCCATATCTGTGTATTGAGTCAGAGTGAGACCGAAAGAGAAAGATATGTACAAACATCTCATCTTGAATTCCCTTTGTGTAGGACATTGATGAGGCCAGAGAGTACCTTAAGCAAAAAGGGGTTGACGTAAATTCAAATTGACAGGCTGCACCATCCTTTTTCTTTTTCCCTTTTTGTTAGATCTCTGTTTGTTTGATGTTCTCCAACATCTCAAAGGAGGGCATTTTTTTTTTTTTTTTTTTTTTTTTTTCTTTTTTTTTCTAATTTTAACCTTTACCAAAGGGTGTGAGTGTGGATTCCTGTCCAGAACAAAGTTTTTTTTTTTAATGATTCTGACAGATGGTAACATAATATATCATTTATTAATAGAGTTAGGCAACTCTATATGTATTTTAAAAAATATATGGATATGTTTAGGCTAGATTGCGTGCATGTTAAGAAAATTCATATAAAATTATTTCTTAAATATGTGACCACCCTGAATAGAACTTGCTATCTTTTTAGATTTTTTAAAGTTAATTTGACCAAGTCTCTGAGGGGTGGTGCGGTGATCGAAGTCTTGAGTTTTGAAGGTGTACTCTCCTCAAGGTCTCAGATTCGAAACTCACCTATGACTTTAATTTGTAGACACCTCTCATGTCTTCATTTATTTGATGTTTTCTGGTGTCTGACCTAAGGATGGACGTGGTTCTCTCGACACTCTTTTGATGTGTTCTGGTGCTTGACCTATGGATGTTGTGGTTGTTCTGGGTATAGTGGAGTGAAGCTCAAATTTCTTGATTTCAAAAAAATAGAGTTCTTTTGACCAGTGAGTGGTTTGTGTTTCAATTTCTTATATTTATA
Source organism: Sechiopsis laciniata (assembly GCA_037833695.1). Lineage (NCBI taxonomy): Eukaryota > Viridiplantae > Streptophyta > Magnoliopsida > Cucurbitales > Cucurbitaceae > Sechiopsis > Sechiopsis laciniata. The sequence goes on along the minus strand of JBBMKA010000026.1, from coordinate 14,774,464 downwards.
TGACGTTAATTGTTCTTTTAGAGGACTGTATATTGATATTAATAACCCTGAGTTTGATTTTTGGAGCTTCTCCAACGCTTTTGTATGGAATGGGAGAATATGTTTGGATAGAGTAACGAGGGGGTAAACAAAATCGGTTTAAATGTATTCTCCCTACTCTTGAATTTTTTTAGCTAGCCTACTTTTTGCTGCATCATTTTTTTTATGCCTCCAGTGTCTTCTACTATTCAAGTATTTTTATGAAATAATCGTCTGATTTACTGCATTTGATTATTAAATTAATTTGTAGAATTATCTTAATTGTTAGATAGGTGGTTGTGTTGTATGTAGGGGGTGATTTCGGTTTGATTTTTGTCGGTTTTGTGCCAAACTGACAATCGAACCGATATCTTCAATTTTCAAAAAATGGATTCGATCCAATGTTCAATAAAATATAGAACCATTGGTTCGTTCGGTTTTGAATCCAATTCAATGTTCAATTTTTTTTTTTAATATATCAAAAACAACCTTTCTCATAAACAACAATTTTTTTAAAAGGTCAAAACTATTTTTGAACTTATTGAAAATTATTTAAGAATGTTTTTTTACTTAAAATATGAGTAAAATTAAAATCATTAAGTTACATTTTTTCGTAAAATTAGTTTCAAATAGATAGTAGCAACTAATATGAAAAAAGTAAAGTTTGAAAAAGTTACTTGTTCAAGACGTTAGGAAATGTTCTAAATAATGGAAGGAATATGATTTTATTTGTATATATATATTCGGTTTGGTTTTTATTGATTTTTTTAAAACGAGAACTGGAATCGATCCAATATTTTCAGTTTCTTTCAATTTACAAATTGATGTGTCCAATTTTGTTCCAAAACACCGGTCCAATCCATTGGATTGGATTGGTTCGGTTCGGTTTTTTGGTTTTTCGAGTTTTTGTTGCACCCTTATTTGCATGTATAGACTAATCCAATTTTCGGTTAATAGGTAAAATATTTATTCATGGACCATATTGAGACTAACTGCTAAAAATTTTGGGCACAATATTCTGAATTAAAAGACCCTACATTCTGGATTAAAAGGGTTAAGTTTAATAGATAAACTATTTATTCTGTACCAAACTCAGCCTGGCTGCTAATATGTTTAAGACACTATTAGATTTAAAAGTTAAAATATTTTATTTATTGACCAAATTGAGAATAGCTGAAATGTTTAACCCACTGTATTAGTATTCTTGGTTTGGTATGAATTTCTACTTCTAGTTGGCTGAGCATATAAAAATATTATTTTTCATTATTTCTTCGTATAGTTGTAATTTTGATTACATATCTTGGACCAAGATGTTGTAGGTTATAGAAATTAATTTAAAAATTATTTGTATCTATAATCTTTCAAAAATGCTTAAAATAGATTTTTATAGCTAAATTTTGAATTAAAACGTTCAAATTTTGTTTCAATAATATCCTTACTTTTAAAAGTTTTGAAAATATATTAAAATAAACGTTGGAAAATAGCCTTAGATGAAAAACATCAGAGTTCATTTTTAATAATGTCTTTAATCTCTAAAACAAAATCTATAAAACTTCTAAAAAATGAACAGATATTATCATTTCAATCCGACCAAAGTAAGATAAAAAATGAACAATTCACAATTATAAATATTTCTGTTAACTTCTGGAACTCAAAAAAGAAAATAGAGGCTAAATTGTTGTGGATTAGATTTTGGAAACCCATACAAGTGGATTTAGGTAGAGTTTTGTTCAAGTTTTTTCGAAGACTAAAAGATACTTGGTCTTTTGTGGCTTCGTAGGATTTATAGCTTTACGATGCTTAAAATCATGCTTTCCAGATGCTTGAATTTAACATAAAATTTGTGAGGTTGAAATATAAATTATTTCTTTCTTTTTTTTAATAAAAAATTTAATAATATTTAAAAGTGAGGATTTAAATCTATAATTTCATAAATGATAGAATTTAGAAAACTAAAGAGGAATATTTTGAAACTGCTTAGGCAGAAACCATCTGTTGCTGCCGAGGCCACTTTTTTTTTTCTTGTTTATTTTATAAATTTTCTTTCTTGCTCTTTATTTATTAATATTACTTGTAAATAAATTTTGTTTTTGTTTTGTTTTGTATTTTTAATTTTTTATTAATTCGATTTCTATTATTATGTTAGATAATTTGGTCTTAACCTATACTATTATTTTATTTGAACCTAATATAATCACTACAATTAATTTTTATTATAAATTTAATTTTAAAAATTATATACCAATAAATAAAAATATAACATACTAAATTCAATTAATAAAATGTCAACAAAAACAATAGGTTAATGGCACAACTATGTATTTATGAATGAAAATAGTCCAATTTCATCTCTTGAATGGTTATTGTTTAAAAAAAAATATTTAAAATCTCGTTAAAAGTAATTGAAATTCAAAATCAACTTATAGTCCCTAAATTTAATTGTGAAAATATTTACAAAGTCGAAAAAAGTACTCTTAATTATCATTCTATCATTTCTTTTCCACTTTCTTTTAGGAAGATGAATTCATTT
>JBBMKA010000026.1:14748991-14759524 GCA_037833695.1 Sechiopsis laciniata | reverse complement strand
ACGTATTTTAGGCGTATCTTGTCGTATCCGTGTCCGATACGTATCTGATACAGATTCTCAGCCCAAAATGGTGTGTCCGTGCTTTATAGCAAATTATGCTTCCTTTTTAAAGGATTAGTTGTTATATCAATGAGTCTAATCTTAATTGTAGGCCGATAATGGTTTATTTTATCAAAGCTAAATGTGCCCCACCTCGTACTGACAGGTAGTTACTAGGGTCTACAAAGATGAACAGGAGCTGGAAACCTACATTCGGTCTGATCTGTATGGAAACTGCAATGAAGTTAAGTAAGTATTTAAATATTTATATATACATTTGGTTTGGTTAGGAACTAAGAAACAAGAAGGAAAATGAGACAATTTTGACTTCTTATATCTGACAAGTGACAAATATAGAAGAAAACTATTCTTACCCTTTTAAATTAAATTTATGGTCTTGGTTAAATTAATTCATAAAAATGTATAACTTCAACTTTAAGCATGCCAATAAAATGAAGTTAAGGATCCTGGCCCTTGGATTACTCATTAGTGACTGTTGTACCTTATTCACCAAACTACCATCTTGTCTAGTGGTCCAACAAAATTTTCCTTTGTCCAACAAATTTTGGTTTTGTCAAACATTCAGTAAGTGGGCAGCAATGAAAGCACAAGAAGGAGTAGAAAGCTAAGTTTGCTGGAATTTTCTCTATGGATCTTGCCAAAACTCTCTACACTGTCGGAATCCATTCTGTCGATAGTCCCCAAAGGGTGGCGCAGTAGTCGAAGGATTGGGATTTGAAGGCGTGCTCCCCTCAAGGTCCTAGGTTTGAGACTCACCTGTGACATTACTTTATAGACACCTCTTGTATCTCCATTCCTTTGAAATCTCCCGGTGCCTAGCCTAGGGACGAGCGTGGTTACCCCGGGTATAGTGGAGCAAAGCTCCAATTTTCCGATTTGAAAAAAAAACATTCTGTCAAAGGCGTTCTGCATCATTACTTTTGGTGTGTAAGGCTTTTCTGGGAGAAGGTGTCCTGCACCTGATATTGGTGTGAAGGCTTCTTTAGTTTGTGGAAGCGCCCTACACTCTTCTTCTCCCCCATTATCAACCTCATTTTTGCTCCTTTTACCACATCAACAGTATGGAAGTTAAAAGTTGCAATATTCAAGGATCATTCTACTGCATATGGCGAGAAGACAACCTCTTTTATTGGAAGACTCGGAATTAGAAAAGTTAACCCCTCTTTCTGAAGCCCTTCTAAAATGGCTAGAAACTTTGCTTGTTGAAATGCCCAGTCTTATATTTGTCAAGAATATCGTGATGCTTTTGGATCAATATACATTGGTAAACTTTGCTCCTTCATATGTTCCTTATTTCGTTGTGTTGTTTGGCCAAGAAGGGAAGAAGATACTTCCTTCATGTTGTCTAAAATGAGAGGAATAATACCCTATATTTTATTCAATGGAATGAAGGTCTCTTATATAGAAAAAACCTAAGTGTACAAATAAGGTAAAAGTGCAAGTATGGATTAGAAATTTTACAATCATTATGCACAACCGAAGGTTACAACTGAATATATAAGAAAATTGTCATCGTCCTCTTGATGCTTTCCTTGACTCGTACTCGGCTAGGAAGAAGAGAAAGACATGTGTTCAAGAAGGTGACATTTGGAGAGACATAATATTTATCAAGACAAGGACAATAACACCGATTTCCTTTTTGAACTCGAGTATACCCAAGGAAACCACATTTCAAAGACTTTGGATCAAGGTTACTTAGATTGGGGCGAACATCCTGAATATAGCACATATACCCAAATATTTTCGGTGTAGCAGGGAACAATCGCAGGGAATAATCGTTGATTTGGACACAAAACACGAAACAATATCTCACCTTTAAGAACAAAAGATGACATACGATTTATAAGGAAACATGTCGTCGAAATAGCATCAACCCAAAAGGGTTTAGGAACATGCACTTGAAACAATAAGGCTCTAGTTGTTTCGCGAAGATAACAATTCTTACGGTTTGCTACTCCATTTTAGGATGAAGTATCAACACATGGAGGCTGATGAAGAATTTTGTGTGCATCTTGATATGATCCGAGAGCACGAGAAAAATATTCTTTAGCATTATCACTGTGTAAGATTACCAAACTGAGTTTGAATTTCAGCATGAAAATTACAAAATTGGGAGGGTAACTCGAAAGGATTTTTCATTAAATATAACCACGTTACATTAGGATAGTTATCGAAAAAGGTGACAAAATACCGAAAACCTAATTTAGACTCTATAAGACAAAGACCCCAAACATCTGAATGCACTAAATCAAACGAAGCACTACTTTGCTTATTGACTCGAGGGTACAAACTTAAACGATGAAATTTTGCAAACCGACACAACTCACAATCTCTAGAAGATGAATGCTAAAACTGAGGACGGAGACTCTTCAATGTTCTTAAAAAAGAGAGGTCACACTAGAGCAGATGGTGACAGTTGGTATAGATGACTAAAAAATATAAAGACTTCTAGATTCACACCTCTTACCAATAGTCCTCTTTGTCGTAAGATCTTGAAATAGACAAGAACCAGGAAAGAAAGACACAAAGCGATGAAGGTCACGGTAAGTTTGCTAACAGAAATCAAATTAGTGGTAAACTTTAAACAGATGACATGGAGATTGAGTCAGTAAGATTAATGATGCTTGAACCTAAAACATGACTAGGGTTTCCATCATTTATAGTAATTTTAGGTGAAGATGTGGATGAAAAAAAATAATTAGAGAATAGACTAGGATTACCTGCCATGTGGTCTTTATTAGTGGAGAAAAGAAGGCATTTAGATGAGTTACCTGTCTCTACGATGACAGGAATAGGAGTATATGATGCTATCAATGACTCTTTATACTGCTGAAATTTAGCAAACTATTATGAGAAACAGTAATAGACTTCTTTAAATCGTCTGTAGTAGTCACAACATCTCCAAAAAACAGCCTCTGACAACTTCTGATGACGAACTGACATTGTTCCGAGTACCCTAACAGTGGTGGAAAATGGCAATATGTCTTGCCTCCAAACGATAAACTCTCTCAAACCTAACTCAACAAGAAACCCTAAGGCTCTGATACCATGTAAACTCTAAAGTTGAGAGAATAAATCTATCTCAATCTATTCATTAGAGGAGTATTTATATATAAATATGCAAGATTGCCCGAGGAGTATTTATATATAAATATACAAGATTGCCCTCCCTAGCTGCTTACATGTGAAAAGACAATAAAGGGCACTACAATTAAAATAATAACAAAGAAGTCTATCTATCTGATATTAAACTCTACTAGGGACAATGCATTTTAGACAGTTTTTTGCGTTTGCTTCTTTATTGTGCTGCCAGATTTGTTTCAGCGTGCTTGAATTTTATGCGCTTAGGATTGTTTAGTCTTTACTTCTGTATTTTAGATGCTTTCCTTTGCCCCTCTTTTGTTTTATCTTACAGTTTTTGGTCGTTTTTTTCTTTTCTCTTTCTATTATTTATTTATTGTTTCCTTGATCTTTTCATTTACTTAATGAAAAGTTTGTTTCGTGTTTGTTTGTTTTTAAAATTTTTTTTTTATTTTAGCAGTAAGATAGTTGGGCTCTTTGTAGCATATTTCCCTGTTGATGTTTCCCATGCACGCTTCTGTTATAAGTCGCTTTTTTTTTCATTGGCAAGCAGTCGATATAGAAAATGATGATTAAAATGAAGTTTCCTTTGTTTCTGTATAAGATTGCCATAAAGGGTGACATACTCTGTGAAATATGACAAGCTATTTTGTTGTTTATTCAGGAACTCTAACTGTTCAAACCCCAAAATTAAAGGAGCCGTGGTATTCCACGAGCAAGGTCCAAAGTTGTTTGATTACAGCATTCGACTCAATCATACTTGGGCTTTCTCAGGATTTCCTAATGTTAGATCCATTATGGACATGAATGGTCCATATCTCAATGACTTGGAACTGGGTGCCACTAATGTACCAACAATGCAATATAGCTTCAGTGGATTTTTAACTGTACGGTTCTGTGGATCCCTCTGTACTTTTTCATTTCTCTGATTATATGATTTTTGCTACATTAATGGTGGCCCTTCCAAAAGAAGACTGAAGTATAAATTATACAATATCAATTATATTTCAAGAGTCTTATCCATCTTGATAATTCTATTTCTTTTGGGCTTCATTATCTAAGGCATTTGGTGTTTCTCCACTCATCAGATTTTTTCTAATTGGAAGCTCTCATTTAGTTTATCACTTGTTTGTAGTGTATTTTTCACTTTTTCAGCTACTGTATGATTGAATTGTTCTTTGTTCTGTTTTTTAGTTGTTTTGTTTTGAACATTGTTTCTTGTATCTTTTCCTCTTAATTTCTCAATGAAAGATTCAAAAGAAAAACAATATCAATTTCTGGTCTTCAACAATTGAAATCGTGAGTTTAACGGAAAAGTGTGCAAAGTGAAGAAAAACTGTTCGCTAAATTGAAGCCTTAGCTTTTGATCTATCTTAACAATTCTATTTCTTTCCTTTTGCTCCTAAAAAATATTCTTTTTCTTTCCTCACCAAAGTATGGCCATGATTGCACAACACGGGAGATTTCCTCTTTTAGTTTCTTTCTCCAAAATAGATTTATCCAACAAAATTTTATGTCGTCTTATTTTCACATTTTTATTTTTTAGTTCGGCAACAATGAGGAAGACTCGAACCCATGGCCTCTTGGTCATAAGCCGCACTTTATGCCCTCATTTTTGCAGTTTAGTAAGATTTCAGTAGTTCTTAATGTCTTATTGTTTTGGTTTTAGATAATCTGTTATCTTGTTTTACTATCGAAGTTTTTTATGTTAAAATTGGATAGATGGTTGTTGAAACTTGCTACAAGTTACAACATCATGCTATTATTGTTTTTAAGAACGACACTATGCCTTATTATATTTCATCATGGCCTATTAGTTTTTTCTTTAAGAATCAGATCTTACAATTATACAAGACAATTAAGTAGTTAGCTAGCTAGCCCAGGTTTAAAAAGGAAGTAGGAATTATAGCTATAACCTATACTAAACAATACAAGTATACTAGGTAATAAATAAAACTTAAAAATTTGCAGCTTGATTTTCGACCATATCTTATCATTTTATGAATATTTATGCATTGATTTGTTATCATTCTTTACCCGGCTTAAACGAAACAGTTCACCGGTGCCATAAAAGTACAAGATAAAGTGAATTGAACTGTATCCCCTTCATGAGTAAAGCATTTTCTCCATCTTGAATCGTTTCCACCCAAAAATCCTGAGAGTATTAGTTTTTTTTTTCTTTCCTTTTGTTTTTCTCTTAATTTACCTGAATGACTGATGCAACTTAATTTCTGCAGATCCAGCAAGTCATGGATTCATTCATAATATTTGCTTCCCAGGAAATGGAAACTAATATTCTCCATTTAAGAAGAAAAAATACTTCATCAAACTCCTCTAGCAACCCTTCTTTGCCGAACTTGCCATGGACACAATTTAGCCCATCAAAAATACGAATTGTCCCTTTTCCAACTAGGGAATATGTCGATGATGAATTCCAGTCTATTGTGAAGAGAGTGATGGGTGTGTTGTAAGTTGTTCCGCAGTTTTGTTATTTTCTAAATTATCTATAATTGTTTTTGAGCTGTTTATGCACATGTTTTTAGATTAGTTTTTGTTTTTAGTTTTTGTTCAGATGTTCTTAGTCAACTTTCCTTAAATTGAACAGGTATTTGTTGGGATTTCTCTACCCAGTTTCTCGCCTTATCAGTTATTATGTGTTTGAGAAGGTTCAGTTGTGATGTTTACTATGATTCCTGTTTCTTTTAGAAATGCTATTACAGATATCTGTACTTGCTGCATTTTTAGATACATTTTTTTAGTTTAATAGTTCTCACAGTTGGACTCAACCTTATAACTTATATGATATTATAGGAAGAGAAGATCAAAGAAGGCCTCTACATGATGGGTCTGAAAGATGGGATATTCCATCTCTCTTGGTTTATTTCTTATGCTGTACAGGTAATGGCATAACGTCTTCTTAGATTTACTTGTGTATAAGTCATGATATTGTTAAGACTTTGGTATAATTTTGGGAAAATTACTTTTTTAGTCCCGTAGGTTTGGGGTTTAGATTAGTTTGGTCCCCATGTTTTAAAAATGAATACTTTCACCTTTGACATTTCAACAATACTTACTTTGGTCCCTAAAGAAAAAAGCTACAAAAAAAAGCAGAATGCAGATTCTTCCCAAGAAACAGGGGAATAAACTTCCCATTTCATTCCATGTCTTCAAATTTCACGCCTCAACTGCTAGCACATATCATTGATGATCATCCCCCCATCCCCCAAAACCGAAACTCAAAACCCCAACACAAAACAAAATGTCAAAAACGGATTCTTTCTTTTTGGCTATTACTTTTTAGGTAATACTTTTTTTTCAAATTTTCTTGTGGGGTTGTCAATTTTTTTTTTTTTTTTTCGAGTTGGGGGTTTATGCAATCATGTAGAGGAGAACAAAATCTAATAAAACTTTTTTTAATTTGAGGATGATGAGATTAAGAAATGGTGATTGAAAAAGAAGACAAAGATAGAGAGGTAGATAAAACTTTTTTTTAATTACAATTTTAACCTTCATATGTTACTAAAATTAGATATTAGAGGGTTAATTACACACTTATCAAACTTGAGGGGAGTTAATTGATCAAATTAAAAATTTAGGGGTGTAATTGTTACAAACACCATAGTTTAGAAGTGGTTTGTGCAATTTTCCCATGACTTTTTTTTGTCATTTTGTAAACAAATATGAGGAATGGAGCACCTTTCTGAAAATTAAGTTAGCTTTGCCAGTGGATTCATTTATTTGGGTGTACTCTTTCCTTTTTCTCAATAAAAGCCACCATAAAAAATAATTTAACTGCATTTGGTACTGAATAGAATTCCAATTTTATCATCTAAGTTTGTTATCCAAGTCTCCCCTCAAGCTTTCTTGTTTAAGAATTATTTCTCTGTCTTTTGGGGTGGGAATGGGATCATGTGGTTTTGAGTTTTGCTTGATCTGATGTCTTTTACAGTTTGCAATATCAGCTGGAATTATAACTTTCAGCACGATGCATAACCTTTTCAAGTACAGTGACAAGACAGTGGTCTTCATCTATTTCTTTTCATTTGGATTAAGTGCAATCATGTTTTCATTTCTGATTTCTACATTCTTCAAACGAGCAAAAACTGCTGTGGCAGTGGGAACACTGTCTTTTCTAGGTGCCTATTTTCCCTACTATACTGTTAATGATGAAACTGTGTCCGTGTAAGTATCTTTGCCTCTGGGAACCATATTGTTCTTTATTTAGTTCATAATTCAATATTTCGTATTGAAGTTTGATCCAATTTTTTCACTCTACTTCAAGATAATGAAGGCAATTGCTTCATTGCTTTCACCAACGGCTTTTGCTTTAGGGTCCATTAACTTTGCAGATTATGAACGGGCTCGTGTTGGACTTCGATGGAGCAACTTATGGAGGGTAATATTTAAGGATTTTTGTTTTCTTTTAACAATAATCTGCATGATCTTTCTGGGAAAGAACTAAATGTTGGCAGCTTCATTTGTATAGGCATCCTCTGGAGTAAATTTTTTGGCGTGTCTTTTAATGATGCTCTTTGACACGCTACTGTACTGTGCAATTGGTCTTTACATGGATAAGGTATGACCTGTCAGAGTACATATGTGATTTTAGATTTTATTAGTATTTTGTCTTTTCACCGTCTTAATTTAGGGTTCCCTTGTACACTAGACATATGTATCATTCTAATGAGTATAGAAAATATCATTTACCAACCCTTAGAGTATTGTTTTTAATATTACACTCGAACTATGCTATCTCTATGTTCTTATATATAATCCTTATATTTACCACCCTAAGTGTCTATTGCGCCTTCTTGGGCATTGAGCTTTTAAAATCATTGCACTTAAATATTCCTTCAAGATTTTTCTTTTAGGGTTCAAGATTTTCTTTTTTGTACTTAGAAAGTTAAATTTTGCCGAATAACTTTGGAAAGCTCAAGGACAAATATGTCGTAGGGACCAAATAGTGCATATTTGTTGGTTGATATAATTAATTTTATTCCAACCTATCAGCTTAAACTTTTGGGTTGATAGGTGATTTAACATAATTTAACATGATGTCAGAGCAGGAGGTCATGAGTTCATGCCCTCGTCGAGTCGTTTTATCCCCAATTAATATTAATTTCCATTTGATGTGCATTCTCAAAATTTTGAAGTCCACAAGTGAGAGGAGTGTTGGTCAATGTAATTAAATTTATCCTAACTCATCAGCTTAAGCTTTTAGGTTGATTGGTTATTTAAGTCTGAAATATTTAACAAGTCTCATCCCTTATTCAGAACTAAGTGCATGAAGTTTTTTTAAATGCAACATTCAAGTGACCATTTAAAAAAATACTGATAGAAAATCTCCATCAAATCTGCTTTCAACCAGCTATCATTTTTTTTTAGTGTCATTTCTTGAAAAGACCAAGTAAAAGATAAAAAATACTAAAAATTATATGATAAGTACAAATATATCCAATTCCTTTGTAGAGTCACTTTTGTAATTAGAGCAATTGATCTAAAAGGTCAAATTTTTTCCGTTCACTTAATTTTAAAGCAAGTTTAACAGGTGAATTTTTGTTTGTAGTAATGAATTCAGTATGCTAGTTTTCTATTTTCATGTTTTTTTTTTCTTAATTGCAAAGAATTAGTTTGTTTGGTGAACTATGGCTTCTCTCTCTGAAACATTCTAGTTGATTTTTGTATTGTATCTAAGTAATTCTATCTTCTAATTAGATTCTTTCAAGGGAAAATGTGTTTGGTTCTTCATGGGGCTGCTTTCTCCGCAAATTCTTCTCAAGAAAAAGAAGTGTTAGCGAGCATGATACTCCCATAGACTTTAAAATTGCAGATGCAATATCTGTAGAAAATGCTCATGCGTCTAGAAAAAGTACCTTTGATCCTGTAGTGGAGGCTATTAGTTTGGACATGAAGCAACAAGAAACAGATGGCAGGTCATTTTCTTGTATTATTGTCAGTACATGCTACTGAATTGATCCCTAACTTTTCTACTTACACGATAACTGTATTTGTAGATGCATCCAGATAAGAAATCTTCATAAAGTTTATGATACAAAGATGGGGAAATATTGTGCTGTTGACTCTTTACAACTCACCCTCTATGAAAATCAGATTCTAGCACTTTTAGGTTCGTTTTTGTATTTCTTTCATTTATAGATACCTCTGCATTCTCTTTCAGCAAAAGATAGGGAATACATATTACTCATGCTTCGATCTCCTCATTTATGTTTCATAAACTTTAGGGAGTACATATTACTCATGCATCAATCTCCTCATTCATCAAAATTGTTTACTTTGTTTTATTGCCAACCAAAGTGAAGAAATTCCGAATTAATGTAAGCACAGAGTTCAATCCTCTCTTATCAATCCCAATTGGAAAATGAATAAAGTATTTCTCTCCCTTCTTGGGCCAAACCACACATCGACGTGAGCATCGTGAGGATGTGCGAATCTTGCTTATCGAAATGGTGCCATAGACACAGCTAGAACTAACCAAAAAATAACCTTCTTTCTCTAGAAAACTCTCTCAATAAAAACTCTGGCTATCTCATCTTCCTCCTCCTCCGGTGCCGTTCTTCACCGGCGTCGGAGGAGGAACCCGGCTAGAACATCCCGCTAGAGACGATGCTGCCCTATACCTCCTCCATTGCTCTCCCTTGCATCAAAATTCTTTGAATCAACACACCAATCACTCCATTTGCATAGGTTTTTCTTTCCTACAATCTCTGAACTTTGAAGCATTTGTCGAACTAGCTTGTGAGAGAAGGATGTTCGCTGTTTTTTTGCTCGAAAGCTACTGCTTGTACAGATATTTCAGCAGCGATAGTCATGAAGTTCTCATCGTCGGCATTCGTGATCTTGTCGGCGGCACACGAGAAGCTCTTGCCGGCCACTGTGGACCTCCGGTTGCAAGCCACATCTACAAAATGGCGATGGTTTGAAGGTGGAGGTGGCTATCGAACAAAAAGATGATGGATAGTAATCTGCCCTAATTGGGAATCGGACCGGTCTGATTCGGGTGAACTAGTCTGGTCCGGTTAGGGTATCCGGGTTAGGGTCTCGAGTAGGGTTTTTGGGTCGGGTTTAGGGTGGGTTTGGGTGGGTATCCAGGTCGTTTTTTTTTTTTTAAAGGGCAGTGGATGCCCCTCATCATTGGTGTTGGCCAATGTTATATGTTTTTGCATATGGTGAAGACTGGAGGGGCATCCACCCGGTTTTTGGATCGATTGATGTTACATCATGATTGTGCAAAATACAAAGAGAGGAATATTTTTCTATATTATTCATTGATAATATGTGTTTCTTAAATAGAGAGACCCTTACTTTACAAATAAGGAAACAAATAATACACTAGGATAATATCCTCTACAAATCAATAATATTATAAATACA
>JBBMKA010000026.1:14735185-14748891 GCA_037833695.1 Sechiopsis laciniata | reverse complement strand
AAATTATGTATTCAAATGAATATTTTTTCTTAATTAACAATATAGTTGAAATTTGATAAATATTTTCTAAGAATAATGAATTATTTGATATTATTATTCATAAAATATAAAAAATGCAAAAAAAAAAAAAAACAATTGAACGGGGAAAAATTCCCCGTGAGGAACCCGATCCCCGCAGATTCCCCACCCTGATCCGCGAGAAAAAAGACGGTGAATTTTCTAGGGACCGGGACGCGAAAGCCATTCCCCGGTCCCGCCTCGCCCCTCCCCGTGGACATCTCTACCAAGAAGTAACTGAATAGTGTTATGGCCTACACAATTATCAAATACCCAAGGCAGCTTAAACAAAACCAGCAAACAGTACCAGCAGGAGCTAGAATAATCACAAGAGAAAAGAACATGGTTGCTGGTCTCGGAAGATGATGAGCAGAAACAACAAATAGAAGGCTGGGGACAATGATTATGTAAGAGCATTTTCGAGGTATTTAGTCTACCTTTGATCAAGATCCAAATGAAAACATTAACCTTTCTAGGGGTCTTTGACTTCCAAATGATTTTGAATTGATTTTTATCAATAAGGAAGTCACAACCCAAAAATGCCGCAACTGACTTTACTGAGAAGGCACCAGATTGCTCCAAACTCCACATTAAGTGGTCCTGCGAAAAATCAAGGGATTTGGAGGATAACAAGGTGATAAGCTCTTCAAAGTTACTCACTTCATCATCTTTGAGAAATCTCCGGTATTCCAATTGCCAAGACAAAGTTGATTTATTCCAAAAAGATGCTATAAAGCCATCCATCTTTATTAGTACACACAGTGTAAAGGTTAGGGAATCCGGACTTTAATGGTAAGTTACCTATCCACAAATCATGCCAAAATAAGCTACGGCAGCCATCCCCAATTTGAAGAAAAATTTTTTATTGGAACTTTTCCCAAGATCTAACCATGTGGACCCATGGCCTGCGCAAACTTGAACCAACCTTACTATGAAGGGACCAACCGATGGAATCAATACCATGAATGCTAGCTATAACTCGGCCCCAAAGAGCATTAGGGTTCTTTTGAAATCTCTACCCCCATTTGGCTAGTAAAGCTATATTTTTGTGTTGAATATCACCAATGCCAAGCCCACCCATAAGCTTAGCTCTATTCAGCTTCATCCAACTAACAAGATGAGTCAGGCTATTGTTCTCAACCCCTCCCCAGAAAAACTTCCTCAGTAGTTTTTCAAAAGATGAACCAATATTTGATGGCATTTTGAATAGAGATAAGTAATATAATGGGATGCTTGAAAGAGCTGAAGAGCACAAAATCAATTTACCTTTGCAGGACAAGGAGTAATACTTCCATTTATCAAGTTTTTTCTTCACTTCATCCAAAACTGGCTCCCAAAATATTGAATTGTTAGGTTTACCCCCAAGAGGCAGCCCAAGGTAAGTGAAAGGCAGGGATTCAATCTTGCAATTCAATTTTGATGCTTGTGACTCTATTTTTGCAGCATCCATATTAATCCCAACAAGACAGGATTTTTCCCAATTAATTCTAAGACCCGAGCACCATTCAAAAAGTTCAATGGTGTGTATTAAGGCCCCCATCATATGATCACCATCATATGAATCGTCAGAGGTTGCTCATTGATTTCAATCAGAGCAGTACAATTCCTTGAAACGGGCAAATCGACATATTCGTGATTTGGGGAAACACTGGTGCTTGCAACCTGAGCTAAACCAGAGCCTATTGAAGAGAAAAAATCCCTCATTAATGTCAAAATAGCATTAACATCTGCAGAGTCCATTCCAACTGGAATATGTATGATGAATCTGTCCCCTTTCTTTGGCCATACAACACAACGACAATGGCAACCTTCAGTTGTGCGAATCTTACTGACCGTGATTGTTCCATAACCATCCATATAAGACTGACGAAAAAATTTGACTATTGGCTGCTTTGCTAAGTGAGACAAAGATGATCCCGTCCAGAGGAACATGGCCGATGAGAAAGGAATAGCTCTACTGAAATATGAATCCTCTATCCAGAAAGTATCGCCAAGAACATTGCAACTGAAGGTTTCCATCATTGGTTAAGGAGTGGGAGGGCTGAAGGAAAGAGAAGGTAAATAGAGGAGGGATGAAGGAAAAGGAAGAGGGAAAACGGAGGAGGGCTAAAAAGAGGGAAAAGGAGGCAGGGAGGATTTAGGATAGGAGAATAGGATTAAGATACTTCGGCGAAGGAGCCGCCAAAGGGAAGAGCTGGAGAGTAATTTTTTTTTTTTAGATATGCATCCTACTTTTCCACTGACTAGAGATAACATTCATCATATGATTCATATTGATTCTCTAAAAATGTAAAAAGAAAGGGAAATGACAACATTAGAAAATAAGCAATGCAGTAATAAAGAATGGATGTGCCGAGAGTAGCATACACTTGACACATGTTGCTTCTCAGCAGCTACAGCTTTCTTCAAATTATCCTTCCTCGTTTCAACTTTCGATAATGCAATAAAATGTGCTGATTGTTCACGTTTGAAGATTTCCTCAGTTTCTGCTAAATCTTGCACTAGTTGCTCATACTTTGAGGCCCACTCTTTCTTCTTTATCAAAAGAAGTCCTAAATTATGCTGGTAATCAAAAAGCTGCAAAGATAATAGGAAACATGATACAATTCCTAAACAAGAAATATGATTCATAAAACTCGAAACAAGAAGAACAAAAAAACAATAACGTTACTTAAAGACACTTATATTTTCATTTCTATTTTTTTAATATTCTGGAAAGAAAAGATGGCTTTGGGATATAGATGACAATGAGAGTTTTTATGGGATGTTACAGACGGATGATATGGTACCCATTGTTAGTACTTAGGTGTATCCAATTCCAACTGACGTTTCTTTTTGTTATACAAAATGGTGGCATGTTTTGTTCATTTTTTAATGAATGGTGGACTGTTGGTAGATTCTTTTGAGGTATTCATCTTGTAGTCTTTTAGTATTTTTTCTTTAGTTTTTTTTTTCTTCTTCTCCTATACTATTGTGTTGTAACTTTTTTGAAATTTCATAATGTTATTGACATTGTTGTACACCATATATTTTCTCGAATTTTAAAATTTATTTATTGATTTTTTTTTTGTAGAAAGAAATACGGAAAGAGTTGGGCGTGTGTCCTCAAAATGACATTCTCTTCCGAGAGTTGACAGTAAGCAAAAATACTGAATTTTTTTGTCACCATTTACATATTTAAAATTATTATTAAACATAAGGACAATGAGCTTGGTTTCTATTCTCATTGCCAATCGGGTATCCAAAATAAAGCAGTGAGAAATGAGCTAAATTTATTCAAGCAGGCACCAAGAGCTAACTTCATGCTATTTGAACTAAGTTTTTGTTATAGATTTAAAGAGAGTGGAAAGAGAAGGTAATAACCTAACAGTCACAAGAACAAAATAATGAAAGGAAAGAATATAACATAGGAGTAAACAACAATAATAGGTTGAAAAAATTCAATGGGGAAGAGATGTGAAGGGAACTTTTCTAGTTTCGGCACTTATCCTCAAGTTGAATAGTATATGTTTATCAAATGCAACTCTGCCTTTAAAACCTCAAACAGCGTTAAAAAGTCTATAATTTGAATATAGTTATAATTAAAGCTATTATATATTTGATATATAATTAATCAACAATTTTAAAGACAAACAGAGTCTCAATTTATATCGTTATAACCAAAGCTATTATTATCTTTGATATGGTGATTCTCTTCTTTTATTCCCATATTTTCGTTTCATGCTTGGTATTATATTAGATTTTTTGGATGTTTCTCATCTTTTTTTACTTCATCGAGGTACGAGAGCACTTGGAAATATATGCCACATTGAAAGGGGTGAAGGAAGACATTTTGGAAAGGACTGTTGTTGATATGGTTAATGAAGTAAGAACTTAATATTTGTATCTTTTGAGCTTTAACCTCTTTTCATTTCAACAATCAAAAAGTTTTGTTCTTGTTTGAAAAGAAAGTAGTAGCTTAATATTACTTCAATGAATATTCCTTTTCTTTTTCAAGGATAAAAAAAGAGTACTTGAACGTGCTTCTACCAGATAACATGCAAAATGGGAAGTTTTGATTATTTTTCCTTTCTTACTTGAGTGCATAAATTGTTTTGATACTCTCTTTAAGGTATGCATTATTGATGGAATCTGTTTTATCATTACTGGGTTACTTATATAAACTTCAAAAAGTTAGCTAAAAAGAAAGCAATCCCAACCATGTTTGACAGATTGATCTCAGAACTTGTAAAATTATAATTATATCCTACTCTGATTGACAGTACACCATTTTATTGGAAAGAAACAACAGAGCTTGCTCTTTTGTCTTTTTTTTTTTTTTTTTTAAATTGAACTTACTTTTCTATACATTAAAACAAGTGGCTGATGAGCTTCAGCGAGAAGTGGCAGATCATCGCCAGATACGTGAAAGAGACTATGTTTTTTGGAAAAGAAGCAAAGTTGAAACTCTAATTTGGATCGATCGGTTCATCCGGTTTGTCTGTGACGGTTAGACACTTCACGGCTTAAACCGATTCTTTATTGAACCGAGTCGGTTCACTTTGTCCGGTCTGGTTTGGATTTTCCTAACTCGTCCGATTTTATCCATGTGTTCCTTTTGTCTCTTTCATGTTGGATTATTGATGTATGCTTCTTTCTTCCCCCTCTCCCCTGTAATGGCCAATATTGCCTTCTTTCTTCCTATGAAACTTTTTCATCTTATCAATGAAATGTTTTATGTTTCTTATTAAAAAAAATTGTGAAAATAAGAAAGCAGCAACTCTGAATAATTTTTCTTGATGTAACCAATTTGATGATAATAATCATGAGAAATGGAATGAATATTTAAACTTAGTTTTGGCCACCAGAAGAATGGACTCATTGTTGAATTGAGAAATCTGATTTTCTTCATGATAATGGGATGAATTGATGTGAGCATGTAGGATGAATATGAACTGTTTTTGAAGTAGTAGCTGCCGGAAAAAAATAGTATCTGAGGACATACTTTGTAATGTGTTCTATTTATAATTTTGGGCAAGCTTTCCTGTTTGGAACTGTGGTTAAGCAATAAACCTGCCTTTCTTCTTCATTGTATTTTGCATGATATATAAGAGGATAAATAAAGATTAGTTTTCCTTTCTTGGAAAAATTACGAGTTCATACACTTGAGATATTATTTATGTTGTTTTTTAAACTACACAGCATATCTTTCCTACTTTTGATGTGAATAATAGTCAGCCTTTATTTTCCTCTGTATTGTTGGCTCACTTGGATCAGTTTGAACTTCACTGTTGAGTAATTTCTCTCCTTATGAGCAGGTTGGTCTAGCTGATAAAATTAACACTCTTGTGAATGCTCTTTCGGGTGGCATGAAGAGGAAACTTTCCTTAGCAATTGCGTTGATAGGGGACAGCAAGGTGGTTAAATAAAGCTAAGCTACGTTGTTTATAATTCCTACTTGTTAATATTTTAGTATTACATTTACAGGTGATTGTGCTTGATGAGCCTACTAGTGGAATGGATCCATACTCAATGCGCTTGACATGGCAATTAATTAAGAAGATAAAGAAGGGTAGAATCATACTTCTGACTACACACTCAATGGATGAAGCTGATGAACTTGGAGATCGGATAGCCATTATGGCTAATGGATCTCTGAAATGTTGCGGAAGGTATTGTTAAATCTAAGGATAGAATTAATAGTTGTATAAGTATTTTATTCATAAGAGTGATACAAGTAAACATAGAGATACAAGGTAACCCTAAAGATGCACAATTACCAAAAAGAACCAACATAAATAATAAACTTAAAATACATATACTGTATCAGTTAGAACCTTTGGTAGTATGATTTTATAGGCCTGATACTTTATAATTATTTATCTTTCCAGGGTTACATAGCAATAAATATCAATACATCATAAAAGGAAAATATTTTACCAATGAAGCTAGAATGAAAGGATGAAAGAAGATTTTTTAAGGGTTGAAGAAGTTCGTGGTTTAGTACTTTGAGAGTGCGGCCTCTTAGGATCTTCTATGATTTCCAAAGCCTCCCTTCTCTGGCTTATTTCAATGATTTGTGCTACTTTATCCGAGCTCTGTTTGGAAGAAAAATTTGTTTTTTATGACAATTTTCTAATCTTGTGCGATTGTTTTGCCTTCATTCATCTAAAAGCTCAACGACATCCTGATGTATTAGCGTGCAAAATAACAAAGGAAGAAAATACTATTTTTCTCTTATTATTGAATGAGAATAGAGGTGTCTTTAAATAGAAAAACCTCACTATACAAATATGGAATGAATCTTACAATATGGAATAAAACCTATACATTAATTCTATGATATCAATTGAATCATTAAAAGTTAATACCAAAATAACCAACATTCCCCCTCAAGCTGGTTTAAAAATATCTTCCATTACTAACTTGTCTATCATTCTGTCAAACTTTCGCTTTGGGAGACCTTTCGTACACATATCAACAACTTATTTTGTAGTTTGCATTTAGGAGATACATATAATTCCACATTTGATCTTCTCGTTTATGAAGTGTTTATCGACTTCAATATGTTTTTTCCTATCATGAAGGACCATATTATGAGCAATGGAGATTGTTGCCTTATTATCACAGTAAATGATATCAAAATATGGGTGAAAACCACTTTTATATACAAAATATAGTAAGATTTTTAAAAACTGGGGGCCCTAGCCCTCTCTCCCTCTGCCCTTAGAAACAAAGGATCTTGATCATCTTTAAGTGCAACAAAGGATCTTGATCATCTTTTCTGGCACAGTGAAATTGCTTTGGAGGAGTCCCCTAGTAGGGGCGGCGCAGTGATTGAGCGCCCGAGCCTTGAGGTTGTGCTCCATTGAGGTCCCAAGTTCAAGGTCGCTATGGGGAATTAATTTCCCGAGCGACACCAAATTTTGCATTTGTTTCTTACGTTGTCTCCCGGTGCTTGGCCTTGGGACGGGCGTGGTTTCCCCTGGGAGCGAAGCTTTAGGTTCCCAAGTCGTTAAAAAATGGAAAGAAAAGAAATTGCTTTGGAGGTGTAGAATCGGTTTTTGAAGAGTTTGGCTTTGTTTTTGCCAGACCAAGAGACTGTTGAGGGAAGATTGTGGAATCCCTTATCTCCCGATTCTCCCATTCTTCGGAGATTGCTTTGGAAGTGTGCTATTTTGTTGGGTCATTAGGGAGAGGGAAACAATTGAACTTGTAGAGGTTGGAGAGGTCTTCGGGCAATGTTTGAGACCTCATTAAATTCTATGTTTCTCTTTAGGTCTCTGTTTGTAAGCTCTTTTATAATTAATTGCTAGGTATTTTTTCACTTGACTTGAGGCTGTTTGTGTAGGCTGCCTCCATTTACATTTTTGCAGGATTCTTCTTTTGTATGATCTCATGTTCAGTAAAAAAAAGTTCAATATGAAATTTGTAATAACAGGCCCTCAAATCTTTCTCCATAATTATTTTATAATTTTTATTAATAATATGTGCTTCTCATAAACAGAAATGGGACTAACTATAAATTACAAATGCCACCGTGGAATTAATTATTGACTTATTTAGTTTTACACAATTATTCTTATGTTGTACTTTTTTTTTTTACAGTTCTCTTTTCTTAAAGCGTCAATATGGAGTTGGTTATACTCTCACTTTAGTGAAGGTGAAGGTTTCCTCTTATTTCTGTTTTCTCTTTTTGATCTTACTGAATGATGGTTTCAATAATTTGCAACCTTTGGCTCTCATTCTTTGTCACAATGTCCTCTCAGTCTGCACCTACTGTCTCCGTTGCTGCAGATATCATCTATCGTCATATTCCATCAGCAGTCTGTGTGAGTGAGGTAGACTTCTCACACTTATTCATTGCTTTCTATTCAATTATTAGCCAATGGAGCTTCACCATAACTTATTGATTGATCAAATATTTTCATGAGATATTTGATAGTTGTATCTAGCTGCTACAACTGTGCCACACTATTCATCTTTTCCCCGCTCACCAAGAGAGTGACACTTGAAAATGTTGAAAAATAAGGTTTTGGAAGTTAACCTGTTAACTTTATATTTTTTCAGAAAGCTTTTTTTTACTTTTATTTGCTGTGTTGGTTTTCTATCCAGAAGTTTGTTTTTTCTTATTCTCGTCTAATTTTTGTGTTTGAGGTTTTGGGCAAACCTTCCTTTCATAGGCCTAGCCTTACTTGATTGGTCCTTATATTGTGTTCACAATGTATTGAATGCACGGATAAATTTAAAAATCGATGCCACATACTTTACTCTGAAGTTCTTACTTTCATAATAAAGAAAATTTGACTATTTTTGCTTGTTTGATTTTCCTTCAATATGAATGTTTATCATGATTTTCAGGTTGGAACTGAGATCTCTTTTAAGCTTCCTATATATTCTGCTTCTTCATTTGAGAGTATGTTTAGGGAAATTGAAAATTACATGGGAAGATCAGTTTCGAATTCTGAAATGAATTGTTCTTCCGATACAAGTAATGATGATGACCATCTTGGAATTGAAAGTTACGGTATATCTGTTACAACGCTTGAGGAAGTATTCTTGAGAGTTTCTGGATGTGATTTTGACGTTGCACCCAGCGAGCAGGAAGACAGCCCTCTCCTTGCTAGCTCTGTGGTTTCAAACATTTCTGTTCATCACACGCCTAGTAAAGTTTCTGAGTCTCAGCAGTTAGGGAAATCTGAAAAGTCTGGGTTCTTGGCTGTCGTAATAAGGAGAGCATGTGGTTTGATATTTTCCACATGTTTTAGTTTTATTAACTTTCTGAGTATTCTGTGCTGTGGCTGTGATGTACTATGGAGATCTATGTTTTGGCAACATTCTAAAGCATTGTTTATTAAGAGGGCGATATCTGCTCGTAGAGACCGCAGGACAGTTGTCTTCCAACTTTTGATTCCTGTCGTATTCTTGTTTGTTGGTCTTCTCTTTCTTAAGCTCAAGCCACATCCTGACCAGCAGTCGGTAACTTTGACAACTTCAGAATTTAATCCGGAATTAATTGGTGGTGGTGGTGGTGGTCCAATTCCTTTTGATCTGCAGTGGCCTATTTCCAAGCAGGTTATCTCCTTTGGCTGTGTTAGATACTTCTAGGTTAAGCTTCATTTTATGAATTTGAATTTGAAAACTAATTCTTCTAAGTGGAATTTGGTGGCACAGGTTGCTCATTATATTGAAGGTGGTTGGATTCAAAATTATAAACCTAGTGCTTATAAGTTCCCTGGTGCTGAAATAGAATTGTCTAATGCAATAGAAGCAGCCGGAGAAACTCTGGGACCAATTCTGTTATCCATGAGTGAATATCTAATGTCTAGCTTCAATGAATCCTACCAATCAAGGTCTGACATATTTTAAGCTTGTTGCATTCTGAATTATTTTCAATTCACCCTTTGGATTAAGCTTGGTTATGTTGATCTTATAGTAACGGGCTTATTTCTTGTTACTCGAGATCAATGATCAAAATATTAATGTTGATATTGATATCATGATTTCAATTTTATGGATATATTGAAAAATATCAATATCGATGAATATCTAAATTTTGTAAAAACATTTAAATTAATAATTTGGCTTTTTTTTAAGTGATAAATATTGTTAGTACTATTTATAATAAGATGATATTTTTGTAATTATTTTCTGGTATATATATAAGAGATAGGAGATATTGATTAATTCTCAAATCCAACTCTTCGATTGAAGTATATGTTGACATATCGACACATATTTTCCTCCTTGCTCGAGAGCGATACTCTTCAATTTCTCTAGTGCTCTATTACTCGATTACCCTATTTTAAAGAACTATGTAGAAAATTTCCTTGATCACTATTGATCATTTTAAAAACTGAGGCTCATAAACTGCAGTAAATTTATTATAACAACCAACACTCTTCACTTTTGGACTTAGAAATTTAAAGATACCCAACAAACAGAAATCAATATTAAGTGGGAAGGAAACAACTTGGCATGGTTAGAACACAAGAACTCTTGCTGTATTGATAAATTCAAAACTTTAATTAAAGTGATAGGTTAGGGTAATTTTATTATACCAACCAATAGTTCCACATGCATAAATTTAAATCAACAGGAGAGACGATTGTTCTTATGTATTTTCTTTTTTCCTTTTTATTATTTAGTTAATCATAACATTAATTATTTTGGTTTCAAACCCAAACATTTGGGCTAAAAAATCACACGTGTCCAAGGTGTGCCCGACTCTTATTTTTTTAAAAATAATAAGAAATAGGACACTTAAAATGACATATCAGACGCGTGTCTTAAAAGTGTCCGGTGGATTCTTCCACCATTTTTAAGTGTCTGTGCTTCATAGACCAAAAGGACCTCGAACAAGGAAAAAAAAAAAAGTTTGAGTTGGCTCCAAAACTTGACCATGTCAAGAAGACCAAAGGTTCAATTCGTAAACCCACCCAAATCGTTGGACGAGGTCGGATTGAAACCGATCCCACCCAATTTCGTGGAATCGGACTGGACCACCACAAAAAACTGACATGTGCACCAATTGTTAAAGCCTCGAGCCGCTGAGAAGTCAGTCATGTAGGCCTATGCACTTCCAACTGTCCTTTCCTGCCATCTTACATCCTCAACCCTCTGATTAGCCATTGCTTCGTCCTTCACTCCTACGCCCACGTCGCTCCTCATCGACAGCGGAGGGGAAGGACAAACTTCCACCAGCCGCTATTTCTTCTAAAAACTCAACTTCTTCAACTCAGATTTCTTCTACAAGACCCATCCATTTAGCATGAACCCCTTCTTCTTCCTAACCCTTTCTTCAACAACCAACTTCCCCTGTCAAACAACATTGTTCGAGCATCATGACCTTCCCTCCATTCCCAATCATCAAAATCTCAAGCCCCTTCAATCTCGAATCAAAGTTCAAATTGAGACCGAGAAAACGACAGAGACGACCTCATTTCACGAAGCTCCCTCCAACACATCTCACCGCAAGCTGTTGGCCATCTGCTGCTAACTGAACTGGAGGGTCTTCACAAAGGTCAAGTATGAGGTGTATCTCCTTAAAGGAGAGGGAAGAGACAGCCTCATGCCCATCCACACCACCATAGGTAGGCTTCGTCGGAGACGAATTGCTCGAGCCCCAACCAATCTGAAGATCGTGATCTTCCCACACTTGTGGATAGGCCACCAACAAATGGTAGCAAACCTCCCAAATCTGAGGCAGAACCTCCCCAACCTGAGGCGGAGCCTTCCCCAACAATAAAACCCTAACCAGGCTAACCCTAGTCCCTAGCAGCCCATCTCTCTCTATAAATACGTAGAGTTTGATTGAATCATAATGTCCATTTCATTCACTGAAGAGAAATATACTCAAGGTTAATCTAGAGGGTAAAAAGACAATAAATGACAACACAACTAATATATTAACTAAAATATAATAGTACTATCATAAGAACTCAAACATATCCCAACATTAAACAGATTGTAATATGTGCCTTATTTGTATACATAGTTCCTTGAAAGCTGCGCCTCCAATTAATAAGGATTGGAGAATTGCATTATTTGTTGCATTTATGATTACTTCTTCTGCTCTTCAGGTATGGAGCGATAGTTATGGATGATCAGAATGGTGACGGCAGTTTAGGGTATACTGTACTTCATAATTGTTCATGTCAGCATTCTGCGCCAACCTATATCAATTTGGTGAATGCTGCAGTTCTAAGACTTGCTACTGGTGACAAGAATATGACTATTCAAACACGAAATCACCCTCTCCCGATGGCAAAAAGCCAGCGTTTGCAACGACATGTATGTGATTTCTTTCTCCATATATGACTGACAACATTTGCTATGATGAACTTCGTTGACACTCTGGTACCTCATGTACTTTTCAGAATCTTAATGGAAAATTCTTTAATAAATAGCATTTGGCTAAGGCATGTTCTGCCCCATCCCTCCCATGCATTTTATAAATCTTGACATAAAGTCCTATGTTTTTAGCAAAATAATAATAAGAAGAAATAATTAAAACATTGTTGGGTCACGAAATGGTTTGATCTCTCGCATGATCCCATCTCATTGTTCATCTCTTCTAAAAGGAGTATCCTCTTCTGGCCCACTGTGCTCTTGACCTGAATCTTCCATCATATGAATTAGTTGCCTTGCGGGGCATTTATTTGATCTGTGGCCAATCTAAAAATGGTGGCGTGTTAGGTAAATATTAAAAAAAAAATTACTCTGTTGCTTCATTGCTCTGTTGCTTCCTTATCGTATACTAAAGGTGTTTGGAAGACTGTTCTTTTATTAAAAACTACGTGACCATAGATTCTTCTGGACTACTTGCAAATTTTTTCTGAACAATGTTGTTTCAAATTTATAGATCTTAATATCTAAAATATTCTTGTAAAAAAATGGGTTTAGAAGATGATTTAGAGGTTAAATTTTCAATACGATTCCCAACTTTGTTTGGAATTCTGTGTACGGTAAAATTATATCAACAGTTCAAAATTCCCAAAATACTTGTCATGTTTATAGTAAATAGCAAAAATATATTTACAACCTCTTGCTTTATTGCTCCTGTGAACTTCCTTCTATACTAATTTTGTCTCCAACTTCTGAAATGTTTAAATGCTGGAGTTTTCTTCAAACTCTCGCACATTAGATTTTTGTCCGAGAAGGAATCTTAATATTCTGTGCCATACTACCTCATTCAGTTATTTATATGGGTATCTGTGTACGCTTCAATTGAGAATATTTTTTTCATTTTGTAGGATCTGGATGCTTTTGCTGCTGCTATCATTGTTAATATAGCCTTGTGTTTTATTCCTGCATCTTTTGCTGTTTCTCTTGTGAAGGTAGCATTTGTAGAACTCTTATTAACAGAGCTTAAATTATTTGCTTCATTCATTCAATATATGTTTGGTATGCACTATAATTTTAAAATTTCAATTAGTCATTATGCTTTGTTTTCTTTTTTCCTATTTTCTTGGGTTTAAAATAAAATAAAATGTGGCCCAAATTGGGCCACGTAGGTGGGTATGAAAGTGTAGGCCATGCTTTGGCATGACCTAAACTTTTCTCAAAGAAAAATCATGCTCTAAGCCTTGGTGAGCTATTGTGCTTTACTGGGTCTTTAACCATTAAATTGTATTAAACAAAAAAATGAAATCAATATGAGATAAAATACAATAGATATCTAAATCTATGCATGATAAAATTATCTAAACCTTTGCAGGAACGTGAAACAAAAGCTAAACAACAGCAAATGATCAGTGGGGTAAGACATCTCTTCAATTGCTTCTTTCATAGTTTTTAAAAGTTTTAAGCCTGACATTGCCTTCTATTAGATAATATGGGGTTCCACCTCAAAACCAATTGGCAATGAGGGGAGTAGCCCATATCCCTTATAAATATGTCGTAGATTCCTCGTCTTTTCAATGTGGGACAATTGCCATTGTAAAACAATATTGAAAGTGAATAGTTGTTCTACTTATTATTCATGGAGGCAATGCCTTTGTATAGAATATACAGCAGTAACCCTAGCTACCAATGGGCCTAAAGGGCCTAACAGGCCTAATACTAGAAATACACAATAAACAAATATATATACATTCAAGGCTTTAGTGAGGATATCTCCCAACTGATCTCCAGTCTTTATGTAACTTGTAGAAATCAAGCCTTGCTGT
>JBBMKA010000026.1:14710946-14732421 GCA_037833695.1 Sechiopsis laciniata | reverse complement strand
CCAAGAAAAACCCAACAAAAAATTTCAGAATCGGAGTCCAAACAAACAGCAAATAGAAATCAGCAGCGAACAAAACAAAAAAGGTCAGATCTGGAGCACTCGGTATGTCGGATCGAAATTTTTTTTGATAGAAACGTAAAGGAGGTCAGCGCGGACAAAACCCACCCAAGAACGCGCCAAACAAGCAAGCCACGCGCCCTCACGCACGATGCGTGTGTTCGACGATAAAAATCTGTTTTTGACGCTTGAGCTTGGATTGCTCGTCGTTTTGCGACGAAACTTGTACATATGTGTAGATCTGTCCTCTCTGAATATTTCGTGTAAATTTCGTTGAAAACGGACTCCGAAAAATTTTGACGACTACGGTCGATCTAATAGATGACAGACAGCAACTCTTGACAGCAGAACCACAACTCGAAAGACCTCGAGATTTGAACACCAAACCCTAATTTCGGAAAAGCCAACTTGGCTCTGATATTAAAACAATATTGAGACTGAATAATTGTTCTACTTATTATTCATGGAGGCAATGCCTTTATATAGAATATACAGCAGTAACCCTAGCTACCAATGGGCCTAAAGGGCCTAACGAGCCTAATACTAGAAATACACAATAAACAAATATATATACATAATAAATAACTCTAACAGCCACAAGGTGAGTATCTCCAACATGCCCCCTCAAGATGGCAGTCGTATAGGGAAATGCCATCTTGAATTGGATCCTAATTTGTGGACCGAAATACCCGCTTTGGCTTACTTTTTGCTAGGGTCGGATCCGAACTTTTGGGATCAAATACCCGCTTAAGCTTATTCCCGCTTGGGTGGGGTCCACACCCGTTTTTTTGAATTTAAAGCATTTGGGGTTAGATCGGAATTTGGGGGGACCATTAACCCACATGGAGCTCTGATACTATATTAGATAATATGGGCTTCCCCTCATCACCAATTGGTTTTGAGGTGGAATCCTATATTCTCTGTAGAGAATATGGGGTCTCACCTCAAAACTAATTGGCTATGAGCGGAGTAACCCATATCTCTTATAAATGCTTGTAGGACTCTCCCAGATCCTAACATGCCCCCTCAAGATGGTGCCTCTTTTGAGCTCATCAATCTTGAACCGGATCTCAATTTCATTATTATTGGACCGATACCCGTTTGGGCTTTATGGGCTCTGATACCATAATAGAGAATATGGGGTTCCACCTCAAAACCAATTGGCTATGAGTGGAGTAACCTGTTAGAGTTATAGGAGTTATTTTATTATTTTATTATGGCCTTGTCCTTTATCGTAATTTCCTATTCGTGGTTAGCTTTTCTTCTAGTCTAGATATATGTATCACAGTTGATGAATGAAGATATGAATTTTATTCTACTCTATTACGTTTACATGGTATCAGAGCATAAAAATAAAAAAATAAAAAATAAATAAAAAGCCCTAATTTTCTCATATTCTCAGTTCAGATTGTGTTTTCATCCATGTTTCCTTCGAGCAATACAAACAGAGCACACGACTGTTTGTGGGTTTAAAGTTTTGTTTTTGTTATTTTTTTTTTGAAACAAGGTAACCACGCCTGTCCCTAGGCCAGGCACTGGAGACATCGAAGGAGTAATGTCACAGCAGATGTTTTGTTATCTTTTGAATAGTGAATTTAATTTCCTTGTTCAAGTGGGGTTCTTCCGCGACAATCCCATGATTAACCCCAAGTGGAATTGACCCATTTTACAAAATTGAAGTGGAATTGAAGCGGCGCAAGTGGGAAATTAGTGGAATTAATCCATGGGTTTTCGGGAATTAAATAGCGCAATTGGAATTTTTTGTGGCTTTCTAGAATTAAATAGTGCAATCTGTGAGTTTAATTGAAGCGGTGCTATTGGAGATAATTCATGGGTTTCATGGAATTGATGTGGCTCAAGTGGGATTGATATCTCCTTTTATTATTATAATTCTATAAATATGAATTTTGATTGTGCCAAAACCGGCTATACAATGTGAGGGAAGGCATTGAGATATTGCGGGTATTTAATTCTTCGTCTCATAATTAGATGGCTGTTTTCCACCGACTTTCATGGGTTTTGTTCACCTTGGCGTTTTCCAGGCTGGTTCGGTGTTAAATGTTTCGTATCGCTTGCTCGAGGGTTGTTTCTCCTTTCGATGTCCATTGTCGTCTAGGTCATCCGTCTCTTGCAGTGTTAAAGAAGGTGTATCCTCAGTTTAATAATTTGTCGTCTTTGAATTGTGACTCGTGTCAGTATGCCAAATTTCATCGACTTAGTTCAAGTCCTTGAGTCGATAAACGAGCAAGTTCTCCATTTGAGTTAGTTCATTCTGATATTTGGGGTCCTTGTCCTATTGTGTCCAAAACTGGATTTCTGTATTTTGTGTCTGTTGTTGACGATTATTCGCGAATGACTTGGTTATATTTTATGAAAAATCGATCTGAGTTATTGACTCATTTCTGTAACTTTCATGCTGAAGTTTGAACTCAATTCGGAGTGTCTCTAAAAATTTTAAGAAGTGAGAATGTAGGTGAATATTTGTCAGAAATGCTTACATCATATCTTTCTAAACATGGCATTCTCCATCAATCATCTTGTGCTGACACTCCATCTTAGAATGGGGTGGCTGAGCGTAAAAATAGGCACCTTTTAGAAACGGCCAGGGCTCTATCTTTTCAAATGCATGTCCCAAAGCATTTTTGGGTTGATGCAATCTCCACAACGTGTTTTTTTATTAATCGGATGCCTTCATCTGTTCTTCAAGGTCAAAGTCCATGTCATGTTCTCTTTCCGGATAAACCTCAGTTTTCTATTGAGCCGAAATTTTTTTATTGTGCTTGCTTTGTTCGAGACGTTCGTCCATATCTCACAAAATTGGATCCAAAATCATTGAGATGTATCTTCTTAGGCTATTCTTGTGTTCAGAAAGGGTATCGTTGCTATTGTCCAAGCTTGAATAGGTATCTTGTTTTTCGTGATGTCACGTTCTTTGAAGATACGCCTTTCACACAATCGATGTCCAGTACGAGTTAGGAGGAGGAAGATGATCTGTTTATATATACAACAGTGACCCCTACCATCACATCCAGTCCATCCCCATCAGAGTTTGCTCCAACTTCGCCCATTATTCAGGTGTACTCTAGGCGAATGTCCGGTCCCTAATAATTCTTTGTCATTAGATCAAGGAGTGAGTGACGACCTCCCTATTGCCCTTCGTAAAGGTAAACGTACTTGCACTTACCCTATTGCTTCTCGTGTCTCTTATGCAAACTTATCTTTGTCAACATATTCTTTCATTTCATCCATTGATTCAGTTTCAATACCTAAAACTATTCATTAAGCCTTGTCCCACTCTGGTTGGCGTAATGCAATGATGGAGGCCCTAGATGGCAATGGTACTTGGGAATTAGTTCATTTTCCTGCTAACAAGAAGGTTGTCGGATGTAAATGGGTGTTTGCTGTAAAGGTCAATCCTGATGGGTCCATTGCTCGCTTAAAGGCTCATCTTGTTGCTAATGGTTATGCTCAAACGTATGAGGTTGATTATTTTGATACATTCTTTCTTGTTGCTAAGCTCACTTCTGTCAGATTATTCATCTCTATGGCAGCTTCTCAAGATTGGCCATTGCATCAGCTCGATGCGTTTCTACACGGTGATCTACGAGAAGAAGTGTATATGGAGCAACCACTAGGATTTGTTGCTCAGGGGGAGAAAGGTAAAGTATGTCGCCTTCGAAAATCTTTGTATGGGTTAAAACAAAGTCCACAAGCTTGGTTTGGAAAATTTAGTCAAGCACTTGAGCAATTTGGAATGAAGAAAAGCAAGGCAGACCATTCTGTCTTCTACCATCAGTCTACGAATGGTATTATCTTGTTGGTTGTTTATGTTGATGATATCGTCATTACTGGAAGTGATACGACTGGTATATTATCCCTTAAATCGTTCCTTCATAATCAGTTTTACACAAAAGACTTAGGTTTACTGAAGTATTTCTTGGGAATTGAAGTATTGAGAAATAAGAAGGGAATGTTTCTGTCACAGAGGAAATATGTGCTTGATTTACTGTCATAGACAGGAAAATTGGAAGCCAAACCATGTAATACTATGGTGATGCCAAGTATGCATTTTACAAAGGAAGGAGAGTTGTTTGAAGATCCTGAGAGATATAGAAGGTTAGTCGGAAAACTGAATTATCTTACAGTAACACGACCATACATAGCTTATTCTGTAAGCGTTGTGAGTCAGTTTATGTCTTCACCTACCGTGGACCATTGGGCAGCAGTTCAACAAATTCTATGTTATTTGAAGGCTGCACCTGGACATGGGATCTTGTATAAAGATCATGGTCATATGAGAATGGAATGCTTTTCAGATGCTGATTGGACAGGATCAAGAGACGATAGAAGATCCAGGGAGGTAACCTGGTCTCATGGAAAAGTAAGAAACAGAATGTTGTCTCTCAATCGAGTGCTGAATCAGAATATAGAGCTATGGCTCAATCAG
The DNA here is from genome assembly GCA_037833695.1 of Sechiopsis laciniata. Lineage (NCBI taxonomy): Eukaryota > Viridiplantae > Streptophyta > Magnoliopsida > Cucurbitales > Cucurbitaceae > Sechiopsis > Sechiopsis laciniata. Next base: position 14,727,917 of record JBBMKA010000026.1, on the reverse strand, counting down.
TATGCAAAGTTATGTGGATACGTCAACTCATGATTGAGTTAGACTTCGAGGTTCCGACTCCAATCAGGTTATGGTGTGTCAACCAGGCTGTTATACATATCGCTTCGAATCTGGTGTTTCATGGCGAACTAAACATATTGAGATTGATTGCCATTTTGTTCGTGAGAAAATACAACAAGGGTCGGTGTCTACTTCATATGTGAAGACAGGAGACCAGTTAGGAGATATCTTCATGAAAGCATTGAATTGGAGTGCCAGTGAATTATCTTTGTAACAAGCTGGGCATGATTAACATATATGCTCCAGCTGAGGGGGAGTGTTAGAGTTATAGGGGTTATTTTATTATTTTATTATGGCCTTGTCCTTTATCGTAATTTCCTATTCGTGCTTAGGGTTTCCTTCTAGTCTATATATATGTATCACGGTTGATGAATGAAGATACGAATTTTATTCTACTCTATTACGTTTATATAACCCATATCTCTTATAAATGCTTGTAGGACTCTCCCAGATCCTAACAATGATATAATGCTATCAGGTTTCAATGCTTTCGTACTGGACATCTACTTACGTATGGGACATTATCAGCTTCTTGGTTCCCACTTGTTTAGCACTGGTACTCTTTTACATCTTTGGTACGTCCATTTTCTTTCGATGGTTACAAGTTTTTTTCTTGTCAATAATTAATTATTTCACATCTCTTTCACCTTTTATTCTCTTTAAATTGATATCAGTTCTTTGTTCATCTGTGAGTTAAGATAATTTTTGCAGAGTGATTTGGGAATTTATATTTATTTTCGTTACATTGTTCGATTTCAAAAATGTATGTGCAGGTATGGATCAGTTCATTGGTAAAGGTAGATTTCTAGCAACAACTGTACTATTTTTGGAGTACGGAATGGCCATTGCATCATCAACATATTGCCTTACATTTTTCTTTCTAGACCATACTGTTGCTCAGGTGGAAGAAAAATCAATTTTTTTATACCTAAAATTATATGGTACGAACCATCATTAGATACTTATGTTTCTTCTTATTTTCTTTGTAGAATGTGGTTCTCTCCGTGCACTTTTTCACTGGGCTCATTCTTATGGTTATTTCATTTATTATGGGTCTGATCGAAACAACGGCAAAAACAAATTCTTTTCTTAAGGTTGGTTCTCTTTATGCATTTTATATTCCCATTTATTCAAGATAATCGGGCTAACAAGTGAATATCCTCCTAAATAGTGTTCTCATTTTTTCTTAGAGATGTCATCTTTTATATCTTATGGTTCTCCGTGAGAATATTTAAATAACTAAATGCGATGAAAATCGGTAATCCTAAATTCAAAATTAGTAGTCAGAAAATTAGTAAATTAATGCTTAATGTGTCATATTACTTTAAAGGTTTACATTTTTATTTTGTTCCTGAGCTTTCAATTTTGGATCATCGAACCTATAAATTCGCATTTTAGTTCCTAAATGTTTTTCCTTATGGTTATCCTGCCATTAAAAAATCAATGGGTTCATGATGTGGCTTTTAAGTGTTAGCTTATGATTTGTTATGCATTGAAAGTCGGGGTATATATATATATATATTTTTTGTGAGAAATGAAAGTCGGGGTATAGGTTAAGCATTATCGGGTGAGTGTAAGAAGTAGGTCAATTTAGGATTAAAAATATGGGGCAAGGTTGAATCCTCCCACATTCGCTTTGGTGCTGCAAGCTGCATCAAGGTACTTGGGTTTCATATAAAGCATCTATATTTCGTGTTTTCCACAGAATCTTTGTTTCACGTTTTCATTAGAATTTAGTCATTTTTCATTTTTGTTACCGGTGCAAATATTTTATATTAACAAAAATGTATTTTAATAATTTTAAATATAGGAATTTGCCACGGATGTCTATTTCAAGTACACATATTCCAACTCTAGCAATTGTTTTAAAAAAAATCAAGTATGTCACAATTTCAAATGGAATTTTTTTATTAATTCTACCCCTATAGACAATTTTTTCGACCACTGTCATCAATTGAAGCTTATCAATGACACTACACTGATTGAAGCCAATTGGTGAAACTGATTGAAGTTAGTTGTTGACACTGATTGAACTCAATCAATTTCAAACTGCATTTGGAAAATTTCAACGAATTTTGTGGTTTAGCTATGATCAAAGTAGAGGTATTATTTAAATTAATTTGTATTGAAATTTAACAAATACTCATTGTTCGTTGACATAATTAAATTTATCACTAGCATAAGATTTGGGTTGGTAGGTGATTTAACATAATTTAACATGGTATCAGAGCAGTAGGTCTTGAGTTCGAGTCCCATCAAGTCGTTTTCATCCTCAATTAAAATTAATTTCTACTTGATGTGCATTCTCAAATTTTCAAGCCCACGAGTGAAGGAGAGTGTTGGTTGATATAATTAAATTTATCCAAAGCGCCAGCTTAAGTTTTTGGGTTGATTGGTGATTTAACATAATTCAACATGGCATCAGTGCAGGAGGTCCTGAGTTTGAGTCTCTTCCAAGTCGTTTTCATCCTTAATTAAAATTGATTTCTACTTGATGGGCATTCTCAAATTTTCAAGCCCACAAGAGAGGGGTGAATGTTGTAATTTTTTTCTTTTTTGGAAACTGTGAAATTTGAAGCATCGCTCCACTATACTCGGGATAACCACGTCCGTTCTTAAACCAGGAGATATCGAAGGAATGGAGACGCGGGAGGTGTCTACAAATTAATGTCACAGACAGTGTTTTAAAAGGCACAAGGCACGCAAAGGCGCAAAGGCTCTCTGGAGCCTGAGGCGTATGGCGCAAAAAAGGCGCGGACTTTATTTTAAAGGTGCACCATGTATAAAAAAAAATTTAAAATATATATTTAACACAAAAAATTAAAAAAATATATTTATCACAAAAATATATATTAATCACAAAGTTGCAATATTCATCTATATATAATATTAGTAGCATTGTATCCAATCCAAATATTAAATAAGTCTTAAAGCTCGAACTCCTCTCCATTGAATTCCAAATCCTCCTCATTCACTTCATTGTTGGACTTGTATCCCTCTATATCTTCTTCTTCTTCACTATCAATCTCCATAATTGACCCACGTCGTATAAAAGGTTGTGGTTGTGTGAAGGATGAAAATTTAGCTGTTGTCTTGTTTCTAGAGGTATTAGCCCTAGAATAATATGTTGGTTCATTCGCTCTAGCAGCTCGAGAGACATCGCCCCAAGTTAATGTATCATCTTCAAATACAAGATCACTATCCTCATTAGAATCATCTTCCATTACTCCAAGCAACCATTCATTACAATCATCAATATCATTTAAAGTGATGTGGTCGATGGAATCTCGAATGGTATATTGACGCTTCAACGCTCTATTGTATTTGATGTAGACTAAGTCATTTAATCGACTTTGATCAAGTCTATTTCTCTTCTTGCTATGAAGCTGCAAAGCCAATTATAAATAAGTAAAGTTTAACTCCATTACTTTACTTTACTATACTTTAAGTTTAGGAGATAAAAAATAATTACTAACCTGTTAAAAAACACTCCAGTTACGCTCACAACCTGATGCACTACAAGTAAGGCCTAAAACCTTTATTGCAAAATTTTTCAAAGATGGGGTTGAATGTCCAAAGATACTCCACCATGCCACTAAAGATCAAAAGTCAAAACTATATATGTTAATAACTATTAACTTCCACACTTCAAGTTAAATTGAACTATATCGTGCTCATTAGTCGTACCTGGAGGTCTTTTGTCTTGATTTCTAATAGCCAATGGTTGTCAAAATGATTCTTCATCTTCCTTGTATTTAGGGATCTCGAATAATATTTTGTCTTGTTCTTTCAAAGAAGGAACCATTCGGGCTATACATGCTAGTAACCCTTCGTTAACTTCTTTATTATCGACAATGGTAGGATCTTTGTAAAATAACTCGGGGTTTAGAAAATGACCTGCTACATGCAATGGACGATGTAATTGAAACTCCCACCTTCGATCAATAATAGCAAAAACGTCCTCGTACTTCTACTTTTGACCATGAAAAGCTCTCTCTATGGACTCTTTTACTCGATTCATAGCTTCATAAATGTATCCCATCGGAGGCTTCTTTTCACCGTCCACCAATTAAGCACTTTAACTAAAGGGCAGGATACTTTAAGGCCAAAGACTACTGTAGCCCAAAAATTAGTCATCATAATTATTTGAAGAACTCGTTTGCCTCGTTGCTCTTTGCTCCATTTGCTATTTCTCAATTCATGAGAGGTAAACATCTTCCTCAAGTTAGCTTGTTGAGTGTGTAGACTACACAATGTGATGTTAGCTGTAGCAAATCGAGTCTTTGCTGGTCCCATTAATTCCCTTGAATTTGTAAACTTCCTCATCATATTCAATAATCCAGGTCTAACATAAATGAAATTACTAATATCCATGGCTTTTTTCAGAGTCTTGCGCAACTTTGGGATTTTGAATATGTCTTCCAACATTAGATCTAAACAGTGTGCAGCACACGGCGACCAAAACAAATGTGGTCGTTTCGCTTCTAACAATCTCCCTGCCGTCCTATTTGCAGAGGCACTATCAGTAATCACTTGTACTACATTAGCCTCTCCTATTCACTCAACAAAGTTGTCCATTAATTCAAACATTTTGTTTCCATCCTTAACAACAGCTGAGGCATCGATAGACTCGATGAACGTTGTGCCTTTTGGACTATTAACTAAAAAGTTTACCGATGTTCTATTTCTTCTATCCGTCCATCTATCGGTCATAATTGTACATCCAACCTTAATCCACTTTTCTTTGTGAGCATTGAGCATCTCATTGGTGCTTTCAACCTCTTTCTTCAGGCAAGGGACCCTCAATTCGGGATAGGTGGGTGGTTTTAGTCTTGGACCGAATTATCCTATTGCTTCTATCATTGGTGCAAAACTATCGTAATTGCAAGCATTAAGAGGAATTCCGGCATCATAAAACCACCTAGCTATGAATTGGATAACATTCGTCCTCATCTCCTTTTTGTATGCTGCATTCAAAGTTGTTTGCTTTTGAGTTATTGCTCCACCACCTAACGGTTTAGGAGCGAAGAATGCATCCATGGGACCTTTAGCTTTGGGTTTCTTGAAGTTCGTTTGCGAACTTCAACTTGATGTAGGTCTTTTCCCCGAAAGACTAACATTTTCTTCATCCTCGTCACATTCATCATATAAACCATAGAGTTCGTTTTGTACATCATCCAACACAACCTCTGAAACCAAACTTCTTTGTTGTTTGATATCCTTCTTTTTTTTTTTTGAAACAAGGGTAACCACGTCCGTCCCTAGACTAGGCACCAGAGACATCGGAGGAGTAATGTCACAGGTAAGTCTCGAACCCGGAACGCTCTCAATTCTTATTCGTCATAAACATTGAATGATGTACAATTCATATTCTTCCTTCACATGTTCAGGACATTTTCTACAACTCGATGCATTTCGAAAGCCCCCAGCAAGATGTTGCTTCATTCTATAAACTCCTCCTTTAGTTACTTTCGCACAAAACAAGCACACTAATGTGTTTACATCTTCAGGTTTCTCTAACCGAGCATATTTCGTTGTTGGATCTTTTCTTGAGGGGTGTTCTTCATTTCCTTGACTTGCCATCTTTGAATAAAGGTATACTTTAAAAAAAGAAACAGCATACAACACATTATAAATGAGAAATGTTTTTCAACTTCATGTTCAAGCATTCAAAACAAAAGTAAATGAGTCAATACTCACAAACTAAAGGAACAATGCCAAATCTGAAATTTCCAAAAGATAAATGCTAAAACAACAGTAACACATATCTAAAATGAGATAGAAAGAAATAAGAACAGAGAAATAATATGCCAAAGCAACAGTTGATTTATTAAATATAAAATCTCCTTGCAAAAAAATACACAAAACAGAGAAGATGACAAAACAAAGCAACAGTTGGGTATATTTATTTGAAATAAAACACAAAACAAAGGATATTTAATCATTCAAACAAATGAAAAATGCAAACACAGAAGTTGCAATCGATGGTTTAGTCTAATGTATTAAAAAAAAAAAAGGAAGAAGAGGAAGAAGACTCACCAGCCACCGGTGAGTCTTTGAAAATAGTCGCCGGCGTGCAAACGATCGGAGAAGAAAGGTAAGGAAGGAGGAAGGCGATCGAGGGTTTCGGAGAAGAGGAATGGGCGGGAGACGGACGATCGAAGGTTTTTTCGTTTGCGGAGGGTTTCGTTACGTGTCTTACGATTGAAAGCGTAAGGAGGAAGTTTCTATTTAAGTTAATAAAAAAAAAACGAAACAACGTCGTTTTGCAAGGATGTTTTAAAAAAAAAAAAAAGTGCCCTAGGCGCGCGCCTTGTGAGCCTCGCACCTTGCTGAAAGGCACGGTTAGGCGCGCCTTATATTGTGGGCTGCGCCTGAACAAGGCGAGGCTCAGGGGTTGCGCCTATTTGCGCCTTTTAAATCACTGGTCACAGATGAGACTAAACCTTGGACTTTGAGGGGAGCACACCTTCAAAGCCCAAGTTTTCGACCACCACGCTATCTTTTGGGGACTGATATAATTAAATTTACCCAAACTCACCAGCTTAAGTTTTTGGGTTGATTGGTGATTTAACATATTCAACACTAATTTACAAGCAGACACAATAGGTATACATGCTATTATTCTTGTTAGCAATTTGTTTGAAGCAAATTATTTGATAAAAATCTAGGAAAGCAATTGTTATTAAATACTGAATCACTTTAATTAGTATCTGTTATGAAAACGGCAATCAACAATCGTAAAATGAAGATAAAGAAAATGCGAGAGAAGAACAAATACAGAAATTTACGTGGTTCACTAACAGTGTTAGCTAGTCCACGAGCAGAGACGGGGTGATGTTTGATTAAGGAGAATAAATTACAAAGTTACAGAATGAACATCATAATACGGCTAGGGTTTAATTTGAATTTATATATATGCACTCTCGTTAAACCCTATTACAGAATGCGTAAGCATTAAACAGAATGCAGATGTGCAAATACATGCGGAACGCATTGCTGCAATGCGAGATGCGCTAAGCGAATGCAGATGCGAATGTAGAATGCATTTTCGCAATGGGGGCGTTGCCCGCGCACCCCCGCTCGCTGACCGGGCAGCGAGACCCCTGACTACTAATCGTAGGGCATTGGTGCGTTCAAGGTATATCTCAACAGTATTAATGATTGATTTCACCAATCAGTTGACTCCAATCAATGTCACTAATTTGTTTCAATAAATGTCACTGATTGATTTCAAACAGATATGTTGATGATAAATATGAATTAGTTCATTCAATCACGCATCGATTGATTTTAATAAGTGTCATTGATTATTTTTAAATAGTGTCACTGATTGACTTCATTCATTGACATTGATTGCAAGTATAACAAATGTGAGATTATTTCTAGCGATCATGTATCAATTGGCTTCAATAAGTGATACTGATGGCAAATATGGAAAATATGAGGTTAGTTCAATCGATCGCGCCCGATTGACTTTAATTAATTTCATTGATTGAAGTCATAGACTTGGGGTGTTTTTGTAATTTTACCACGGTCATTCCTTTTTTTGCCATTCCTGCAATTTTTATATTTTGACTTTTGTAGAGTTTTTTTTGTTTCTTTTTTGATTATCCTTGCAAAATCCCCTTTAAATATTGTACTTGTTCCATTTTAAAATTTTTAATTTCTTAATCATGTGGGTTATTTTACCATTATTATTTTTTTTTATTATTTCCTTCCATATTTACATGATTAGTATCTTGTAATTAATCATATTGATTTGTAGAGGATCTTATGATATTGTGTTATTTGTTTCCTTATTTGTACTGTGAGGATTCTCTATTTAAGAATTCTCTTAGTATCTAAAATTATTCCTCTCTTTTTATTACTTTTACACAAATCATTATTTATTAAAAAATACTTTTGTGTAAAAGATTGCTTTTTAAAATTAAATTTTGAGAGAAAAAAAAAAGATAGAAGTAGTTACCAAATATATATATTATTGTTTCATGTTTTCCATAGAATCTCTATTTCATGTTTTTTGATAGAATCTGGTCGGTCTAAAATTTGTTGTCAATAAAGGTTGAAGTTAGGGAATTCTTATTTTTTTTAATATTTATTTTATTTTCTCTTAGATATGTTTTTTATTCAGATTGAATATTCTTTTTTTTTTTAGTTGTGTTGGTTGATATAATTAAATTTACCCCAGCTCATCAGGTTAAGCTTTTGGGTTGATTGGTAGTTTAACATAATTCAACAGTTGTATCTTATATTTATACTGATATTTTTGTATAGTTCTAAGAAATATGGACACTATGTTTTTGACAAAGTATCTATGATGAACACATGTCAGACATGGATACTTCGAGACATGTGTTCGACTCGAGAATTATGTGTCTTATTTTTATTATATTTTTAATTTTGGACACACCATGTCACTACACAGACACGCCATTTAAAACTCATACCTTTTAAGTGGTCGATGACACAACAACTAAGTCATGTTTGTGGCGCAGTCAAAGACGACATCCATCAAAGGTAGATGAACAAAAATGGAAAAAGTGCGAAAATGAGAAAGAGGGAAAAGGAAGCAAAAACTAGAATATTTTGGGAGTTAAACTTTCTTATAAATCATTTTTGTGTCCTTTTAGTAGACATTAAAGGATAGTGAGATTTTATTTGGATTTAAGTGGACTCTTATAACTATTGGGGTTAAATTCAAATGTAATTAAATTTTTATTTTTTATTTTAAATTTTTTTAGTTGGGTTTAATCTTTTAATATTATATAATAAAAAATGAAGAAATAACATATCTCCGACGTATCATATCGTAAATTTTTAAAAAATGGCGTGTCATCATTTCCTTCATGTCCTTGGGTTGAGGTTTAATGAAAAACACCAGATTTCTTTCATCCTTATATTTAGGGATTGGAACCAGTCTATTTTTTTAACTCTTAACTATTCCTTCAAATTTGTTTAGAATTCCCTAATATATGGTTTATACAATATTAATGTTAATTGATTTGTTTCCATAATCAAGTCCAGAACTTGTTGAGCTTCGTAATACTGATCCAGTTCTTATCATAAATCCTGTAGACGCGACTAAGGTTGTGTTCAGCTTGGTTTTCCAAATTCAAGATGTTTAGTACAAATGGATTTGTGACATAAGTCTAATAGTCTATCGATAGGGTTTTATTTTTTTGATAGGAAACGGGAAACTTTCATGATAAAATGAAAAATTACAGGAGAATGACAATGAAATTACAAAAAACCATTCCAATGAAAAAGAAGGGTATTAGTACTGTAGTCTTTAAAGGGTAATGATTTATGAGCCCTTGACATCGCAAGATATGTAATTGATTCAATAAGGTTCTCATTTGGAGGGACGTTATCTGCAAATAATCTGTCATTCCTCATTGTCCATATTTTCCACCAGAAAGCGTATATAAAGAGGAGCCATAGTCTTCTTGTTGTCTTTGAAAGGGTGGCCCTGTATAGTTAAAAGAACCAAGTCTTTGATGTTTCCCGGCCTAGTTATCTGCCATCCAAAAGATTTTAGAAGATAATCCCATAAGCTATTGGCCAATACACAGCTACTGAAAAGATGAATTTGAGATTTAGATTCATTATTGCACAGGGGGCAGATGCTAGGAGATAAGGACATATAAGGGCATTTTGCATGAAGATTTTCATGAGTATTCAAAGCCCCGTAGCTTATCTCCCATATAAAAAACTTAATCTTCTTTGGTTGTTAACCACTCCATATGTTACTATATATATCATTCACAACAGCTTGGGTAGAGGAGGTTAATTTATCCAGCAATGACTTGGTCGAAAAGGTTCCATCCGAGGTCAAAGGACCATTTCCATGTGTCATTCCTATTGTCAAGGGAAACACGGTCTAGCATATGGGATAGATCAATCCATTCTATAATTTCATCATCCTTTAAATTTCTTCTGATTTTCAAGTTCCATGCATCACTCTCTGAGTCCCAACATTCGTTAACAGAAGCTTGTTTAGCAAGAGATAGGTTATGAATAAGGGGGAATTTCAGATGAAGGGGAGCATCTCCAATCCAATTGTCAATCTAGAATAAGGCAATCATTCCCGATCCGATAACATGATAAATATTGGAGTAAATCAAGTGCTTCCATCTATCAATGAATTTCCAAGGGCTCTTTGTCGTTCGGATGCCTTTAATTTTAGCCTTGAGAGGAAGAGAAGATGACCCATATTTAATATCAATGCAGCTTCTCCATAAAGCATCTTTCTCAAGTGTGAATCTCCAATGCCATTTTGCCAATAAAGAGATATTCTTTTTGTGAATATCAATGATACCAAGTCCACCCTCTTTGATTGGTAGTTTGACCTTTTCCCATCTAATGAGATGGCAAGCTTTCTCCCCTTCCTTTCCTCTCTATAAGAAATTGCGAAAAAGCTTTTCAATCATCTTTGTGACTTTAGTTGGGGCTAAGAAAAGGGATAAGTAATATATGGGAACATTGATAAGGTTAGCTTGTATGAGAGTCAATCTGCCCCCCTTCAGAAACATGGAATGGTCCCCAATTCTTAAGTCGGTTTTTAATTTTCTCAATGACAGGATTCCAAAAGGATATGGATTTTGGATTCCCATTAAGAGGAAGACCCAAATACATGGTAGGCCATTGTTCAATCTTAAAGCCATAGGGCACAGCAAGTCGCTTGGATTCATCAGAGTCAATATTGATAGTAAGAAATTCAGTCTTTGCACAATTAATATTCAGCCCAGAAGCTTCCTCAAAAGATTTAACAGTATCAATCAAATTCTTCAATGAGTCAGTACTAGATGAGGAAAAGAGGATCGTATCATCAGCAAATAACAAATAAGTGCAGGAAAATCTTCTGTTGTTATGTTCAATTAAGAAACCTTGTATAGCACCATTCTCTTCAGCCCTTTTGAGTTGCCTACTTAAACAATCCGTAATCAATACAAACAGAAAAGGAGATAAAGGATCCCCTTGTCTAAGGCCTCTGGTTGCTTTGATCTTTCCTCTTGGTTTACCATTAATAATAATGGAGAAGTTAGCCGAAGTTAAACATCCCCTGATCCATTTCCTCCAAAGACTACCAAACCCCTTGTTCACAAGGATCAAACCAAGGAAATCCCAATCAACCATATCAAAGGATTTCTCTATATCAAGCTTGATGACAATCCCCTCGTTCTTTTTCCTTTGCCATTCATCAATGAGCTCATTGGCAATTAAAATGGTGTCAAGAATCTATCTGTTAGCCACAAATGCGGATTGCTATTCTGTAACAGTAGATGGAAGCACCGTTTTGAACCTCTCAGATAAAACACAAGCAATCACATTATAAAGGCAGGTAGTGAGACTAATAGGCCTATAATCAGCAACCAATCAGGCAATGTTCTTCTTGGGGATAAGGCAAATAAAAGTCTCGTTTAGGCTGACATTAATGATACCATTTTTAAAAAAATTGTTGAACACAATCTTGATATCATCCTTGATAATGTTCAATATATTTTCAATAAGAATTAACTTCTCTCGCATTACTGTGCTGATTTTTAACTGTCTGAGTACAACTGTCCATGAAACTGATGTCTAGACATCTTGATGCCAATCTTCTTATCTCAGTTCTCTTTTCTCAGGACATCTGTTCTCTCATTTCTCACCAGTATGCACGAATTAAGAAATAATTATACTCTGGCTTTCTTGGTTATTGGTGCAGAATTTCTTCAGAATATCACCTGGGTTTTGCTTTGCTGATGGACTTGCTTCATTGGCTCTTCTCCGGCAGGGGATAAAGGACAAAACAAGTGATAGGGTTTATGATTGGAATGTTACTGGTGCCTCGATATGTTATCTTGGTGTACAGGTTTGTATGTTATATGTACCCATTGCTTTTGGTACTAACTTTTATTATGACTAATTATCCAGATTTCAAGCCTACAAGGGGGAGTACTAGAGTGTTTGATATAATTAAATTTACCATAGCCCATCAATTTAAGTTTTTGGGTGACGTGTGATTTAACAATAATCTATAAATGCAATAGATTTGAGCTTATCTGATTAGTTTTATGTTTCTTCTTACAGTCTGTGTGTTTCTTTCTCTTAACTCTTGGTCTCGAATCGCTGCCTCTCCATAAATTTACTCCAAGTGCAGTTAAGCAATGGTGGATGAAGTGTTGGAGGAGCAATCTCGCAAATGATCAAATTGAAACTCCATCCCCTAGCTTGGAGCCCCTTCTTACACCTTCTCCTAAGTATTTTACTCCTCACTTTGATCTAGATGCAGATGTAACAGCAGAAAGAAATAGGGTTCTATCAGGTTCTACCGACAATGCCATTATCTGCTTGAGGAATCTTCGGAAGGTATTTTCTTTACACTCTTGTATTTAATTAATAGTGATGTGATTTTTGTACTTATAATACTTTTACAAAAGGATCATTGTGCAATGATGTATTCTTCTTCATCTGGTTTATGGAGGATGAATAAATACACACCTTAATCTTAAATTGTATGCCTTTTATTACTCATCTATATTAATTTGTGTTTCTTAGACCCTCTAAACCTCACACAAAATAAGGGTTAATTTACATATGATTTTCTTTTTTCTTCATTCCGTATAATCTCCCAAGATCCAACTAAGAAATCCAATGAAATCCAACCAATAAACGTTCTAGATGTAGTCATTGAATTTTCAAATTGAACTATGAAAGTACCAGAATCTAGCAATGGACTTTACTGTAGCAAAAGTCAACAATAAAATAACAGAATCAAGGTATAAAGCTTTCAATGGTGTAGCTTAAGTGACCAAAAGGAGAACTCCCACCCAGAATCGATCAAATCTTTATTATGAATGAAAAGTTCTTGAAGATGAGAGGGATTCTCTATTTATAGAAATTGAAAGCATACTAGGAAGTTGAAAAGGAGAGCTAAAATATAACTAAAAGTCACTCTCCATGTTTCTTACCGACTCTTAGAACTTCCCAACGTCCATCCTTACATTAATGCTTGGTACATTTTCATCCAAAATTCTAAGTTTTCTCAATCTAATTATTTTGATTTCTTCTTGGGAATCTTTCCTCGTGTTTTTGGTTTTCTCGAACGTTTCTTGGTTTATCCATCATTGTTGTATCAGTGGGCACTTGTTCATTCATTGTGACTTGATTCATTATCACTGGGCACTTCCTTATTCATTGTGAGTTGATTCATATGGTGAGATAATTGCCCTAACGCACGTTGCACATTAATCTTCCTTTTCTTTATTTCCTCCAACAAGCTCATCACCGATTGCAAGTATCGGTCCAAAGCTCGTTGAGTATTTGAAGAAGTTGCTGCCATCTCTTAGTTGTGATCTGTGCAAAAATATAAAGTGAGGAATATTTTCTCTCTATTAATTCATTGATAATAGGTGTTTCTTAAATAGAGAAACCCTCTCAATATAAATAAGGAAAAAATAATACACTAGGATAATATCCTTTACAAATCAATAATATATTAATTACAAGATACTAATCCAATAGATATGGAAACAAATAATATGAGAGTAATGAGGATAGCCAACATTCCCCCTCAAGTTGGTCTGAAGATATCTTCCATTGCCAGCTTGTCTATCATCTTCTCAAACTGTCGCTTAGGAAGACCTTTTGTAAAGACGTCAACCACTTATTCTGAAGTAGGCATATAACGAATACATATGAAGTAGGCCGTCAAGCATCCTAGCACGTCCAATCGTCTTCCCGAACTCCTGCTCCTGAAAGACACAATGTGAGTCACATAAAATAACACGGCAATTAGAATCTCTAGTAATCTTGCTAACTTAAAGTAAATTGCAAGCTAATTTGGGAACATGAAGAACAGATTGTAGTGTAAGGTGTGGGGATAACCTAATGGCTCCTTTTCCAGAAATAGGAGTAAAACTATTGTTCAAACATAAAGAGGAATAGTTTCTGTATTATTCAATGTTGATTGAGTGTTTCTTAAATAGAGAAACCCTCACTATACAAATGAGGAAAAAATAACACAATAGGATATTATCCTCAATATAATAAATAGATGATATTCACCCAATAAATATGGCTGCAAAATAATATAAGAATAATGAAGATAACCAACACTCCCCCTCAAGCTGGTCTAAAGCTGTCTGCCATTGCCAGCTTTTCTATCATTTTATCGAACTGTCGCTTAGGAAGACCCTTTGTAAGGACATCAACCACTTGTTCTGAAGTTGGCATATAGGGAATACATATAATTCCAGCTTCAATCTTCTCCTTTATGAAGTGTTTGTCAACTTTAATATGTTTCGTCCTATCGTGAAGGACTGGATTATGGGCAATAGAAATGGCTGCCTTGTTATCACAATACACACGTATCGGTGTTGATTGAGTAAACTTAAGTTCTTCCAACAGTTTCTTTATCCATATACCCTCGCAAATGCCATGAGCTAGTGCCCTAAATTCAGCTTTAGCACTACTTCTTGCCACTACGCTTTGTTTTTTACTACGCCATGTGACTAGGTTTCCTCCAACAAAGGAACAGTATCCTAAAGTTGGCCTTCTATCTGTAGTACTACCTGCCCAATCGGCATCTGTGTAGATTTCAACATGTAGATGACTTTGTCCTTTAAACAGTATACCTTTTCCAGGGGTGCCTTTCAAGTATCTCAAAATTCTATATACAGCGTCAAAGTGAGCAGGACCAGGGGCATGCATAAATTGACTGACAATGCTAACGAAAAAGGCTATATCAGGGCGTGCATGAGATAGGTAAATAAGTCTTCCCACCAGTCTCTGATATTTTTCTCTATCCTTTACCTATTCTTCTGTTGCCACTTGTAATTTCACATTTGGTTCAATAGGAGTTTCTGCTGGTCTGCAGCCGAGTAATCCAGTTTCTTCTAGCAAATCTATGACATATTTCCTTTAAGTTACCAGAATCCTAGTTTTTGATCTTGCAAACTCCATTCTCAAAAAATATTTCAGGACTCCCAAATCTTTGATTTGAAATTCATTTGCTAACTTTTTCTTTAGCGTAGTGATTCCCACATCATCATTGCCAATCACTATTATGTCATCAACATACACTATTAGAATAACCATCTTGTCATTTCCAGTGTGTCTGTAAAATATAGTGTGATCTGCTTGACTTTGAAGGAATCCATAACTTGTAACTACTTTCTCAAATCGTTCGAACCAGGCTCTAGGTGACTGCTTGAGACCATATAATGATTTCTTCAACATGCATACATTGTTGCTTCCATCATTTATTTCAAAGTCAGGTGGTGAGTCCATAAATACCTCTTTTTCGAGATCACCATTAAGGAATGTATTCTTGACATCGAGTTGATATAGAGACCAATCTTTATTAACAGCAATAGACAATAATACTCTAATAGAGTTAATTTTGGCCACCAGAGTGAAACGTTTCTTGATAATCGATTCCATAGGTTTGGGTGAATCCCTTAGCGACCAATCTTGTCTTGTACCTTTCAATACTCCCATCAGCATGGCATTTTATAGTGAACACCCATTTGCATCCTACTGTCTTCTTATCTTTTGGCAATTTGACTATTTCCCATGTGTGATTTTGTTTTAGCACATTCATCTCCTCCATAACTGGTAAATTCCAATTCGGGTCATCTAGAGCCTCCTGTATATTTCTTGGAACAAACAGATTAGTTACTAGAGGTAAAGGCCCTATAGGTGTCAGACAGTTTTTGTTGGTTATTTTCAGAAGATTTCCTTCCTTATTCATTTAAGTAATATCTTGTAATTAAAATAGTATCAATTGTAGATAATTTCTTCCGTATTGAACATTTTTACCATAATTGTAAATGGGGGTATCCTCTATTTAAAGAGACCTTTTTCCATTCAATAATACAAGGAAAAATATATTATTTTTTTCTCTCTGTTTACACAGTTTTTTATAGGATAAGTAATTCTCAATGGGATACTTGGTACAATTACGGGTTCTTTTCCTGTAAGCTATGGGAATATCAAGGTTTGAAACATTAGGCAGATTATTTTCAAGGGAAGAAGATGTGGAAGAGAGAATTAAAGATTGATTACCTGAATTATCAGGATCAGTTGTCGGGATAGTCGATTGGTTGTGTGTCAGATCAGCCATCTTACCCTTATTCATCTGGCTTAGCTTTCTCCTAGTATAAACTTGAAGTTCAGGTTGATTACTTTGTAGTGTTTCTCCCCCTGAGGAAGAACCTTCCGTATTGGGTATCGGAGAGTCAAGACTCACAATCTCACTATGTATGATGCTTGGAAGAGGTGACATATCCTAAAAATGCTCTTCAACTGGAGGTGTCTCCCCCTGAAGGGAAGTGGATTTAATAAAAGGTTGATGTTCAACAAACGACACATCCACACTCTCATAAAATTTTCGTGCTAAAAGATCATAACAACGATATTCCTTTTTATGGGGAACATAGCCTAAGAAAATACATTTATTGCCTGAGGATCCAATTTGGATAGTGAGGGGTTAGAAACATAAACAAAGGCAATACATCCAAAAACCTTGACTGGTAGGTCTGAGAAAATCTGGATTGTAGGAAAGATTGTTCTTAGGTTTTCTAGAGGAGTTCTAATGCCTAAGATCTTAGTAGGCATTCGATTTATGAGGTAAGTGGCGGTAAGAATCGCATCACCCCATAAATACTGAGGTACATGCATAGAGATCATGATGGCCTGAGAGACTTCCAACAAATGTCTATTTTTTCATTCAGTAATACCATTTTGTTGAGGAGTATTACGACAGGTTGATTGGTGATGAACTCCTTTAGCATGTAAAAACTCAGTTAGGTAAGTATTGAAATATTTGGTGCCATTGTCAGAATGTAAATGTTGAATTATGTTAAACCACCAATCAATCCAAAAGCCTAAGCTGATGGATTGGGGTAAATTTAATTATATCAA
>JBBMKA010000026.1:14679694-14704208 GCA_037833695.1 Sechiopsis laciniata | reverse complement strand
TAAGATTCAATTACATTTCGTAATAATCATGTTATTCAAGATCTTAGGATTCATGTTATGCATAAAATATCTAACAAGGAAATGCCTGATGACAATACCATAAGGCCTGATGACAATACCATGGTTCATAAAAGATGAACCTTGCAAAGAAAAAATTTGAATACAGGGCACAAATCGATCATAATTAACATACTATTGTAATGGATATTTTGTGGAAATGTGAGCAAGACGCTTTCAGACATCAAACCATAGAGATAATCATGAAGATATGTTTGTTGCATAGTATCTAGGGTAAATCGTTGCAAGAAGAATATTTGAAACTTTCTATGGTGAACAATTGGACAAAGAAATAGTACTTTCATGCACAAGACGGGGGACTTTTTCTTATACAGATTGACCTCCTATAAGGTTTAGAGCATATAAAGAATCTCATGTAAGCTAATTATCGCCAAACTCAGACACGGATAACTCGTCTAAGCTTAGACCCTTAATATATGAGCGAGTCATTGACCCATGCTGGTTTGGCAACTTAGCAACATGTTTGACACTGTCAATGAGTGGTCGAGGATAAACTTCAATGTAATTGGGTAATGCAATAGAACAGGGCATGTGGATGACCCTAGCAAGAAAAATGTGTTAACTTTTCTCTCACCATCGTGTTTCTCATTGAAAGGACAAATAGTCTCATTAAAAGCAACGTTATTAGATAGAAACATTTCATTAGTTTTCAAATTAAGCCTTTAACATAAAGCGGGAAGCTAAAAAATGTGCATCGAATTGATCGAGGAGAAAACTTATATTGATGTTTCATTAGTGTGGATGCAAAGGCTAAGCAACAAAATTTTTTTATGGACCAATATTATGCAGTTTTGTCATGAAGAAGCTTAAATGGAGTTTTCCATTTTAATATCGAGGACGGTGTTCTGTTACTCAAGTGCATTGTAGTCAATATGCATTCACTCCAATAGCGTAAGGGGACATGTGACAGAAAGAAGATGACTCTAACAACATTTAAAATGTGTAGATACTTTCGTTCCACAACTGCACTTTGGTCTTGCTACACACAAAATTTCATGTTCCACACCCTTCTTTTAAAAAATTAAATGGAAGACAACTTCAACGCATTTCTGATATGACAAGCTTTATGACCTTTTGATAGTAAGTCTCAACAAACTTAAAAAATTGAAGAATAATCTAATAGCATCTTACTTGTGTCTTATTAGAAATACCTATGTGTATCGATTATAGTCATAAATTATAGTAAAAAAAATATTTGTATCCAAAGTGAGAAGCAATTGCAAAGGAACCCCATAAATCTAATTGAATGAGGTCAAAAAGAGCGCTAGAGATATATAGTTGGAAATAAAATGCACACCATTTTACTTAGCCAAAAGGTAAACATTACCCTAAGTCATCATCAATAGAATCTAAAAATAATGTTTTTTTAAATAGTAAATCTAGAGACAGATGGGTGTCTAAGACGTGAATGCATTCCATAAAACAGTTGAAAATTAGATTTTTTTTTTTTTTTTCTTTTTTTACCCCTATCTCAAATTAATTCATTTTAATTAATTAATTAATGTTTTGATGATAACAAACTTGATTTTTATTTACTAATAATTTTGGAGTTTGAAGTGTTTATTATGTAAAGTTTGGAGAGACGATTCCAACACTTTTTGAATCATTCAAATCAGAGTTAAAATGAGGAGGATATGGACAAATGAAAATTGAAGAAAAAATAGCCTATGAAAAAAATACGAGATATTTCTTTACCTATTATTTCCTTTCAAACCTAAACTTTTTCAATTTCATCTTCATTCAATCCTAGTCATATATCACCTTTGTCTTAAATTCAATGACAATCATTCATCATATCTTCATCAAATCTCGTTTGTCGATGATTTTGCCCTAAATCTAATGGACACCTTTCATCTTCTCTCCATTAAATTCATAGTCTCCATAACTAAAATTCTACAACAACTATTCTTAATCTCAAAGCTTCAAACAGTTTCATTTGCTTCACACATTCTTGAATCAGTGCATTGCAAGTTTTGTGAAGAAACTATCAATGTCAAACTTGCGTATTTTGCCTACGAGACGTGCTTTGTTAGAGTCATTTTTATTTGTTATTTGAGATTTTTATTAAGGTGTGGGGTATACCTTGGGTTGTGAGAAAATGCAATTGGTTTAATCCTGCACCAGTGAAAAGGATTTGGTTTTCTCTTTAGCCTAAGAAAAAGAGGGTTAGAGTGGTTTAATCATGAACCCGGTAAAATGATTAAAGTTTCTCTTTAACCTAGGAAAAAGAGGGTTGTGTAGGTTTGGTTTTCACCAAGAGAATCATATAGTAAAACACCCAAGGAGGAGCCTTAGGGAGTGGATTAGAGATTTTCGAACTACTATAAAACTTTGGTGTCTCTCTTTTCCCTTCTTTTACTTTTCGCTATTTAATTCTTGCATATTAATATTTTATTGTTGGGTGATTTTACTTTAACAAGTTAAGATCACAAATATTATTTTCAAAGAACTTAAAAGTTAACAAACTCTATTCACCCCTCTAGTATTGTCTTTCGATCCTACAACTTTTTCATAACGAAAATAGAATTCAAAGAATTTAAAGCATGACCATCTATTACATATAGACAAAAATTCAACACTTACTAATCATCTTTGAAGCTGCCTTATCTAGAATCAGACAACTATCAGACGAGAAAGTGACAATCATATTTCTATTTGAAGTTTGGGCACTAATTGATAACAAATTATAATTAAACTTGGAGGCCTAAAAAATATGTTTGAGAGTAATCAATCCATTAAAAAAGATGGTGCCTACAAAATTTACATGGATTCACTTCTTATTGGCTAATACTATGCTAGTTTAACATTTTCTAAATTAGAAAAAACATGATTGGAATAAAGAAATGTGGGTCAAGGCCTAGAGCCTAGAGTCCATTGACCATAAAATTTAGGTGAATAAATACATGTTATATTAATGGTTGAAGACCTAAGTATAGCCATAAGAAAAAAAAAATTGCAGGTGTAGGTTAATTAATCGAGAGTACCAATTTTGTACTACCTGAGAATATTTGTTTATTGAGAAGAGGCCTGCACCGAGAAAAAGCTTGCACTAAAAGAAAGAATTGTGTTGCAAGATAATCTAGTGGTCGAGAATATCCCACCTACCATAGACCAAAAAGTCATTTAGGCACATGGTAAACCTAAATCATGATATGGGTGAAGCCTACTCTTGACACAAGCTAGTAGGGGGTGTGATTTATCTGGACTTGGGTTGTACCATGGTGAGAGCCACCATTGGACGAACTGCCATATTGTAAATATTTCTTTACTACACATGTGTAGACTTAGGTTGATGTCAAGGAGTAGGCCTTCTACTGACAAAGTGTGCAGCTGCATGCGGTATGTGCAGAGACATTCCAGGCTTAGACGAAGAGCTCTATTTGACCTTCTAGCATTTGCATACATTTCCTATAGTTGTTGGACATGGTGTAGTCCCATGAGTTTAGCTCGTATGGTTAAGCTAAGGGTTTGAGACCTCGAGATCATTTATGCTCCTGTGTTATAAAGACCTGACTCTATGTTAGGCAAAGTTTGCTCAATGCCGATAAATATAATCAATCCAAATAATCCAACAATTCAGACAATTATATATTCTTGCCTTTCCCAAATCAAGTTTGAGTTCCAAATTACACAACAGAATTACCAATTTGAAACGACCCGTTTAAAAGCAAAGATAAATTAATCTAAACTGCCAAACAACAAGAACGATAAATAATAAAGTTAGGGATGAGAAATAGACACCGAATTTATATTGGTTCACCCAATAATGGCTACCTCCAGTCTTCTGCTATCAATGCAGGTTCTACTAAAATATCAGGGAGAAAGTAATAAGAGTTTACAAGGCTCACAAGAATGATTTCTCACTTTTCTCTCAAAGAAAAGACTCACGAACTACTCAATACAATTGTTATCAAACTCTTCAATGAAACATAAAACACTCTTCAAATAAACTCACAAAAAATTGAAAAACAATTTCCAATTTTCTTCTTCTCGTTGTGCGGCTACTCATTCACTCACTGACTTGCGGCTGCTCCTTTTGGAACTTACGGCACACAATTTTTTTTCACTTTACACACACACACATATATATATATGTTGCGGTCATAGGGAAATTCAAATAAAATGCTAACGAGCCCACATGGGCCCATTCTTGTTTTTTATTCACAATATAACAATCGCCCACTTGAAGACAAAACAAGCAACATGTCTTCCCTGCAACGGTAGCGACTCCTCTCTACTTATGGAGAAATCCAACTGAAATTATACAAAACTTTAGTTTATCAACAAGAATGGTCTTGGTAAACATATCAGCTGGATTCTGCCTTCCTAGAATCTTTTCAAACATTGACAATCCATCTTCTAAAGCTGGTTTGATAAAATGGTATCTCACATGTATGTGTTTCGTTCTTGAATGAAACACTGGATTCTTTGCTAAATGAATAGCACTCCGACTGTCACACTGCAAAGTCCCATTTCCCAGTTTCAAGCTAAGTTCACTAAAAAAGGACTGAAGCCATATCATTTCTTTACTTACCTCGGTCATTGCAACATACTAAGCTGCTGTAGTAGAAAGAGCTACTATCTTCTGCAATCTTGAAACTCAGCTAATTGCAGTATCACCAAAAGTAAAAACATACCCGGTTGTACTTTTCCTGCCATCTGTATCACCTGCCGTATCTGCATCCACATAACCCTATAGTTTAAAATTTTATTTTTTAAAATACAGAGCATAATCTATTGCCCCTCTCAAATATCTGAAAATCCACTTAATTGCATCCCAATGTTGTTTCCTTGGATTACTTATGTACCTACTGATAACTCCCACTACATGTGCAATGTCGGGTCTTGTGCAAACCATAGTATACATCAGGCTTACTATAGTTGAAGCATATGGCACTCTAGCCATATTATTTCTGTCTTGCTCTGTAGTGGGTGAGTGCTCCTTAGATAATTTAAAGCGACGAGCTAAAGGAGTACTCACGGGTTTTGCATTTTTCATGTTAAATCTCTTTAACACCTTTTTCACATATTCTTCCTGTGACAAAGTCAATATACCATTTTTTTCTCTCAATCCTCATTCCTAATATTTGTTTGGCAGCTTCTAAATCTTTCATATCAAATTCTTGAGATAATTCACTCTTTATCTTTAGAATTTCCTGTTTGTTCGCACCTACTATCAACATATCATCAACATATAGCAGTAAAATAACATACGAGTTACCTTGAGACCTTATATAGCAGCAATGATCTGCTTGACATCTTTGAAATCCATTGTTGCACATGAAACTATCAAACTTCTTATACCACTGTCTGAGAGCTTGTTTGAGATCATACAAGCTTCTCTAAAGTTTGCAAACCCTTTTCTCTTTTCCCTGAATTGTGATTCCCTGTGGTTGTACCATGTAAATTTCTTCATTCAAATCTCCATGAAGAAACACAGTCTTTACATCCATCTGTTCTAGGAATAGATCTTCTTCTACCACTATAGACAATACAGTTCTAATCGTAGTTAGTTTAACTACATGAGAAAATATCTCATTAAAGTCAATACCTTCCTTCTGTTGAAAGCCTTGCTTTGTATCTTTTGCTACCATCGGGTTATTGCTCGATTCTATAAACCCACTTATTCTGCAAAGCTTTCTTACCTCGGGTAACTCAGCTAGTTGCCATGTCTGATTCCTCATAAGAGAATCCATCTCATCTTTCATGACCAACTCCCACTTGTCAGAATCTTCAACTTAAACCGCCTCATCATAATATTCTGGTTCACCACTGTTAGTCAATAATATATAATTAAGAGTAGGCGAATACCTTTGTGGTGGTCTCATAGTCCTGTTAGACCTCCTAACAGGACTATGAGACCACCACAAAGGTATTCGGCGTTCTCAGAACTTCTTCATGTTCCATAGTTTGCTTATCATTTTCAATAATTGAACCTTCAGTTTCTACAACTGTTTCCTCAGTTTCCACAACTGTTCATCTAGAGTAACTATATTCTGATCTTCAATCCTTGTTGTTTTGGTCTTAACATCAGGAAGACTTATATACTGAGTCTTCTCTTCTTTACTCTCATCTATATTTGAATAAAAAATTGTTGTTCTATTCTTCTTCATTGAAGATCACATCCCTACTTCTGAGTATCTTTTTGTTTTCGTCATCCCAAAACTTGTAGCCCATCTCAGCACCACCATATCTAATAAAATAACATTTCTTGGATTTGGCATCTAGTTTACTCATTTCTGCAGCATCAATGTGAAGGTAAGACAAACAACCAAAAACCTTTAGATGAGAAAGGTTTACCTGTTTATCGCTCCATACTTCTTCAGGAAATTTAAAATCCAGTGGTATGCTCGGGCTTCTATTGATCAAATAGGTTGCCGTATTGATTGCCTCAGCCCAAAACATCTTAGGCAATCCTGCATATAATCTTATGCTTCTGGCATGCTCATTCAGCGTCCTGTTCATTCTCTCTACCATACCATTCTATTGTGGTGTCCCTGAAATTGTCTTTACCATCACAATACCATTGTCTGCACAATATCTTTTGAATTCCCCACTAACATATTCATCGCCGTTATCTGACTTCAAGCTCTTGACTTTTAAACCTGTCTCATTCTCAACCATAGACTTCCAAGTTTGAAAACATAAAATACATCAGATTTATGTTTGAAAAAATAAGTCCATACCTTCCTGCCTGAGTCATCTATGAAGGTCACATAGTATATGGAACCACCAATGGAAGATACTTCAGAAGACCCCCACACATCACTATGAACTAACTCCAACCTCGTTGGTTTTATCTTTGCTCCTATCTTTGAGAAACTGACTCTTTTCTGCTTCCCAAATACACAGCCCTCACATAACTTGTGTTCAACTACCTTCAGTCTCTGTAACTTTCCTGCAGAGTGAAGAATTTTCATACATTTTTCACTCATGTGTCCTAAAGTATTATGCCACAAATCAGTTTGACCTGAATAATCTACAACTGCCACCATGTCTTTGTCATTGTTGCTAACATAAAAAGTTTCTGACTTCCTTCCTCAAGCAATCACCATGGCACCTTTTGTAACCTTCCAATTTCCTTGGCTAAAGTATGTCTCAAAACCATCACTGTCAACTGCCTTACAGAAATCAAATTCTTCATCATATTTTGAATGTGACGTACCATGCAAATTTTCCAAATCGAACAATTTTCCATTTTCAATCTTACGTCACCGATTCTAATGATGTTTAAAGGTTCCTCATCAGCTAGATAGACCTTTCCATGATTTCCTGCAACATAATTCTCAAGAATGTCATGCTGACCTGTAGTATGAAACGACGCACCTGAATCTATCACCCATGTTTCATGAGCACATTCTACTGCCAAAACTAGAGCATCTTGTGCCTCATTAGCAACAACATTTGCACCAGCTTCATTGCCCTCAGTTTTCTTTGGGGCCTTGCAGTTTCTTCTCAAGTGTCGTGTCTTACCACAATTCCAAAACTCAAATCTGTCATTCCTAGACTGTTTTTCGATTTACCTCAATTCTCTTGACCCCTGTTATTACTCCTTCTATCCACAGAATCTCTAACTTGTGAAAAATCCAATTTCTCATTTCCACATGAATTCAAAATTGCGGCTTTCATAGTTTCTCAACTGTCAAGTAAAGATCTCAACAACAAAATCGTATTTACTTCATCTGTAAAATCTAAGTCAACAACAGCTAATTTCTTTATCAATAAATCGAACTCATTAATATGGGCAGTCACATATATACCTTCGGCCATTTTTAAATTAAAAAATCAAGTTGCAAGATAAACCTTATTATTTATCGCGGGTTTTTCATACATCTTTGATAAAACTGTCATCAACTCTTCTGTAGTCGTCGCCTTCACAACACTACTTTGCACATTCTTTGTCAAAGTCAGGCGAATGGTACCCAACACTTTTCTGTCCAACTTTTTCCATTCAGCTTCTCCCATATCGTCAGGTTTTCCTTCCAATGGCAAATGCAAATCTTTCCAATACAGATAATTCAATATCTGACCCTTCCAAAACGAAAAATCTGTTCCATAAAAAATTACCAATTTCTCATCTCTTCCAGTCATCGTTCTACAACTTGATGCTCTAATACCACTTGTTAGGCAAAATTGGCTCAATGCCGACAAATATAATCAATCCAAATAATTCAACAATTCAGACAATTATATATTCTTACCTTTCTTAGATCAAGTTTGAGTTCCAAATTAAACAACGAAATTACCAATTTGAAACGACAAGTCTAAAAATATAGATAAATTAATCTAAACTTCCAAACAACAAGAACAATAAATAATAATGTTTAAGGGATGAGAAATAGACACTGAATTTATACTGGTTCATCCAATGATGGTTACCTCCAGTCTTCTGCTACGATGCAAGTTCTACTAAAATATCAGGGAGAAAAGTAATAAGAGTTTACAATGTTCACAAGAATGATTTCTCACTTTTTTTTTAAAGAAAAGACTCACGAATCACTCAATACAATTGTTTATCAAACTTTTCAATGAAACATAAATACTCTTCGAATAAATTCACAAAAAATTGAAAAACAATCTCCAATTTTTCTTTTTCTCGTTGTGAGGCTGCTCATTCACTCACTGCTTGCGGCTGTGCTCCTTTTACAACTTACGACACACAATTTGTTTTCACTTTACATATATATATGTTGCGGCTGTAAGGCAAATAAAATAAAATGCTAATGTGGGCCCATTCTTGATTTTTATTCACAATATAACACTCTAGATATTGAACCTTTACTTATGCATGCTTCAGATCAATATTTATTCAAACTTGTAGGAAAATGCTTTGGCATAAATATTTCAAGAATGAAACAATCCAACATAGAAAATCGTAAATAATTTTGGGATCCATAACAAACACATTTATTGAAAATAATTAACAGAAATAAATAGAGGTCAATAAAAAAAAAAACATATATATATATATGCAATAATTTAACATGAGCTAAGTCCGTGGTATATCCCAGCACTTTCAACTCAATCATCCTGGTATAATCCCGTACTTGAAACAATATTTCAGAGAAAGGAGCAAGTATTGGAAATACCCAATAAAAACTCGCCTAAAGGAATACAACATACATAAGGCAACAAAATCAAATGAGCAGGTAAACATGCATTACTTAGACAGATAAAGCAAACAATAATTACTAACATCATAAGTCAGGGAGCACTAGGAGTGTTCATGAAATAGCCAAAATCTGATTTAACCGATAAAAATTGACCAAACCGACGTCGGTTGATTTTATTAAAAAGTCAGTATGTGTCGATTTTCTATATATAAAACCGACTAGTGGATCAGTTGGAGTGAGTGGTTAAAAATTTCTAACCGAACCGACTGAAATTCACATTTACAAAATTAGTTTGAGTATTCACCGCAATGTACACAAAATTGGTGAACAAATGATGTGACAACACAATGCATAAGGTGTAATTATTACTCTTCACTATATTATTATTTTATTATGATCGAGAATATAAGTATTATTTTTATAAAATGTAATAATTACTGTTTTTATAAATAATATTAATAAAGAAAAAATGATCATTACTTTTTAATACTTAAATAAATTTATAGCTTTAAGTGTACTTTTTTATAATTTATATATTTATCTTTTCTCCTTTTTTACCATTTACAACATTCTCTTACTCAAATTCATCTCCATTTTCTTTCTTTTACGTCCTCCTTTTCTTTTCTGTCTATTTTTCTTCTTCTTTTCTGTCTCTTTATATTTGCATCACAACTTCAACCATTTTTTGCCTTATTGTTTTTTTTATTTTCTTTGTTTTCTTTGTTCATCAAAGTAACGAAAAATAGATTGACTGAACTTATGGTTGGTCGGTCGATTTTTCTAACTACAGCAAAATCGTCGAAAACAATCGATGTTAACTGACTTGTCGGTGGTCAGCGTTAGTTTTCTTCCAAAACCAACACCGACGAAGTGATGAACACCCCTAGGAAGCACAACTCCTAAATCACAACTAATCCATTACTAGGGGCTGCGTCCCTTAAAGCTCAATCCTATAGCAATCCACATCACTTGGATCACAGACCTTTAGCTCAACCTCAAGAGCTAACACGTCAACTCAAAGGCTAGAACTCTACCTAGAAATGGTGTGCAAATAATACAAGTCGAATGGAGCTCTCCACCTAAGCTCGGTACGTCTCTACACACTGCATACAACTACGTGCATGAGTCAGTAGAAGACCTACTATCTAACCACAGTGTAGATCGACACATGCCTGTACTCAAGATAGATACACCATTTAGTGACTCATCCAATGGTGGCCATCACCATGGCACAACCCAAGCTCACATGTATCGCGCACCTAGGGTAGTTTGAGTCAGGTAGGCTTACACCCTAAACACACCCCTAGTGATACGTGTGCCTGAAAATGAATGATGACAAGACTAAAACTACACATGATGATAAGAGTACAACCTAGTCCTGTCTACATGCTTAACCTATCATATCACCATAGGAAAACATAAATGAAAGACTACACACAAGCATCTTAGCATGATACTAACAATCAATACGAGCAGAGCTGACACGCTAGCCTATTAGATGATATCCAAGCCCCGACAACATGCAATGGGCAAAAGTAGTAAACAAACATACAATTTTCTAAACTAACATGCTACAGAACATACAGGTCACTAAACATGCGTTCACATCATTCTCATAACAGGTAATAATTATCAAACATACAAGCCAACCACATCATTAATCTAGTCACAATGTATGAAGTCCACACAACTCACTAGAGGAAAGCCTTTACCTGGTTATTTATTACCGAATCAAACAATCCTTAAGCTCTAAACATGCAACAACCCCTAAACGTAATTACCTAATTAAACAACTTTAGTCAGGCACATAAATCTTTAGTTGACCATCCCACCCATATAGCTACTCAAACAATGGTGGTCCTTAATTAATTAACCATGGTCCATGGATCTACACTTTTCACTAAGCAAATCCCCATACTTCTAACTAGCAAAGTAGATCTAGAGATGTCTATGGGGCGAGGTTGGGAAAGTCTCTGCCACCAAAATCAATTCTCGTCCTCGTGAAATTCACCATTTTTACGTAGGGATTGGGGCAAAGATCCCCAGCGATTAATTTTTTGCTGTTCATTTTTTTTTTTTTTTTTTGAATAATAATCTTAAATCATTTATTTTCTTAGAAAATATCTATTAAGTTTCAACTATATTATTAATTATTAAGAAAAAATATTTATTTGAATACAAATTTCACAAACAAATGTTTTTTATCTAAAATTTAAAGGGATAAAATGAGGGGAAAATATTGTTTTTTAAAAAAAAAAAATGTAAATAGAGCAGAGATTGTGGATGGGAAATTCATTTCCTATCTCTAGCCTCGTTTAACAACGGAAAATTTTTCTCCGGCCCAAATTCCCCACCTCGTTAAAGATGGGTTCCCGCAGGCCAATGAACATCTTTAATTAGATCCTATAACTGTTCCATTAATCATTAACACCTGGCCCTTAATTTAATTGTTACTACATGCTCATCGGTTAATTATTCTAACTAAAAAAATCAATGGATTAAACAGGTCAATGGGTCAAAGAAAGGAAATACAAAATTACCATGTGTTCGAACTAAGATTCAGCACGGAATTCAAGACGGTGGCACGTGTTGCACAGGTACCAGACCAGAAATAAAAACTAAAATATTTTTAAATTGTTAAGAATTAGAATTATTAATTTTATTTTTATTATTTTTTTAAAATTTTTAGTTGGCATTTAAAGAATTGTGAAATTTTGTTCTTTATTGAATTGAAATAGAACTCATAACTAACTGGTAAGTTGCATGCAAATTGAACTTTCATGTTATCTTTATTTTCATTAACTTTAGTAAATAAAAAAACTAAAATATTTTAGATTAGGTGTTTTAATAATATATCATAAAAATAATAATAAATAACGTGCCCGACGTATTCACGTCTTGCATTTTTAAATAATAGTGTGTATTCGTATTCGTGTCGTGACCTTATCTCGTATCTCATGTCTGTATCCATGTTTCTTAGCTGCACATAACGAGATTTTATTTTTATTTTTATTTTTTTGCCCTTTTCTCAACTCTGTATCTAAAATCTACACTGTAAATATAGATATGAATGTTACAGGGCATCAATATTTAAAGCATTTTTCCACTTTGGTTATTAGTACAGATGAAACCAAAATTGAAGGCAGGAGATTAAAGGGCAATATAAATTCACAACCTCATCATATGTTTGACTCGATAAATTCTCTGTAATCGCTCTTCATTTTCACTCCTGATATATTCCTACATAACAATCATAAAATTTAGTCAGAAATACACCTAATTGCCAGGCCAAACACTCCATTAGATGAGGACATCCCAAATTTACGAGTGATTTAAAGGCATACAAGACTAGACTTAAAAGATGGCAAATTCAAGAAGTAAAAAAGTAAGTCTCCGTTTGATATCCATTTCGTTTTTCGTTTTCTGTTTTTATTTTTAATATTTTTAAAATAAGTTTGTTTGATAACCAATTTTAGTTTTAGTTTTTAAAATTTTAAAAACGTTTTTAAAATATTAAAAATGTTCTAAAAACTAAAAAAAATAGAACATGATTTTGTTTTCAGTTTTAAAAAAGTATGAAAAAATCAGGAATAAATAGTAAAAAACTAAAAAAATCAAAACAAAATGTGAGGTTTGAAAACAAAAAACAATTATCAAACATGTTTTTTTATTTTTAGTTTTTAAAAATATAAAACTAAAATCAATTATCAAACATATATGGTTTTTATTTTTTAAAACAAAAAACCAAAAATGAAAAACTAGAAACAAAAAAAAAACAAAAAATGAAATGGTTATCAAACCGGGCCTAACCGTTTGGCTTTTTTTTTTTTTTTTTTAGTTTGTGAAGTTTAAACTTGTATTTACTCAAATTTTCTACCATCTTCTTTCAAGGTAATATGTAAATCATAATTAAAATTTCATAAACCAAAACAAGTATTTGAAAACTATTTTTTTAGACCCCGTTTGATAGCCATTTTGTTTTTGTTTAATGTTTTTGTTTTTAATTTTTAAAAAATAGGTTTGTTAGGTAACTAATTTTGTTTTTGTTTTTAAAATTTTAAAAACATTTTTTAAATGTTAAAGGAATTCTAAAAACTAAAAAAAAGTAGCTTTTAAAAACTAAGTTTTTATTTTATTTTTTTTCCAAAAAAAATGCTACAAACGTGATACAACAAGCCACAAATAAAGTTTGGATCCGCAAATTTGAAGTTTATTAGATCAATAATATTCTAAAATAGTTTTTAAAAAACAAAAAACAATTATCGAACATGTATGATTTTTATTTTTTAAAACAAAAAACAAAAAACAAAATGATTATCAAATGGGCCTAGTAGTTGCAGCTTAAATTTCATAAACCAAAATCAAATGGTTATACAGCCTAAACATCCTAAAAAAGAAAAACATAGATGAAATCTGTGAGTGGGTAGAAAATAGGATAAACTGACATGAACTGTTGACAAAATATCCCAATACTCTAACACCTATTCTAAATGACTTTTTAAGGGTTTTTAACAGTTAAAAACCTTTTGTTAAATACTTAGAAGTGGAAAGTTCTTCCTTAAACTCAGAAGTATCAACAAATATGATTTTCATGTGACACAGACAATGGAGAAAGGAAAAATATGAATTCACAAGTGGAGTGCATCATTCAGATATGATATAATGTATGATGAACAACAGACCTGACCATCTCCTTATTTTTGAAGAACTGCACACAAGGAGTGCCCATAATCCCAGCTGCTTCTGCTATTTCTTGGTCTTCCTCAATATCAATTTCAACTAAATGCACACTTTCATCAAATTCATCTATCACCTGGAAAATATACATTCATGAAGCCCCAAATAACATCAATGATTAATTATTGAACAGCATCATCAGAAAAACCAAACAGATAACAGTCAAATTTATTGTCGAACGCGCCAAAACAAATATAATCTATTGCAGTAACCAACTCTGCAATTTAATTGCAAGTTCAGGTTAAAATAACAGTATATGAACTAGAATGAAGACCACTGTGTGCAAATGGCTCAGTGTAAGATTACACACAAAAAGTTAAAATAAAAATAAAATGAAAAAAAAAAAAAAAAACCATCAATCGGTAATACATAGATAAAATCATTATAAGACCTCTTTTGTTTATTTCAGTTAGTTATGTAATCTGCGCTTTTCATTAAATGAATGCTCATTCGACCTATTGCCTTAAGAAGTAAAAAAGTACTAGGTTTTTAAAGTTAAACTAACCATGAAAAATATCAACCAAACCAACCAAAGTGATCCTATTTCAAAAAAAAAATCATTTTAAAACCAAAGTAACCACAAATCAAACATTCATTGGACGAATGAAAGAACATAAGGGTAAACAACAAAATGCTCAAAATAAAAGGGAACCCAAACGCCAAAAGAAGCAGAACTTCAGTGGCATCTTGTATGATCTAATAACCATGAGGTTACGGGTTCGAATCTCACCCCAGTTGTTGTTCAGTTCCAAAAGGGAACCCAAACATTAACTACAAAAAGGGACTTCGATCCAAATGAACAAGAACAAGACCATAACTACAAGGTTGAGTAACAATGCCCACAAGGAAGCATTAAACCTGACAAGCTCCCAAAACAGCTCACCCAACTTCTCCTTCTCCCTAAAGATCCTATTGTTCCTCTCAAGGCAAAGCACCTTCTCCATCAAAAACCAACCAAAAACACCAAACAAACTCCACCAACAACCCTAAAGGTAGTTAGCAAATTGGCACTCCTACGGTAAATGAGTCAGATCCTACATCACAACAATGAACAAATTAAATATAATTTCTATAACAGTCACTGAAATAATACATGCGAACTGGATGAGTTGATCCTACATTCAAGCCAATGAATAACTTAACATTTTCTACCTTGCTGAGAATTGGCTTCAGAGTCCTACATGGGCCACACGTTGGTGCGGTATATAGTACACATATAAGCCTGGGGCTTTCGTGGTACAGTTTCCGAAGAGCATACTGTCGAAACATAAATGTAAGAGAGAAATATTAAAATTTGAGTTAATGACAATAAAAAACAAAAATTGAAAGCCACAACCGTAGAAGAATAAAATGTTATATCAAAAGGTTGTAACATAATTACGGAAACAGGAGAAAAATACAGACCTGGCCTTTATGCTTTGTAAGTGTGATATCAAAACCCTCTTGAACATCCCTGTTTGTTGGTTCTTTTTTAACCTCTTCCGTTTGGGGCTGCCAAAGTAAATACAAGAACAATCATACTAGTGTCATATGCAACCTGGCTGAGAATTCTTACTCCCAAAAAAAGATAGTAATTCGAACTATGGTATATGCCAACTGGCTGAGAAGAAACCATTCAGCCAACCAACTTCAACGGGGTTTCAATACCTGGTGGAACTCAATAAGAAGATTATTGCTCACAAGATAGCGCTCAACTGATAAAGCAGCAATGCATCCAGATCCAGCAGCTGTTATAGCTTGCCTCCATTCATGATCCTGAGAAAGTAACAAGAAACAAATTTAAAAGATGATACAATTAAATATCAATCTCATGGTTTTCCTAGAAAAAAGATGGATAGAAATTGGATAATGAATTTGACTAGGGAATACTTTTGGTGCATCTATGTCACATCTCAGATTCACAGCTTGTAAACATGCTCAAGTTGTCAGCATAGTTTTTCAAGAAATATTTTTCCTATTTAGTTGATTTTCAAACATCAAAGACCGCAAAACACATACATTAAGATGAAAAGATCCTGAACTAATATGTTCCAAGAGCACGCAATCCTCTACCTGGAGAAGTTATGGGTTGCCCTGGAAACATTAGAAAAGTGGCACTTCACGTTTTCCTAAAATTCCATGTCATTTTCCATAATGATTTGATTACATAAATGATGAATGCAAAACTTATGACGTATGAGTGGATGTCAAAACTGAACAGAATTAAACCTATTTTATTAAAAGGTTAAATTAATTATCAACTCATATTGTTTCTTTTCATTTAACAATGAATAGTTCATTTCATGTTCAAACAAAAATTACAATTTTGATCTGATCTTCTTGTTTTCGCTCAAATAAAATATTTATTGTCCTTGCATTTTAGATAGAAAACTTTGTTCTATCCAAGACTTTCCTTTCTAACGATCAAAACATACAAAAAAAAACCCCCATATGGTGTGCTTCAAAGACAATTCTGATGCAATAATCAAGAATGCACTTTCAGGAGGAAAATACCTGCACATCTCCAGCTGCAAATACACCTTCCACAGAAGTTTTTGAAGTACCATCCTCCACTAACACATACCCAGAGCTATCAAGCTCAACCTGGCCTTCCAATAACTGGCTGTTTGGTGAATGGCCTATTCCATAAAATAAACCCTTTGCCTCAAGCACAGATTCTTCCCTGGTATCATCTTTTCGAACTAAAATGCCAGACATTTGCCCCTTTGTATTGCTAACAATGTCCACAGCCTCCGTATTAAAGTGCAAGGTAACATTTGGACAGTTGAACACTCTGAAACATTCGCGATAATCAACCTGTTATACAAACATTCAAGGAGTTGAAAACTCACATACAAATTGTTTATCAGTAAGCCTAGACATAGTTGGGAGTCAATATAAAAGGCTGCAGACAGTCAGAGACCATTTAAGGCAAGACTACTTTGAGTCTATGAGGTTAACTTATAAGGAAAGATGAGCCTGGAAAACCATGAAATTATCGTTATATTCTGAAGTGCAATAAAGGTAACGTTCCAAAAACTCAAAAAGTCACCCAACCTAACGAGTTTTCAAGTCTTTCATTATCCTCCAAAGGCTATACACTAGGTTGGTAAATTAAAGTTTTGATTTTCTTTTTCTTCCTTATCCAACTCACTTGATAGGCTGTAAGATTTCCCATAAATCAAGAAATCAACTTCCTTGAGATACATGTTATATTGTTTCCATACACACTTGATATTTTAAAACGTAATATTAATGATTAATCCACCCTAATTTATCACCAGATGAACATACAGAAGTGGTAAAAGACCTAGCTAATACAAACTAGTCATGGAAATAGCAAAATGTCATCATCTTCCAATTAAGTTATCATGTTTTTTAAATTTTTAAAGCATCCAAAAATATTTATTAAAAATATATAACATTAGACCGGCTATAGAAGTGTGTAAGCCTGTTTGGATAATTTAACTTTGAAGTCATGATCACTACAACCTACAAGCATAAAGTAGACAGCAGAGAACCCTGGTTCTCAAATAGTTTTTCCGCATGAAATTTTTGGTTATTCTCTTCCCAGAAACAGATAAAAGATTTCTAAACAAATAAAACCTAAGAGAAAGAAGAGAAAAAAACACAGAGCAAAGATTGAAAGATAAGAAATCCTTACCCTAAAAGCACATAGTATTTATAAGATTTTAAACTAACTGCTAAAACATAAAAATGACTGCCAAAATATTGAATTAACTATCATACCTATCTTGCATTGCTTTAGAAGCCCTAAGTTGATCCTTCCGTACAAGTAAATGAACATGCCGAGCATATTTAGTCAGGTATAAGGCTTCCTCTGTTGCTGTATCACCTCCTCCAACAACAGCAAGAACTTGGCCTTTAAACAAGGGTGATGCTCCATCACAAATCGCACAAGCACTAATTCCCCTACTCCAAAATTCATCTTCACGAGGTAACCTAAGTCGTTTTGCTGTTGCTCCTGTTGCATATATTATACTATGGCACTTGACCTGAAATGTTTGAGGAAAAGCCAAATAAGAAAATCAGAAAGAAAATAAACCCTTGTATTTTTTTAAACACCAGCACGAATGAACTGAATAGCTTATAGGCATAAATAAAAAATGACCAATGAAATGCATTGATACAGGCAAAAGCTGAAGTCCAATTATTCTTTGACTCTTTGATAACTGATAACAAAAAAAAATATTAAAAAAGGAAAAGTAGTGCACAAAATAAATTGATGATACCAAACAAACATAAATTTTATAAAGAGGAAGTAAAAAATTTGGAGTTTATGCATACATTTTAATTTTTTTTTTCTTTAAAAAAAAAATACATCACCTTGCGTTCACTACTTTTCACAGTAAAAGGCCTGTTCTTCAAATCAATAGACTCCACATCTTCTTGAAATAATTCAGCTCCCCATCGCTCTGCTTGCTTCTGCATCCTATCCAATTATAATATGAAAATTACAACCAATAAATATCTACCCATAGATCCCTGACCAATGTCTCTTCCATTGTGATAGAAAGCAAAAGTAACCAAAGAATTTCCCATATTTTATATTACTATACCTATCCATCAGATCTGGACCAGTAATTCCATCAGGAAACCCAGGAAAATTCTCCACTTCTGTAGTAGTCATTAACTGTCCTCCAGGAACACCACCTGCTTGAAAGCCCTCAAACACTACGGGCTTTAAATTTGCCCGAGCTGCATATATAGCGGCAGTAAATCCAGCAGGACCAGAACCTATAATTACCAGATTCTCGACTCCTGTTATAAAGAACACATAGTCACACTCATCATCTTATACCAAGTAAACCTCAAAATTCCAACTTCTTACACACACACAAAACAAACTGTAAATTTAACATTTCCTCCCACCTACTACAATCAATTCTCTTCTTTCTGTCAAGGTTATCTTATCATGAAAAATAATTGAAGAAAAACTTTGCAAACCAATAAAATTTCAACGAAAAGAGTATACAAATATAATTGCAATATCGTATGATGGTTGTTAAGTATATACGTCAACCAAAAAATTTACAACCACAATGTTTACATTACAGCTACGAGGAGTAAAGCTAAACCAATTGTTGGAATGCATAAAATAATTTTGATATCTATGAATGTTAGGATCAACTTGTGAGCACCACAACTACACGTCGGGATGAATAAAATAATGAAAACTACTATGTCTAGAACAACAACTCATTTCAGCTTGGAAAAAACTTATCCAACTACTGTACAACTAAGTTACCTACATATTCTTTTCAAAAAAAAAAAAAAAGTTACCTACATATTTTCCTACAAACAGGCGAACAGATTGATCACAAAGGTACAAGAGGAAAAATGGCAACTATTAGTTTCAAGCCGTGTTAAGAAAGGCGAACGATTCCACTTAAAAAAAACATGCGCATTGATCATATATATATATATAAATGTACTCAAACATCAGGAAACTAGAAAATGTAAGATAAGTCATAGAATCGCGTGACAAATAGACACCATGGATTTCACTTAGGAAAATTTAAATACAAAAATCCGAGTACTAAAAGAACTTCTAGTTCTACTTCTAACTCAATGCTCTCCCAAGCAAAGGAATATTCCGCTAAGAGATCCAGCTCACAAAGCTTTACAGAAGCAGACAATACAAAAACACACCACATCGCATAGAATCCAATACATGAAAACACACTTCCAGATACACTTACGAGTACAATTAATACGATTTAAAAACATGCGCATTGATTATGTATTCAAACATCAGGAAACCAGAAAATGTAAGAAAATTGTAGAATCACGTGGAAAATGGAAACCACAGATTTCGACATCAAATTCGAGCACTGAGCAGCAACTCCTAACACAATTCACTTCAAAATAACAGAAAATTTAGAGTCGATATTCAGAACACATAGCATAACCGCTCCATATACATTATAAAAAGCGCACAACATCAAAGAATGAAAACACGAGAGCCAGGAGCACGGATAACGACGCAGAAAAGACCTAAACACATGCGCATTGATTACATATCCAAACATGACGCGGAAATTGGAACAACGGATTTCACATAGGAACAATTTCTTCATCATCATGAAACTCAATTACTAAAAGAGCTCCTATCTCAATTCTGCTAACAAAGACGAAAAATCCAGATAAGCCACAGAAATTATTCCCGAACCAGACAGTTCCAATCCAGAAGAAGAAAACACAGTGAAACACTAACAAACATGGAGATTAACAGAGAGAAACAGAAATGGAAGTGACCTGAAGAGGAAGAGAGGTTGTCATCGTCGTCGGAGGAGGCGGCGGCGGCAGCGCGAGGGCGGAGAAGAAGACGGCGCGGAGGAGGAGAGCGGCGGCGGCGGAGGAGGAGGAGGTTGGAATTGGAGAAATGGTGAGGGGAAACGGAGGGGCCGATTCCTATCTGGAGAGAAGTAGCCATTGCAGTTTCAGACCATACAAACTCAACACAATGCAGCTTTCTTTTCAATCACTTTGTTTTATTTTTTTTTTTTTTTCTAGGGGAGTGACGCACACGCGCTTTATGTTTTTGTTTTATCCCAAATCTGCTCCTGCATGTATGGGTGTATTTATTTCTATTTTCCTCTCCACTTTTTTCTTTTTTTTTTTTTTTTAAGAAAGAAAAAAAAAACAGCCGACTTTTATCCGCAAGAACAACGCAAATACAAGGTATTTTAAACAACCAGCAGTAATTATGTCATTAACAAAATTTGGGTTCCATGAGACCAAAAGATAAGAACTGGAAAACCTTGTCAACACATTTATGGTTGACTTTTTGAAGTATTTTGGGGTAAACCGTTGACCATATTAACAACTGAGGTGTAGGATTCCATCAAAGCAAATAGAGGAAGAGATGATTTTAAAGAAACATCTCTTGCCTTGGAGTGATCAACCATTCAACCAAAATGATATCTCTTTTTCCACGAGTTCTTCTTCGAGACAAACCGACAAAATCGACAAAGACCACTAATAAAACTTGCTAAACATAAGAAGAAGAAAAATACTATGCTAAAAAGTAAGATCAAAGTAAAGGAGAAACACAAAAATAAAAAACCTAATGAAATTTAGAAGAAGGATAAAAGTGGAAACAATTCATTAAAAACCTGAGAGCCAAACTACTAGAGTGTTGATTCGCGTGAACCAAAGTTTCAGGTTGCCAACCAAACCAATTCAAAACAATCGATTGGGTTAGCTTCGAGCCAAACCAGGTCAGTTTGACCGAGGGTTCAATTAACCATCCTGTTCAACCAACCCAACTAGTTGTCCCCTTTACCGTTTTCCAACACAACTTGCATTTCGTTCAAGCATCCCTTCCTCTAGTTTTTTTTTTTTTTTTTAAATAATCGAAAAATCGGAGCTTCGATCTTCTATATTCGAGGCACCACTGGCCAGTCCCTAGGCTGTGGCACCAGGATACTTCGAAGGGTATTCTAGTTTAACCGCTTCCCAGCAGCCTCGAACCAGGGATCTCTCAAGGAAGCATTTCGCCTCAACAATTGGGCTACCCTCGAGTTATGCACGTGTCAGGCTGACATCACACACTTCTACCATTAGTATATTAGCCTTTTAATGTACAGATGAGTGTTCGACTTGCCTCTTCAGTCCGTGACCATCATTGATATCGACGACAATAGTTGAAGAGTTCCTCTCACTTTCTTGAATCGTTTATTCTCAACTACTTCTCATAAAAAATTTCTCCTAATGAAGCTTCCTTCATCATACTGTTGTTGTACTTCAACACAAGCCTCTCAACTCTTTCTTCCTCTGATTTCCAGCCATTTCTCTTCCTCTATCAAGAGGCATCGTTCTTCATATTAAGGGTATCTTTGATTTTGAGCTCAATTTCACTCTTGCAAACCCTCTAGTTACCAAGAGCTTTCACACTTTCGACCCTAGTCCATCAACTTTCAACGCTACATAGGGGAGCTGATGCGGTTAAGGCTGCAGTATAAATAAACTAATGGTAAATGCTAAGTATAAGACACTATTGCTAAGGTCCTACGCTTTGGAATTGCATTCTACTCAAGTATACGCAGTCGAAAGTGCAGCAAGTGATAAGTATTTATTTATCGTTCTCCACAAGGATTGATGTCTATAATCAATTTAATTAATCTAAGAGTCGTGCAAAAGAAGTAAAGACAATGTTGTTGGGATTTTGTTGGTTTTAATCCTAAATACAAATTTAAACTAAGTTAGGCTCGGGTTAAGGTTGTGGGAAGCGACTAGCAATTCCTAGGGTAAATATTGGTAAGTAGTAAATCTCATACTCCACTTATACTAAACGTTTGCTTCTGCATTAGATCACGCTGACTCTGACTCCCGCCGCAAATCAGCGTAGCTTTCTATACAGTGCTCTGCATGCAATAGTAGAACGTTTATCCCTAAACACTTCTTAAATGCGTAAGAGAACTTACACTAACCTATTGAACATTCGAATTAGACTTAAGTTATCTCTTCTTCCGAAACTTACAAGTTCATGTGGATGATCGGTCGAAAATTGCTATAAATTAATACCCTAATTCAACATGCATCATTTATCAACTCCCTTTTACCCTAGTACATGCTTCTACAACTCGTACCCTTAACCTTTGCCTAAGATGTTTAGTAAGCATAACTAAAAATCGATAAAACATGGCAAGGAAATATAAATAGTATTGCATTGAAAGAAATAATGTCTAAGCAAAAACGCAAGGGAAACAAAGTAAAAACTAATCCTAAACTACTACAACGTAACATAAAGCGAATAAATAAAGGTGGCAGCTGCTTGAAGAACAGATTCTTTATCACCAGGAACGTAAACTTTGCTTTAGAAATCCTAATCCCAATTGCGGGAAGAGAACTCCAAAAACAAGCACACCTTTCCTCTTTGTTCTTCTCCTATTTATAGGCTTTGAGATGCTTGGAGATCAAGGAATTAGATACTTGGAAGGCAAGAAATTAGGTACTTGATGAACAAGGATTTAGTTGCTTGGAAAACAAGGTTCCGACAAACCTTACTTGTTTAGTAAGTAATTTCAATCTCCTACATTTTCGTTGTCCTGTCGCGAGAGGACTTTCTACTTCTGTCGTGAGAATTGCGTACCGCTTCTCATTAGGTCTTTATCTTCTCGCTTATCTTCTTGCAACGGATCTCTTGACCTTCACGAATATGTTTGGAAGATCCTGCAGTTCTATGGTCATTCGCTTTGTTGTTCTGATTCATGACGCTTTTAGCCTTCCCAATTCCTCTGGATGCGAAGCTAATAATGTTCCCAATTCATGTAGATATAGAAATAACTTAGCGAGCGTGGGATCTTTAACTTTTAAGTATGAAAAGCATCCGACATCCATAATTTACTCTAAAATGCTTTAGTTTCCTTAACTTTTCATTCTAAGCTCATAAATCATACATGCATCTTTTTTTATATAAATTTCTCATCTTAATATTATTCTAACTCTAAAGTTTATTCAATTAATGGCCAATACCACTAGAATATATTAAGATATAAGCCTAAATAACTCTATATTTTAGAGCTATCAAGAGCCCTTAAAGGCTTCAGCTTCTTCACAACGCGTCTTTTTTATAAATACCTATTTGTT
This sequence comes from Sechiopsis laciniata, assembly GCA_037833695.1. Taxonomy (NCBI): domain Eukaryota; kingdom Viridiplantae; phylum Streptophyta; class Magnoliopsida; order Cucurbitales; family Cucurbitaceae; genus Sechiopsis; species Sechiopsis laciniata. Next base: position 14,680,686 of record JBBMKA010000026.1, on the reverse strand, counting down.
GTTTATATACGCATGTACATGTATGTACGTTTGGGTGTGGGTGTTGTGTTGTCTATGTATTGTGTACGAACTGAATTTGCCTATTGATCTGATAATTGGGGATATACATGCATGTACATGGTTAACGAGAGGCACGTTTGATATTTACTTGGTTCAAATTATGTGCGTCTTGAGTGTGATTGAGGATGTACTTATATGTACTGTGAGTATCGAGTGTTATCTCGGTTACTATGGAGTAGTCATTATACAACCCTTCTACAAACTTGTTGTGTACATGCATTGGTGTACGTCTTTGTCTTCAGTTAGGATTGTAATTTTGTCTTTCTTGGCACCACATTTGCATAGGATATACTCGCAATTTTAGAATTTTTGCCAAGCTTCAGACTTATTGAAATTGACTCGATCAATTAGGATATTTGTGGTCTCATTTGGGATATCAAGTCAGATGGTTTGTAGTTTGTGTAGACATCTCATCCCAATCTCCATACAAACATAAAATTGCTTTCATTGAGAATTGAACTCAAGACCTCCCGCTTACTAAACGGGTGCTCTAACCAACTGAGCTATGAAAGCAAGTTGTTTTTTTTTCAAACACTGTTCATACTAAGCATTAATCTTTTAGATAAAAAAAACTTAATTACAAGTTTTATCCTACAGTTTGAAATAAAGTTAACTTAATCTTTATGTTTTTTTTAAAGTTATAAGTCAATCTCTATAATTTGGAGAAAATTAGAATTTAGTTTTTATGAGCTCTTCTCTCTTTCAATTAATTGGCATAATCGATAGATAAATTAGTTTATCATCTTCATGAATTTTGTTTAGCTCTTAACACGAGGCTTGAGATTCAAATCTTTCCTTCACTTTCATCCATTCACTATAGATTCCATAGGTTTTTAACTCGAGTAAGATTCAATATGTATTTGACTCTCGAACACCTTCCAGATATGTTTTATATGCATTTATGAACTTATAATGGATCATATTCAATTAAC
>JBBMKA010000026.1:14649828-14664906 GCA_037833695.1 Sechiopsis laciniata | reverse complement strand
AATGTATTGATCAAGAATTATTCATCCTCTGCCATAAACTAGCTTGATTCCTCTCTTCGACTTGAAGATATAAATCCAAGACTGAAAAGAACAGAATCCAAACTCCCAAAAAGGAAACCATTATTTTTAATTCTTCAGTTGGTTTATTCCTTATTTCCTTCGCCTCCACCAAAGTTCTGGTCTAGGAGATGCTAAGGGCAGATTCGTTACAGCAATTGAGGTGGATTTCTTCTCCCCTGTGGAAATCATATGCCTCTCGTCCGGCAAGCATAGGATTTTTCCATAATCGTAGAATCTTAAGTTTTCTTCTAAATTCCAAACGCTTAGGTTGGTTTTAGTGATGTCCAATGAAGATGATATCTTGATTTTCAGTCCCGATTTTGTTTCTGAGTTATCTCAATTCTTTTCTTTTTCCATGTTGGGTGTTTTTGTGTTTCTAGGCCGCCCAATTCCAACTTGGTTCAATTTTATTTTTGTGCTTTCTGATTAGCTGATGTTGGATTTTTCTATTACTCTAATCTTATGCAGCATCTGTTTGGTGCTCAACAATGACGCTCACACCGAAGATTTCTGTCAGCGATGGCAACTTGGTCGTTCACGGCAAGACCATACTGACGGGAGTGCCTGACAACATTGTGCTGACCCCAGGATCGGGCCTTGGACTTGTTGCCGGGGCATTCATTGGCGCTACTGCGTCACACAGTAAAAGTCTGCACATTTTTCCTGTCGGTGTCTTGGAGTAAGTAAAAGAAAACCCTTCATGGAACTTTCAAATTTACGGTATGAACAAAAACAAAACGACAAATGGATAATTATTGCAATTTAATGTATTATATAGAAGCTGGTGAATATTTATTTACTTGAGCTTGGATTTATTTTAGTTTATACGTTCGAAATCGTTTGTCTAGTTCATTTTGTTGTTTGGATTTGGAGGAATAAGTAACTACGGATGTGTTTTGAAAGAGTGTTTGTTCAATGGTTGGCCCAACCTCATGTTTAGATGGAGCAGCTACAAAAAGCGCTCCCATAAAACCACCATAAAAATTTCTCTGTGACCCTCCAAAAACTCCTATAAACCCTTTTAGTACTTATTACTTTTTTGCCACAACCACTCATAACCATTCTATCTTGTAAAATGTGAATTACTAATCAATTGTATTTAACCCTTATGGTGAGTTTAGATTAACCTTGGGATAATGTAGGATTAGGTTAACTAACTACATGTAGGGTGCGTGATTGAGCTAGTATATAAAACTCCTTGGGTTTATCTTCAACCTTGAGAGAAACCCTAGCCAACTAAATTTGAGAGCTCTTGATCTATCGATGACAATTATGAGTGAGTTCGATCTAGATTGGTCGACTCACATTCTAAACAGTGGAGTAGGCTAATTCAAATTACTTTTGTGTTATTTTCTTCTCCATATCCTTCTTATTTGTGCTTTGATTTTCATCTATTGTTAGTATTGTTTAGATCTGGGATTTGTGCTTAGAAATTGGGAAGTTGCTACATCACTATCCAAACAAGATTGTTTGTCACAACCACTCCTAACTCCTCAATCCAAACAAGATTTTATCTACACTAAACCCCTCAAAACCATTACCCATGTTTTCAAAATCTTCTATGGTTAGATGCTTGTTGTAAAATATGAATCATTCTAATTTCTTTTAACCTCATAACAGGGGCCAGCGCTTCCTTTGTTGTTTCCGTTTCAATTTATGGTGGATGACTCAGAGAATGGGAACATCTGGGAAAGACATCCCTTATGAGACACAGTTTCTGCTCATGGAGACCAAGGGTGCTGATGAGAAGGATCCTGACAATTCTTCAACCATCTACACGGTCTTCCTTCCGCTCCTCGAAGGCCAATTCCGCACCGCGCTGCAAGGGAACGACAAGAATGTGATGGAGATTTGTCTCGAGAGTGGTGAGTAGATCATGATCAGCAGACAATTATTATCTGCTGTAGGATACACACACACCCTGCTGTCCTATTTATTTGGTCCAACACTTTTTACAACGGTTCCATCCTGGTGATCGGTAATGAAGAAGATAACATTCTGTGGGGTGGAGCTGTCATTAACCCGAACCAACTTTGCTTAGAAATCTTTTAATTACCGTCACTGGAATGAATCAAATTAAGGAGTTTGGAGGAGAATGTAGGAAGGATTAAGTTCCAAAGAAACGAAACGACTTGTTTTTGTTGGTGTTTGAATTGTTTTTGCAGGAGATAATTCGGTTGAGACCAACCAAGGGCTTTCTCTTGTCTATATGTATGCTGGGACAGATCCCTTTGAAGTTATCAATCAAGCAGTGAAGTAAATTTCCAAATTAAGTTTCACGTTTTTGGTTTTTGGTTTTTTACACACATGTAATATTAACCAAGCTTTCATTATAACGGGTGTGTGTGTACTAACTTCATAATGCTTTAAATGATGATGATAGGGCTGTTGAAAAGCATACACAAACTTTTCTACACAGAGAGAAGAAAAAGGTATGAGAAAATTTTATTTCTGAAAAATATAATGTTAACTAAGCTGTTCGGTTTTAACAGTCTCGATCATGTTGTATTGTCTTTTTGCAGATACCTTCCTTCCTTGACTGGTTCGGTTGGTGTACTTGGGATGCTTTTTACACCGATGTCACTGCCGAGAGCATTGAGGAAGGACTCAAGAGGTAAAACAGATGGTTGTTGAGAAATAGCAGTTTCCTTGTTGCATATTGTAATATTTCTTAAAATTAAGTTGTTAACACTGGTGTATTGCAGCCTATCAAACGGAGGGGCACCTCCAAAATTCTTAATTATAGATGATGGTTGGCAACAAATAGAGAAGAAACCAAAGGATGCTGATTGTGTTGTACAACAAGGAGCTCAGTATGACATTTTCCTCTTATTAACTCTCTGTCTCATATGAGCATATCTTATCGAAACTAAGTTGGACTTTTTGCAAAAAATTGGTTGATGAAAAATTGTTTTGATCTTAGTTTAGTTATTGAACTTTTTTGTTGTGGAGACAAATTAAAGATAAAAACGCAATCCTTTTAATACCTTTATGCTAGCCTTTTGTACGTCTCCTACAGTATATGCTACCTTCTTTTGCCACTTGAACTAAAATTCAGTATCAATAATTTTGTACCAATTTTAGTTGTTAGGTACTTTGGATGTTACTTTCTGTGCCTATTATAGTCGCAGGTCTCCCAAAATCCACAGACACCTCATTCACAACGCATGTCAAGCAAAGATTACTCACCATAGATAAGATTGACAATAATCAATAGATTCCATTGCACACCTAGGTCTATTGTTGTCACAATCCGTCCTAGTTTGGTAGGGTAATCTTAGGCGGAGTACGACAATTATGGTTATAAATGACTAAATATAATATTTTGTCCATATACGAAGCCATACTGCCAAGTTGTATGTCTGCACAAGGGTGATATTCATTTAATGATAGGCAATATGCATCATTCAAATCTTGTAAAAAACAACATCTAGCATATATAGTTTGTTCATTAACGGTTGGATTATGATCAAGCCATTAATATCTTTAATCACTTGGTGACACTCTCTTATAGATTTGCTAGTAGGCTGTCTGGAATAAAAGAAAACCACAAGTTTCAGATAAATGGGGAAAACAACGAACAGGTCCCAGGCCTGAAGGTGGTTGTTGATAATGCCAAGCAACAGCACAATGTGAAGTAAGTGTTCAATGCTGCTCTTATACCTCCCTTTTTTACCATGCCATACCTTTTTACATTTCTAATCCATATATTTTCTAATGCAGATTTGTGTATGCTTGGCATGCGTTAGCTGGTTATTGGGGTGGAGTGAAACCAGCAGGTCAGGGCATGGAGCACTACGATTCTGCTTTGGCTTACCCGGTCCAGTCACCGGGTATGTTGGTCAACCAACCAGACATAGTTGTTGACAGTCTGGCTGTTCATGGCATTGGCCTTGTGCATCCAAAGAAAATCTTTAATTTCTATAATGAGCTTCATTCCTACTTGGCTTCATGTGGTGTGGATGGTGTAAAGGTTGATGTGCAAAACATCATCGAGACCCTTGGTGCTGGTTATGGAGGCAGGGTTGAACTCACTCGTAGCTATCATCAGGCCCTTGAAGCTTCGATTGCTCGAAACTTTTCTGATAATGGATGCATTTCTTGCATGTGCCACAACACTGATAGCCTTTACAGTGCTAAACAGACTGTGGTTATGAGAGCTTCTAATGACTACTACCCTCATGATCCTGCTTCCCACACCATTCATATTTCTTCTGTGGCTTACAATTCTCTTTTCCTTGGAGAATTCATGCAGCCTGACTGGGACATGTTCCATGTAAGAAACCTTTTGCACCTGTATCGATTTATTTGTTCAATTAATCATTACGAGTTGTTTGACGCCTTTTAACACGTCCTACTGTAAATACCGTTTGATTGAGGATAGCAGTGTTTGCCAATAACGGTCATAAACTGAAGGAAACAATCTTTGGTTTGCTTTTTAGAGTTTACATCTCGTTCAATTAATCATTACGAGTTGTTTGACGCCTTTTAACACGTCCTACTGTAAATACCGTTTGATCGATGATAGTAGCGTTTGCCAATAACGGTCATCAACTGATGAAAACAATCTTTGGTTTGCTTTTTAGAGTTTACATCCTACAGCAGAGTATCATGGAGCTGCTCGTGCCATCGGTGGAGGTGCAATTTATGTTAGGTAGTTTTTCGTGCCATGTTTGTCTGCTTTGAGTCCCAAGTATAATAAGTTCATGCCAAGTACCATGTCAAAGTCGTCCATATGAACTACGACCAGGTCCATCTTTCCCGACCATAAGAATGACTTAACTTTGTGAATTTTATTTAAACAGTGACAAACCAAGCAACCACAACTTTGACCTGTTGAAGAAGCTAGTCCTTCCTGATGGATCAATTCTTCGTGCTCAGTTACCTGGACGACCGACCCGTGATTCTCTGTTCAATGATCCAGCTAGAGATGGAACAAGGTTTTCTGTATATGCACCAACTTTATATACTGTGTATTGACCTCTCAATATAGACAATTGTTGTTAACTAGTTGGTTTTTCCCTCCGTTTTGTAGTCTGCTCAAAGTTTGGAATGTGAACAAGTGCTCTGGCGTTGTTGGAGTATTCAATTGCCAAGGTGCTGGTTGGTGCAGGATCACAAAAAAGACTCGCATTCACGACGAGTCTCCTGGTACCCTCACCGCCTCTGTTCGTGCTGCCGATGTCGATTCTATTTCACAAGTTGCTGGTGCCGATTGGAAGGGTGATACTATTGTCTACGCCTATCGATCAGGTACAAAGATCGCTGCTTATCATCAAGATTCATGATAGCTTCTATTTTATGGACTTGTGGAAGTTTAAGAAAAAAGATTCTGACAAAAGGTGTCGGGTTTGTTTTTCAGGGGATGTGATTCGGTTGCCAAAAGGCGCTTCGGTTCCGGTTACCCTCAAAATTTTGGAATATGATCTTTTCCATATTTCTCCTCTAAACGTATGTAACTCTTTCACTGAACTGTCATTTTTCTTTGTTCATCAACTCATTTTGTGATTCACAAAACTGATCTTGGTTTTTTCAGGACATTACCTCGAACATCTCTTTTGCGCCAATCGGCCTGCTCGACATGTTCAACACTGGTGGAGCTGTTGAACAAGTGGATGTCCAATTGGCCAAACCGAACCCAGAGTTCGATGGTGAAGTTGCCTCCGAGCTGATAGGTTCACTCCCTAATGATCGACCTCCAACCGCTACAATCACCTTAAAAGCTCGAGGATGTGGAAGGTTTGGCGTCTATTCATCTCAGCGACCTCTAAATTGTAACGTGGACAAGGTCAATACCAACTTTGACTACGATGAGCCAACGGGCTTAGTCACCTTTTCCCTCCCAATCCCGGTCGAGGAAATGTACCGATGGACCATTGAGATACAAGTTTAAAGTGAATGTTCTATACTTAATATTTTACATGTATTTCTAATGCTACCATAATAATTGAATGGCTTTGAGAGAGAGAAAAGGTGTGGAAAAAATTAGAATATCTGTCCATGTAATGATAGTATATGAATGGAGTGGATCAATAAATTTGTATTGTAATATCAATGTAGATCAATAAATTTAAGTATGTATTGTAATATCAATGTATGTTATTGTTGTAACCTAATCACATATGTAATATTAATATGTTGCACTTCTTCTACCAACTATTTTCCTATCTTTTTCTTGGTAATGTGTCATGATCCTTATCTTCATAAATGGAGTACAATAAAGGAAAGCAATATTCAATACAGCTCAGATATTAACATCAAACTTCTTCAAGGGGAAAAAAAGAGATATTAACATCAAACGGTCAAAGCACATTTGTGCATGATGGGCTTCTAACTAGGGCATGTGGACTTTTTTTTTTTTTGATTAACGAACAAATAACATGAAAAATTATTAGAAAAAACATAGGCTCAAGACTTAATGTACCTTTTAATAACCGAATGGGACGGTGGCCTGATGGTTTTGTTGTATGGTGGTAATTCCAATTCAACACCTTGGTCACGGTTCGATCCTGAGAATCGTATTTGGTTCTCATTTATTTTAGAGTACTAGTACCATGAGGTTTTGTCGTCTCTCTCTCCCAACTTGTACTAAAAAAAAACCTAATACCCTCTTCCAAACTAAAGAAGGCTTAGATTAAAAAAAAAAGAAAGAGTTCACTAACGTAGTATTAGCTAAGAGGAGGCAGAGTTTTATTAAGGAGAATGAAATTACAGAATGTATGTCATAATACGAGTAGGGTTTAATTTGAGTTTATATATGCTCCTCATTAAACCCTATTAAAATAAAATGCGGATGCATAATCACATGCTGACATTAGTGCGCTCAAGGCATATAACAACAACAAATTTTAGTATCCATGCTTTAACTATAGCAACTATTTAAAAATATTTCATACATAACAAATAATTTCAACTTTCAATGTTTTCAAATAATTTCACTTGATTGAATCTAGTTTCATTGATATCATCAATTTAATTTGATTACATTATTTAAAAAATTTTGACATTAATAGAATTTTTGTTCTTTGATTTGGATTTTCGTGCATATCTCAAAAATTTTGCCCCATATTATAGGTAAGACAGTGGACTTGACTTTGTAAAGAGATTGAATCGATAGAGTGAGCTTCAATTCTTTGAGACAACTTATTACCTCTTTCTGGCTTAAGTAAAGACTCTCTAGGAGGATAATGTTGCTAAAATATGATGTTTTGGTGCAAAAATCCTAGCATTTTCAATCCATATAGTAGTTGTACTATTGCTTTCAAATGACTTCTGTCCTCTCTTTGGACTATGATAATATATATTTTACATCAATTTTTATATTAATGCAGTTCATTTTTTCAAGAAAAATGAAAACTTTCTCAATTTATTGTTTGAAGATAATTATTTTATTTTATTTTTTAGTATAAATTTAGGGAGGAGACCAACCAACCCTATGTAGAGGGCACCAAAATACTGATTTCTAGAATCGAACTATTGACTTGAAATAGATTACCATCAAATAAGATAACAAAATGCACCAACAACTCATCCGGTTAGTTTATACCAGTTAAACTGTGTTTGTGTTGACTAGTTTATTTTTTATTTTACCTTGCATAAATATTGAGAATCTTACCAGACAAAATTCTAAATATGGTTTTTCCAATATGATAAAATCATCGTAATATCAATCCCAACTAGGATTATAGGTGAATATTTTGAAAGTCAATCATGAGGCAAGTGTATATAACTCGAAAAAAAAGAAAAAAACTTGAGGCATTTGAATATTATTGAGAAAAAGAATTGACAAACAATAACAACCTTTTTGCAAGACAAATATAAATTTCCCAGATCAAATTTGGGGAAATAGAACAAATATTCAGCAGAAATTTCAGAAACTGGGAAAAACATTACACCATAAGAACTCATTATTGTGTTATAAAAGAAAATCCTATCTGCATCATATGCCAAATTAATAAAAAAAAACAGCATGGGATTCAGAATGATTTTGATTTGAGTTTCATCTTCTCCTCTAAACCCTTCAATTTCGCAATCTCCACCCTACACAACATCAATCATACCAACAATACTCATAAATAAAATAATATCTAATTTGACAGAACCTTTTTTTTAATAAAAAAAAAAAACAAAAAAAAAGGTTAAATTATGTACCATTTTGGTTTTTAGATTTTTTTTTTAATACAAATTGGGGGACTAATAAACCCTGCGCGAGCCAAATACTTTGGAATTGAATGGTTTTACCATCAAACAAAATAATCAACGTTTTAGTGATTCCTAGATTTCAAAGTTTATTCTATTTTGTTTACCTAAATTAATTTTAATTCTTAAACATAAAGTCTGTTCATTTGGTCACTAGAGTTTTGGATGCCCAATTGTGAATGTGTACCTTCCATAAAAATAAATAGTAATTGAAAATGGCTTTATAATACTAAAAATTTTAGTGCAAGCAAAGTTAAAATGTAAATATACTTATAAATTTATAGAGAAAGATGATGATTATTTTCAAAGAAAATTAACATGTTTTTTCATATAAATCAATTTTAAATATTATATATTAACTTAAGGACAGTACCTTTTTAGTAAAAATAATTTCTTCGGATCCAACAGAAAATTTGACTTGCAAACGCGTTGTAGTAACAGAAACTGCAACAAACATAAAATAATATCATTCATAGTACATATATATATATCGACCACTTTCTTGAAAAATTTATAGAGAATAAACTTTTTTTCGTTACCTGAATCATCATCATGAAAGATAGGTAGTTCTTTAATTATGCATCGTAAATCTTGCGAGTTTATGGAGAAATATTTCTCGTAATTGATATCCTCAATATCCCTTTCTTGTGGTGGATCGAGTCGCAAATATTCGTGACGCAATTGACACTCGCCCTCTATAAGCAACATCAAAAAAATTCAAGAAGTTGCAAAAAAAGATCAAGAATGAGAGAAAATTAACAAAATAATTAATACTAACGTGGGGCCTCGAATCTTAGGAGCATTTGGTTGGTGTTTGGAAGAAGATGGATGGTCATTGAAGAACAAAAGGTGCAGTTTAAAAGAGCATCCTGGAACGATTCGAGAGAGAGCCTCGAGAGGTGAAGGCGTCGTTTTCGATGACGTAATCAGCGAAGAAGTTTTCAGGCATTAGCAGCGTTGCTAGGAAGCGAGGGGAACGGTGCGAGAAGACGAACTGAAGGCAGCCGCGCATGAAGATTACGTCGGCATCTTTGGCGATTTGAGCGAGTCGAGAGATGGCCTCTACAAGGGGAGCAAAGCGCTGAAGCCGCACCAAGACCATGGCTAATGTGAAGATGAAGGTTTCTTTTTTCTGATTCAATAGGTTTTTTTTTTTTTGTATATTTATAACCCTCTCTCTCCCACCATTTTAATGTGACTTTCCACGTTTTATTGTTTTAATAAAAACTATACTAACTATGGATAAAATCTTAATATTTAGAACGTGTTACATTGGTTTTTTTTTTTTTTTTTTTCTTAAAGTTGAAATATTTTAGGGTTTGTTAGAATTCATTTATTCAACACACATACAAGGGGTTCTTAGTATTAAGGTGTATGCAAATAAAAGGAAGCAGAAGAACTAGTCAATAAATCACTTATAAGGGAAAAAACAGATTTAGGGGTTGCATGGGTTGACCCTCTACGTAATTGTTACAAATGATTTGATCTAAATCGTTCATGCAGAGACATGTGAGGATGTTGACTAAGCCCGACTAGCATGACACAATTTGCAACACAACATCATCTCATGTCCCTCCGATCTAGGATAATGGTCTACATATTAATTTGTATGATTAATTTTTGGTTGATTTCTATTTCTTAAGTTTTCTATGTAAATTATCAAATATACATTTGAACTATGAGATTTGTGTCAACACAATACTCCTGAATTTTGAAAAGTTTCAAAAATACCTTAAACTTCAATAAGCGTGGCATTGCCGTTACCGTTACATTTAGATGGAAACTGTTAAATTAATTTGTTTAAAAAATACTCCTCAACTTTTAAAAAGTTTCAAAAATATTCCTTGAACCCTAAAAATAATACCCTTGAATCTTAAAAAAAAATTCAAAATTACCATTGATCTTAGACACCCCCAATTTGTGTCTCCAGAACTCCTCCGATGTATCCATAGACTAGAGACGAGCCGGTGGTTCTCCTGATATATGGGAGTGAAACTCCGATTCCCGTTCTTAAAAAAAAAAAAAAAAAAAAAAAAAAAACTCTAGACCTAAAAAATGTTGTTTAAAAGTATCTTAAACACAATTTTTATTATTTAATAAAAAAAAGGGTAAATTTGTGTTTCGAATATCCTAGTCGTTTAATTTTAATTTCTTTACCTTTATATTATTAAGTTATGAATTATTTTTATACAAATATTAGTGGTTTAATTAATTTAATTGTTAATTTAATTATTAAAATTAATTTATTAATCTACTTCTTTTATTGTTATTATTTTATTATTTATTTTATGTCTTTATCAGCCATTAAATGTTAACTCAAACTATCTAATATTTTTTGGCTTGTTATAGAGTGTAGCGTAATTTAAATTTTAAAGTTTAATGTTATTATTAAAAAATTATAAGAAAAATCTAAGAAATTTAAATATATCATATAGTTAGAAATAAATTCTTAATTCTAGCGTTAATCTTAATGCAATAATAAACAACAAATCCGATTTAAAATTGATATGTTATAAGAGTTTAATTTTCATCTCAAGAGTTTGACATTAAATTCAAACATTTGGGTTAACTAAAGTATTTAAATAATTTAAAGTAAAAATGGATTCACACCTTGCAAGTTAAGTTTTTAAATTCATCCCAATTACAAGTTAATCATTTTTATTTTTTTTATTCTCAGGAGTGATAGTTATGATTATAAATTTTAAATTTCTAGAACTTATTTAATCAAATTGTTATTATGACACTTCAAATGTTAATAATATATTAAATCTCATTAATCTTTTTTTTTTTTAATAAAAAGTCAATGTACTAATTTTAAATTCTCATGAATTTTCTAGGGTGTTTGTGTTTAAAAAATAAAATAATGGGAAATGGTAATAAATAGACCACTTTCGAGAAGTATTTGCAAATAAGTGTCCAAATTTTTTTTAAAAAAAATTCGAAATTTAATATTTTTCTTTAATACCATTTTGCCTTTCTACATATTTAAAGCTTCATTTTCGAATTCAAACTCCATTTTTATACTTTCCATCTTTTTAATACATACACTACTACAAAATTTACCTTCCATGACACCCTTCCATTCTCATTTTAATGAAAGGTGAATAAAAGAGTGTCATGGTAGACAAAACACGGGATGGATGGAAAAAATGAGCCCCAATTGAAAAGAAAATTCAAGGCCCCACCATTTTAAGTCCCTCCCAAACTTTTGGCTTCAGTATCTCACAAGGGTTTCTCCATTTCCTTCTCCCACTGCCATATTCGATCATTCGTGTGCAATCTTCGACGCTCAGGCCGATTAGCCCTCGGATTCCATCGCTTTGACGACAACACAAGAATTCAATCGTTTTTCTAATCCTATGTTCTTCGCTTCCCACCACCACCATGTGTTGCCGTCTCACCGAGTGCCTTCGTCTCCCTTTGGCGGTGAGTTTCTTCGACTTTGGTGATGACCCACATGACGATTTTCCTCTTCTCTCTCTCCTTTGTCTCAGATCTTAAATTCACCCATTCTCTCAACTTTGGTAATTTTATTTTATAAATAAACAAAACGAAACAATTGTATGTTTGGTTTATGTTCTTAGATTTGTTTCCATTTCTTTGTTGTGTGATCTTCACTCTTGGTAGTAATTCTCTCTAGGGTTTGTTTTCTGCGATTATCGATGGCTGCTCCATTGGCAAGGGCTCGAGCCGATTATGATTATCTCATAAAACTTCTCCTCATCGGCTATAGCAGTATTTGATTTTTTCACTTTTCCACCTCATTATTTCATTTAGGTTTCCATTTTGTTTATGTTTTTTATGTTGTATACGATCTTCCTGATTTTGTTGTTCCTAATCATCCATTGAGCTAGGTTATTATGAGGTTGGAATGAAATTTGTGTAATTTAAATTGTTTGATTCGTGACCATTGCGATTAGATTTGTAGATGTATGGTGGAATGTGCGTTTAGTACCTTTTTGTGTTGTGCTTGACATTTCTAGGAATGTATGGAATTTATTCATATGTGTAACTCATTTTGTTGGATTTTTTGGTTGCTCCTTAGGAACCTTGGCTACATACAATACATAGCTACTGTTGGATTTCATTTAGAATAGGTTTTAATTGGTTTGATAATGTAAAATGGTGTGAGATGATGCTGATTTGACTTCCATTTCGTTACGATGGCAACATGTTTGTCGATTTTTATGCTTAAGTCTGGAATGTAATCTTTGTTCACGTTATGTTTTATGATTTGATAATGTAAGATGGTGTGAGATGATGCTGATTTGACTTCCATTTCCTTGTGAGAGCAATATGTTTGTCAAATTTTTATGTTTAAGTCTAGAATGGAGTCTTTATTCATTTTATGTTGTATATTAAATTTACATCATAACCATTAGGTATGTTGGATGCTTGGTCTACTGGATTATTGAAGCCATGGCTGATGATTCTGAGACCTTGAGCAGGTATGAACCTCTAAACTTGTAAAGTTTAATAATTTTATTTTGGCTTTAGTTCAACTTGTTACTTAAACTTTTGGTTCATTTTTGCTACATATAGTTTCAAATGTTTATACTGGTCAATAAGATCTGTGTTCTTGTTCTTATGCATTTGTTGAACATGGAAACGAGTTTGGAAGCTCGAATGATCTGAAGGAACAACAAATTGAGGTTCGAATGGGGCATGGTTCGTCATATGGTGCAGGGATCAAGCTAGGCTTGGTTTGGGTCGAGTATGTTCTTGACAATAAGATAACTCATGCACGGGTAGAAAGTTATTTTTTTATGTGATTGTATCAATAAGATAACCCTTGCCTTTTGTCATTTTTTGGCCCTTGGCTTTCTTCTTTTTCCAATTTGCAAGTGTTGTTGCTTGAAGCTTATGTTCACAATCTGCCTAACAAGCTCATGTGTTTTAGTTGGTGAAATTTTGTCCGTTTGTCTGGTTATGTTTGATGTTTTAACTGGTTTTCATTATAGAATTTGAAGGTAATGAGATAATTATTAGTAAGGCGAAGAAAAGGGATTGAGTTACATTCATGTAGGAATTCCATTGTCGTTTCTGGGTTTTGGTGTAGAAGGAGCTAACTCTAAAATCATCTAGGTCAATCTCTTCTTGAGTTGCAATCTTTGTTTATTTATTTATTTTTTTTTTCATTTTACATTATGTGTCCTGTAAGATTTATATTCAATGACTATCATACACCAAATATGTGGTAAAAGTGGTATGACAACCACGTATCCAAAAATTAATGCTACTCTCGACTCTCGACTCTCTAACTGTTAGTTCTTTTAATTCATGACAACTACCTAGATAGCAGGAAAAGAACTTGTATAGGTCCACATAGATTCAAGGTTAGTATCAAATTCCAATCTTGTTATTGCGAGATATTATTTATATAAGGTTCACAAGGATCCCTAACTTAAGTTTAGTTTTTGGAATAAATGAGCAATTGCTATTTGAAATGAATGATAAATATATTATGAATATTTATATTCTCTATTGCAACTTCTAATTCAAAGTTTTATTACTGTGTAGATACTTTGTTTAAGGTGAGGACCACTTGCATCTACAATTATCGTGCAACTTGTCAATCCACGTATACTTCGCACAAGGGATAGCAGACAATGCTTTTTTTGTTATATTGTAAACTTTCTAGTTTTCAAACCCCTTGTAGACATTTTAAGAATTATAAGTTTATTGATACTGATTTTTTTTTTGTTTAAATGTAATGTACAAATTATTTAGCCATACATGAAATAATATTTGTTTAATAAGATTTGTGGGCTACATATTAGAAATCTTTCTTGATGGATAAAGACAAACAAAATAGGTTGTAAATAGGTATAAAAAAATGTCATGAAAACTAATAATGAATAAATAGTCATATTGCATAAATTGATGACTATAAAAAAGTGTCAATATATAAGCTATAATGACAACATTAACGTGTCGTTAATATTTCTTCAATGACTAATATATATGTGTCATTAAACCATGACTAAAATAAAATGTCATAAATGGCTCAATCATGACTTTGTCTATGTGTCATTAATAGATCAACTGTGACTATAATAAAATGTCATAATTGGTTCTACAATGACACTTGTAAATTGTCGTTATTATTTTATAAATGACTTTGTATATGTGTCATTAATAGTTCATCTATGACTATAATATAGTTTCATAATTGATTCTTTTATGACCCTTTTACTATAGTGTCATGGTTGAACCTTCCGTGACAGCAGATATAATGACTCTTGATTTTAGTCATGGAAGGTGTTCATGACTATAAATTATAGTCATGGAATGTGCTTTTTCTAGTAGGATACCATATTTAAATGTTAAAGCTTTTAATGTTATGAGATTTTAATTATTTTTTGCATTTATCTTACATCTTTATTCCTCATATGTATTTATTGCATTCATTTTAAATTATTAATGTTTTAGTCAAACTTTATATAATTAGGAAATTTATACCATAAAACCTAATACCATTAATGTGCATTCTATTATTAATGTTATAGTCAGACTTTCCATAAGCTTTTAGGTGCATTTTCTCATCATCCTGATCTGATATGTCTTAGATGGTACCTTATGGTTTGTCTTATCTTTTATCTTTTCAATACCCTAAAATCTAATACCATTAATGTGCATTCTATTCATATCAAATCCATCTTCCATACTCATATTTTATATAGTAATTTTTACGGCCACAATTTCCATAATACCGTTAACACTGTAGTCAGCCATGTAATGCTATACTGTTTTGGTTACAAACATTTATAATACTGTATAATATACACAATACTATAATCGCTCACATATTACATGATA
>JBBMKA010000026.1:14618418-14649728 GCA_037833695.1 Sechiopsis laciniata | reverse complement strand
ACCGAACCGAACCGATATTTTTCGGTTTTTTCAAAATCCAAACCAATGTGTCCAAATTTGTGCTAAAAAACCGAACCGATCCATTGGATCGGTTCGGTTCGGTTCGGTTTTTCGGTTTTTTGTTGCACCCCTAGTGCCACTCACCAATTTTGGTCATGTTCACCATATTCTAGAGTAAGAGTTTTGTTTATTTATTTATTTCTTGACAAAGAGTAAGAATTTTATTTGTTTTTCAATATTTATAATATTTCAATAAAGTATGTAATATAAGTTTTTGTAAAATATCTGAAAAGTTTAGATCCTAAAATTGAAATTTTTTAAAAGAGAAAATCTAATTTGGTCCAACTCTATAAAATTACAAATTCAAATTTCAACTCATCAAATATCGTTAATCCAAAAGTAAATTAATTCATTATATTGTTGGGGATTAGAAGCAGCCAGTAAGAACCAAATTAATTTTGAATTAAAAAAAAAGCTTTTAATAGCTATTTCCAACTCATCACCGACACTAACTGACAAATATGAAATTATACACATGCTATTTTGTCTTTTTATTTGTATATTTTTAAAACACTTTCATTTTTTTTTCCTAATTCTCTCTCCGGTTGGTGACCAAAACCACCAATCCTGCTCACGCGCCAACTCACAAAATCATTTGCACGCTCGCCGCCTTGCATTTGCAATCTCAGTGATATTTACTAGGAGTGTTTAAACAACTCGAAACTCGAAACTCGAATAACCTAAACCAATTCAATTCAATTTGATGGGTTGGGTTGGGTTGGATTCAAAATCATAAAATATTTATGGGTTGGGTTGAGTCAATGATTGACCTAAAATTAACTCAACCCAACTTGATCAACTCGAAATTATTATTTAATTTAAAAATATATATATTTTTACTTATAAAATAATTATATATGCGTATATTTGTTTTATTTAATTATTATTGTTAGACTTTTTATTTATCATATTCTTTAATATTTTTTCAAATCTTTATAATTTATATATTATGATAAAATATATAGTCAAATTATGTAAAATATCTTTGTTGATTTTAATTATATATTTGTTTTATGGAAGTCAAATTATGTCATTTATTTTTGTTGTTTTAATTATCTATTTGTTTTATATTTTATAGTTAGAATCTTCTATATGAACCATGATTGTATATTTATATTCATTTCATTACCTTGATTAGAAATTGTATTTTGTTTATGTATAATGTAGGACTAATTTAATAAAAAGATATTTATATTTATAATTTATTATTGAACCCGATCACCCAACTCAACTCGAAAATATTAGATTGGGTTGTCTCTTTAATTGAGTTGGATTGAGTTGAAAAAATGACCAACCCAAAAATTTGAGTTGGGTTGAAAACTCCCTCACTCGTAGTCACCCCTAGCATTTACGTAGTTTGATCACAAAAGGCTGATCGGGTGGTCAAGAACGCGAGTACGTTGTTTCGGTACTTGCAAGCGTGTTGACTTTGTTGCAGTGTCGTGTCGGTCACAGCTTTTAAGTTTTGAGAAAAATTTCAAGTACAACCGGAGTATGAAAAAAGAAATTCAGTGATTTGGACACGTCAACATCCTTTAAAATTATGAAAATTGAAATTAATTGATTGTTATCAAGTCTAGTAGCGTTGGAACCATATTAAATTGGGGACTATCGATGTAAACCATATTAAAAAAAATATATCTAATGTATAAAGCAAAAAATTTATTTTAGAATTAATTTCTTACAAATTTTTTTGACATCCGTAACATTAGTCGTAGAGTTAGTAGATATGTTCTGTGACATTAATCAAGATACAATCAAGTTGATCTAAATAATCACGAATATAAAAAAAAAATTAAAAAATATATTAGTTACTTACTCCGTGAATATTCACATTTTTCGTTGTTATAAGTTGGTTAATCTATTATAAAGATTTTTAGTTTTATTTTTTATGCAGTCTTTCCGCATTTTTGAAGGGGTTATCTCCCCCCTCATATTTCCTATATTGTTTTGGAGGAGTGGATGGTTGTTGGTTCCTTGGTTGGTTAATGATAGTATTGGTTTTTCAAAAATAAAAAAAGAATCTTAACATTTTTTAGTGGATTGTAATGTCATTTTTTTCTTCCCTACTATAATTTTCTATTTATCAAAAAATATATTATTTTTAAAAAATTTTATTTTAAATCATAAATGGAAGATTTGGATGTATGGCCCTCAACCAAATGTAATGTTTTATACAACAAACCATCTTTTTTTTTAAGAAACAACCTTTATTATTATTATTATTATTTTTAGAAACTTACCGAGTCAAATATATAAAATAATTATAAATAGTCACTTTAAAAAAATTAAACAAAGGTAGACATTGGTATTAAGGAGGATCACATATTTTCTTATAATAATAATGTATTAATGAGTGTTTATAAATTCTAAAAAAAAACTTAGTAATACATTATTAAAATGTATTATTGATTGTTTATAATACAATATTAAAACTGATTAATGTTTATGGATATAAATACTTTAGAATTTACATACATTTGTAATTATTTTGTGAGAAGAGTTCATAGTATTTTTTTTTTATTTGTGACCGTCTAGACCAGTTTATGTGTATATCGATGTTACAAAAACATACATCTGATCTTATAATATTTAGATTTCAAGAAAACAAATAAATCTTTATTTTCAATTATATTTGTATATTTCCATCCTTTTTATAATCAATACTTAGAAGTGAAAGGTCCCGATCTCTATATTCTTAGTTGATAATATATTAATTATTTTTAAATTATGATTACTTGAGTAATATTTTATTTTATTTAAAAATAATCCATAAAAATTATATTTTTAATATGAAATTGATCATATCTAATATTACTCAAATTCATATCAATTGAGGTTACATTAATCTCATTTAACTTCAGGTTAGCTTACGTGTACGATTGAATCTCATCACCATGACACACATTAAATAAAGATAACCGAAGTTATCTTTGGCAATGACGCTAAATTGATGGAGCAACCTTGTCGAAGAGTCGATCAAATACATTTATAAACCAATCATTAATAAACATTTAGAGACGAGTAAAACTTCCCTACAAATCCTACACATGAATGTGTAAGGAAGCTCTACATTCACGAATAAATTCTTTTTTAGTAAGCTTGTTTGTAAAACAAAATTATGTGACACATAATGTACCACATGTATCAAATGTAGAGCTCCCCTACACATTCATGTACACGAGAGTTTTTTCCTTTTAAGTATGGTAGAAATCAAGATTTTATAAACCTATACATAGACTAGAATGTGTGGGGATTTGAATGTAGTTTATTATTATTTATATAGATTGAATGTAGTTTCTAATCGGGAGGCGAAGCACATAAGAAAAAGGTAACAAAAACAATCATAAAAAAAAGCATAACTCAAAAGATAACTCGTTTTATTTATATCTATTGATTTTCTACATGCAAAACCTGTTTTAGGACTTATATCTATTGCATTAGACTCTCGAGCCTTAAATTCGAACGAGTTTGCATCCTACCATGCTCCCCTAACTTGATTACTCTCGATTAAAAACTTAGCCTAGATATCAATCACGTTAATTCATTTCTAGTTTTCTTTTATCCTTTGGGTTTTTTGTATTATATCAGTATGCAAAGAGTGCTCTCTAACATGTGTATTCATTCTCATCCTTCTTTGTCACCAGTTCTGATGATCCTAAGTGAATCTCTATATGGATACTATTTTTGTTTGTAAGTATCGTGATACATTCCAACCGACATTTAAAAGATCATGAATTAAATACACAATTCTAAAAAAAAGAGAAAAAAGAACTTTCTAAAAAGTCTAATCTCAGGTTAATTAACAAATTAAATTCATATGTTAAATAAATAAATTAATTAATTTCATATTATGATAAACAAAAATATTTTTAAAATTAACCTTAAATGCTTCGTGGGTAAAGTTTGAGAATTATATTATAATCAAGAGATTAAATCCTTTAACTTTGATTTGTTTGATTTTGACTTTAAAACTTTCAAATGTCCAATTTTTCTTTTAAAATAATTACCCTATTAACTTTTTTAAAAAAATTTAGAAATATATTTACATTTTATTTTTTCTAGTATTAACATTATTGGTTCAATTTCAATTAAAATTGATTTCAAGAAAAAAAAAAAAAAATCAAAATTGCATACCTTACCCCAACTGATGTCACATATGCACCATAAACACTCATTTTTACTACACCCACAATTACTTCAAACATTGACTTCCTTTTTTTTTTTCTTTTGATATTCGTGACTGTTCGGGACAGTTTGCGCGCGCATCGACTAATGTCACAAGATATACTGTCTGACCCTACAACATTTAGATGTAAACGAAACGCATAGGAAATTAATTTTTAAATAGATGACTACCATAAATTCAATCATCGACTTCCTTTATACCCTTATATTATACCTGACCCCAAATATTGATTTTCTCCATTCTATTGCATATCATGAAAATCTTTAGGCTAGAGAGAGATATTGAGAGTTATTGGTGTTTATGTCTGTAAAAGAATAAATAATACAGCGAAAAAGACACGAGTAATAAATTTATGTTCTTACAAAATGACATTAGAAAACATTCAAACAAAAAAAATCCAACAAAAACATTTGAATTCAGTTAATTAATCCAAGAGAAAAAAAAAAAATTGATGTTCACGTTGGAGGGTTTTACAGTTCCACTAACCAAAGATTGTAAAAATCCCAATCAAAATCAGCAAGTAAGAAAAGAAAAAGAAAAATAGTGAGAAAATTTCAGTGGAAAGGTAAGAAAATAGAGAAAAAATTCACCAAGAAGACTGAGGCTAGATTGGATCTGTGCTGTCTCAGCGTCGGTGGCTTTTCTGAAAGCTCTAACCCATAAATTCCTTTCACCTTCTTCTTCCATTTGTTTAAACGAAACCCCATTTCACTTTGCCCTCTTTCAGATCCAAATCTCCATTTCCTCCATGTGGGAGATTGAGTTTCCATGAAGTAAACAGCAGTTGTAGCTCTCAGTCCTTGCTTGTTTTGCTGTGAATCGACAGGATCTTCGAGTGGACCAGCAGCCATGGAGGTCGACGCTAATCCAGGGGTAATCAAATCGTTTTCCCATTTCCCAGATTTGTAATCCATTCTGTTTTTGAACTCTATTTGTGATTTGGGTTTTGTTTGAATCTGTAGAAATCGGCCAAACAAATTGGGAGCGGTCAGGTTTGTCAGATCTGCAGCGATTCCGTCGGCACCACGGCCGACGGCGAGCCGTTTGTTGCTTGTGATGTTTGTGCGTTTCCGGTTTGCCGTCCTTGTTACGAGTACGAGAGGAAAGATGGGAATCAGTCTTGCCCTCAATGCAAGACCAAATATAAGTGGCATAAAGGTTTTGATTCGATTTCATGAACTGTTTTTAGTTAGATTTGTGTTGTTCTTGAACAATAATAGTGATTAGAAAGTCCCCGAGGGGTCAAGCGATAGTGGTAGGCTTGAGTTTTAGCACTCAAGGTTACATGTTTGAGACTGTCCGGTGACATTAATTTGTAGACACCTATTATGTGTTTTCATTCCTTCGATGTCGCCTTGGGATGGATGTGGTTACTCCTGTTTTAATGAAGCTTGGCTCGGATTTCCAGAAAAAAAAAGTGATTAGAATTGTAAGGATGATAATGGGATCTGTTTATTCTTTGTTGTTTAGGAAGTCCTACAATTATTGGAGAAGCAGTGGAAGATGGGGATGGCAATGGAGGGACAGGGGCTCAAGAAAGACACCATAAGTTACCTGAGCGCACTCTTAGTTGGGATACCAATTATGATAAGGAGGGATCTTTTAATCATATTCCTTTGCTTACTACTGGACGATCTGTAAGTTGATCTAGAAGTTTACTTTGTTTGATTCAATTCTGTTTATGTTTGTTGGACTTTTGAATTGAATAGGGGTGTTTTCTGGTATTCTCTTATGCGTAAGGTTTCTGGAGAATTGTCTGCTGCATCTCCTGAGCGGCTCTCCATGGCGTCTCCTGAAAGCGGGAGCAGGGGTAAGCTCATTCATTTGATGTCTTGTATGATAGAATGAAGGGGTTTGGCGATTTTATGTCGAGAAATGTGTATGGAAAGATATATATCTTTTGTGATGATAGTTCCATTGAAATATTTGTATGATGTTTGGCAGCTAACTATAGAATCATGGATCAATTGAGAGATTCTGGATCAGCTAGGTTTGGAAATGTGGCCTGGAAAGAGAGAATAGATAGTTGGAAGGTGAAGCAGGACAAGAGTGTGCCACCAATGAGTGTGAGTCATGCACCTTCTGAAGGTCGGGGTGGCGCAGATTTTGACGCCAGCACTGATGTCGTGATCGATGATTCTTTACTGTAAGTGCTTCACTTGGTCTCTTGTGCTGCATTTTTAACTTATCTTCTGTGAATGAACTTTGTAAGAATAAAATGATTTTGTGAACTAAAACAGAAAAAAAACAATGTTTTAAACTGTCATATTGGTTTCATGAAAGTTCTTGTTTTCTACTTCCCTTTTCCTGAAGAAGAATACGTTCTAATATCTCTAAGTTTCATCAAAACGAATGGATTCTGTTTTCAATTCAGGTAGCATTAATCTCTGTTACTTTGCATTTTCCAAATGATTAGAAAACATGATTTTTGATAGTTCTCAAATTTCATACTACAAAGTGAAAATTTATTGTTCAGTCACTGACTCACTAGCCAGTTAAGTCATCAGAATTCAACTAATCAACCTATGCACGATACTGTGCGAATGATTGGCTAGATGTTATTTTCTTTTTCTTTCTTACTAACCATTTTCTTTTTCATTTGTTGGCATTGCAGAAATGACGAAGCCCGCCAGCCTCTTTCGAGGAAGGTTTCTATTCCATCCTCTAAGATTAACCCTTATAGGATGGTCATAGTTCTGCGACTTGTTATTCTCTGCATCTTCTTGCACTACCGGATTACAAATCCAGTTCCCAATGCCTTTGCTCTGTGGTTAATATCAGTGATTTGTGAGATTTGGTTTGCTGTATCGTGGATTTTGGATCAGTTCCCCAAATGGCTCCCAGTCAATCGTGAGACGTATCTTGATAGGCTTGCTCTACGGTAGCGTTTTGAGTTTCATTATGAGCAATTTGCATCTAAGAAGTTTGTCTTACATGTTACATTTTTAATTTCAAATATTTATGGTTTGCAGATATGATCGCGAAGGAGAGCCATCTCAGTTGGCTGCTGTCGACATATTTGTCAGTACCGTCGACCCTTTGAAAGAACCTCCTCTTGTCACAGCCAATACGGTCCTATCAATTCTCGCTGTGGACTATCCAGTCGATAAAGTTTCTTGCTATGTATCTGATGATGGAGCTGCTATGTTAACATTTGAAGCGTTGTCTGAAACATCAGAATTTGGAAGAAAATGGGTTCCTTTCTGCAAGAAGTACAGCATTGAGCCACGAGCACCAGAGTGGTATTTTGCTCAGAAGATTGATTACTTAAAGGACAAGACTCATCCATCATTTGTGAAGGAGCGACGAGCAATGAAGGTGATAACTCCACATTGTTACTTATCATTTTCTTTTCAATGGCTTCATAACTTTATATTCCTTTATCATCTCCATATTTAACCGAGCTCTTGTATTGCAGAGAGAATATGAAGAGTTTAAAATTCGTGTCAATGGACTTGTTGCTAAGGCACAGAAAGTTCCCGATGAAGGGTGGGTCATGCAAGATGGTACTCCATGGCCTGGAAACAACACTAGAGATCACCCAGGAATGATTCAGGTCGGTCAGTAGTCAGGATTTTGAAATAAAATTACTGTTCAGCGCTCTCATTTTTCTTCATTGTCATGTTCAGTTTTGTTTTAATAACTTTATTTATTATTTTTGTTTTCTTTTTGATTACTTTATATGGCTTCATTTTGCTTCCTTTATTAATTTCCAGGTTTTCCTAGGGCACAGTGGAGGACTTGATACTGAGGGTAATGAGCTCCCACGTTTAGTTTATGTTTCTCGTGAGAAACGTCCTGGTTTCGAACATCATAAAAAGGCTGGTGCTATGAATTCACTTGTGAGTGGCTTTAAAAGTTTTCTCATCTTCTCTAGACTTTGTTTTTTTGTATCTTTCTTTGAATGATTGTGTATATGCAGGTTCGTGTTTCTGCTGTTCTTACCAATGGACCCTTCATGTTAAATCTTGATTGTGACCACTACATAAACAACAGTAAAGCATTGCGGGAAGCTATGTGCTTTTTGATGGATCCTAATCTTGGAAAATCAGTGTGCTACGTTCAGTTTCCCCAGAGGTTTGATGGGATTGATAGAAATGATCGATATGCCAATCGTAACACTGTTTTCTTTGATGTAAGTTCAGTGGCATTGCAAAATTTGTATATTCTATTGAATTGATTTCTTTTCCTTTTATTCTTTCTGGCCTCTATTTAATTTATCAAAAATGGATTATAGATCAATCTTCGAGGCTTGGATGGCATCCAAGGTCCGGTTTATGTGGGAACGGGATGTGTTTTCAATCGAACTGCATTGTATGGCTATGAACCCCCCATCAAGCCCAAGCATAAAAAACCTGGGTTCTTCTCCAGTTGCTTCGGAAAATCAAAGAAGAAAAGTTCTAATTCAAAAAGGAAGGATTCTGATAAAAAACAAACAAACAAAAATGTCGATCCCACTGTGCCAATATTCAACCTCGAGGATATTGAGGAAGGAGTAGAAGGTAAAGCTTTCATTTATGTGCTTTTGCAGTATTTGAGGCTTACTTTATCCATATAAAGTTGTTATCATGTTTTCTAATCTATGAAATTTTTAACTCAATTTGCTATTATAAAAAATGTTTCTCCTTTTTCCATGTAACTTCAATTTTCTAATGAGGATTATTTATCTTTGTCCAATTCTCATGTTTGGTATTCGCTTATTTCTTCTACATGTATGTACACGAGCGTAATATTTAGGTGGCCATAGGTTTTACTGCATTTAAGATCTTTATGACCATATCAAGAATTCAATTATTTATTTATTTATTTGTTTTTATGGAATTGGGGGTGGCATTATCTTCAAGAAATTATGGGCGTCCAATTGCCTCCTTGCAGATAGACCTAACGTTTTGTTTCTCAAAATGTGGTGTTAATTTCGGTACATCATTCAATGCAGGTGCCGGGTTTGATGACGAGAAATCGCTACTAATGTCACAAATGAGCCTAGAGAAAAGGTTTGGTCAATCAGCTGTATTTGTTGCTTCCACACTAATGGAGAACGGTGGCGTGCCGCAATCTGCCACTCCAGAATCTCTTCTCAAAGAAGCAATTCATGTCATCAGTTGCGGATACGAGGACAAAACAGACTGGGGAAGTGAAGTATGAATCTATCCTTTCTGTTACATTTTCTATTTGCTATGAGATGAGAAAGTATTTTTCACCTTCTTTATCCAAAAAAAGAGAAAGTATTTGCACCTTTAGCCCTAAGAATCGTATCCATAGTGTTTAGCACCATGGTTCCCTGTCTGGAAATGAATTCTCTGATGGCAGTTGTTTGTCAATACAACTTTTTGATGGATTTTTCAGTTACTAAGAGATGTTTAACATTTCATGACGCAGATTGGATGGATCTATGGTTCTGTCACAGAAGATATTTTGACAGGGTTCAAGATGCATGCTCGTGGTTGGAGATCAATCTATTGTATACCTGAACGCCCTGCATTTAAAGGATCTGCTCCTATTAATCTTTCCGATCGTCTAAACCAAGTGCTTCGGTGGGCGTTAGGTTCGGTTGAAATTCTTTTCAGTCGGCATTGTCCTATGTGGTATGGTTATGGTGGACGGTTGAAATGGCTCGAGAGATTTGCTTATGTTAACACCACCATTTACCCAATTACATCCATTCCTCTTCTTGCCTATTGTACCTTACCTGCAATATGTCTGCTCACTGGAAAGTTCATTATTCCTCAGGTATAATTGGTTTCTATGTAACAAAAATGCACCATTTTGTCGTCTTGATTTCTCTTGCTTGGGGATCACTGAATCGTATATTCTTTGTCGTTCGTTCATTACAGATTAGCAATCTTGCCAGTATTTGGTTCATTTCTCTCTTTCTTTCCATCTTTGCCACTGGTATTTTGGAAATGAGATGGAGCGGAGTTGGAATCGATGAATGGTGGAGAAACGAGCAGTTCTGGGTTATTGGAGGTGTGTCAGCCCATCTATTTGCTGTTTTCCAAGGTCTGCTAAAAGTTCTTGCTGGAATCGATACCAACTTTACGGTTACTTCGAAAGCATCCGATGAAGATGGAGATTTTGCTGAGCTTTACATGTTCAAGTGGACCACTCTCCTCATTCCCCCAACTACTCTCCTAATCATCAACATAGTTGGAGTTGTAGCTGGAATTTCTTATGCCATCAACAGTGGCTATCAATCTTGGGGTCCCCTTTTCGGCAAACTGTTCTTCGCTTTCTGGGTGATTATTCATCTATATCCCTTCCTCAAAGGTCTGATGGGTCGCCAGAACCGAACTCCGACGATCGTTGTTGTATGGTCCATCCTCCTTGCCTCAATCTTCTCTCTTTTATGGGTTCGAATTGATCCCTTCACAACCCGGGTAACTGGTCCTGATGTCGAACAGTGCGGAATCAACTGCTGAGGAAATTTATTTATACAGGTGAGATGAAGAAAGAAAAACAATACTCAAATGAAAATTTAATCCAGATCATGCGACTTCTCTTCTGTTTACGGTCCGAACTGGAATCTCGAAGCTAATGGCTTATCTATGGACTATGGTATTTAATTTAATTTATTTGGTGCTGTGTTTCAGAGTTTGAAGTTATGGAAGGGATTCATTGCAGAAGCTGATGATGATCTTCCATTTTTTTTCCCTCCCCCTTTATATTTTTGTAAGTTGTATGTACAAATCTGATGACACATGATACTTGTTATTCTTCCTTCTCCATGTATTGAGTATAAACTATGATGTTGGTTCATCATTTAAGTCTTGTCTATTTTTGCAATCTTGGGCTTGAAAGAAATGTTTGAAAGAAAGCAAAAGTAAAAGAAAAAGCTCTTCTTAGAAAGTCACAAGAGTTTGAATTTGGTTCCTTGATCACTTTACAACTGCCATTTTGTTATTTGAAGTACATGAGTTGCTTTTTTGTGGGGTTTCTCATATTCAAAATTCAAAAGATAAATTCATTGGTGCAAGACTATCTTTAAAAAGGGTTTTTATTCTTAATGTTATAGGATCTTCCTAGACACTACATCAATATCATCTCTATTCTGAAAGAGAATGTTGTTCTTAGAATCATAGGATCTGTATACGTGGTTTCATTCTATTAGAATCGTAGGAAATTAATATTTGGGCCTTTTTCCTCGATTGTGCTTGTTTTTTTTTTATTTTTTATTTATATATAAGTGTTTTCTGGTTTTGAGTTTTCAATTTTATTGTATTACTTACTCTGGCTGGGACTTTGTCTTTTATGTTTTAGAGTCTTCTTTTTTTGGTTGTCAGCATTACGATGAAGATGAAGAATTAATTGACAAAGGAATGACGACTAGGGAATTTACTATGTGTTTGGAGCTCTCTCCAAAGTCGATTTCTTTTGTGCAATCTTACATTTTAGTGCATATGATATGATGAATCTTGGATTATCCCCAAGCTGTCTAAAAAACAAACTTAAAAGATGGTCTCCTTTCTTAAGGATAAAACTGTCTAATTTGGTTTTTTTATAAAAAAAGACTAATCAATGGAGCCAGAAATATGTTCACCAAAAAAAAAAAATAATAATAAAGGAACCAACAAAACAGATTACATCAAAAGGATATCACCAATGAACCAACTCGATTGAGTCGATTTGATGGTCGTTTATTCTTTCGGTTCGGTTTGATGTTTCACTAAAGTGTTAGCCACTCGTGATTACACATGAATAACGATGATGATGAATCAGAGCATCAATTGTACCTTATAGCACAAACTAACAATACTTTGAAATAGTGATATCTTCTCAAATAAAATGGCATATTCTATTCGCCAAATTTAGCTTTTAGGGGCTGTTTGTTTGTCGTATTTAACTAGGATTTGGTAGGAGGATTTATCAACTACTCATAAAAAATCTACATCTAAATGAGTTTTTATTAATTCCTCATCTTTTTACTTTTAAAAATAACTCTCATTTCTAATCATTCATTCATAACTACCCAATCATTTATAACCGCTCATTTTTAATCATTCATTTCAAATAAATCAAAATAACTCATTTTTAATCATTACTTTTTTAACTACTCAAAATAACTACTAATTTTAAATCTACATCCAAACAAGGTTTGATTCTAATTCCTCTATACAAAAAACTACATCCAAACGAGTTTTTAGATACAACTCTCAATTTTTAACTATTTATAATAACTCCTCAATATAACTCCATAAGCTAAATCCTCTTTAAATATGACAAACAAACAGCCCCTTAGGAAACTACAATATTTCTATTTGAAAGTTTTGAGAAAAAAAGACATTTATTATCCTTTTAATTAAGGGTGTACATGGGTTGAGTTTGGTTAGATAGGGTTAAGGGTAATTTTTGGACCAAACCAAAGATTTGGATTGATCACTTTTTTAACCCAACCTAACTCAATTAGAGTTTCAACCCAACCCAACTCAACCCTATATTTTCGGGTTGAGTTGGGTAGGGTTAAGGGTAATTTTTGGACCAACTCTAAGATTTGGGTTGATCACTTTTTTAACCCTACTTAATCCAATTAGAGTTTCAATCCAACCCAGCCCAACCCTATATTTTGGACTTGAGTTGGGCTGTGTTGGGTTGGATAGAGTTAAGGGTAATTTTTGGACCAACCCAAAGATTTGGGTTGATCACTTTTTTAACCCAATCAAACCCAATTAGAGTTTCAACCCAACCCTAATTATTTCAACCTTTGGAAGCCAAATATCGGTATAAAATTTGACTAAATATTGGTTAAATCTTTGAATATGAAATTACAAATCAAAAGATATAAGAGTATATGCCCAAATATAAAGCTAATTTTGTAAAGATGATGAGAATTTTTTTAAAGATAAGAATTAGTTTTGAATTTAAAAAAATATTGTATTTAACCTAATAAGAGAATAAAAGATTAGGTAAATTCTAAGAGGTTTGAGAAAGATGGAAGTTCACCTGTTCCATAAAAGTAAAAAAATGAAAATATAAATTAAGAAAATATGGTAGAAAAACAAAAAATGATCAATTTTAATCTTGTACTAAGGTCTTCTAGTATGATAATCAAGTCTACAACCACTAGGCCATCATTGCCCTTGCATCATAGTAATATGTTAATATATATATATAAAAGTTCGGGTTCTGGGTTGAACCGAACCCAAAACCTGCAAACCGACTCGAAAATCCGAGTTTTTTAAAAATCTAATCCAACCCAAATTTTAAAAAACATAACCCAACTCAACCCTTACGATTTGGGTTGAGAAATCCGGATAGCTCGAGTTACCAGTTTTTTTGTACACCCCTACTTTTAATAGGGCTCTTCAAACCTGTAACACCTTTGTCAATACTTTTTCATAGTAGGAATTTTTTTTTATGTTTTGGAAAAAAATGTAATGACCAAGTCCTCTAGGTACTAAGTAGTTATAAAAACTGTTTAAAAAAAAAAGTTATAAAAACCTGTGATTTTATGGAGAAAGAAAGATATTAATTACCAGTAATCAAAACAATTGAGACTTAATTAATTTGTTTAAGGGTAACTTTAATTGTAAAATACATTAAGTATTGGTTCTAAAGTTTACTATGGTTTCTAATAGGGAAATTGTAATTGATAAACTATTCTAATAAATAATTATAAATGTAATCAAATTTTAAAATATTTGTATCTATAGTCATTAATACATTTCAACACTATATTATTAATACTCATTAATATAGTATTATGTATTATTAATACAATATTATTATTAATACCTATGACTATGATTGTTAATTTTTTTAAAAAGTGATAATATTTGTAATTATTTTCTAAATTGGATCAATCTTATAAGTTTCACTTTTTAATATGTTTGCTAAAATTCATAATCATAGACTTAGTTTCTATCATAGTACAATCAATGTTGGTCACTAACCTAAAAATAAATTTCGTACGGATTTTGTTGATAATCAAATATTGTTAGAATCAGACAATTTATACTAAACAAATATAGTTGACGTGCATGTAAAATATCCAGACATTCACAGATATTAGAAAAACTGATATAGTTATCAAGTAAATCATCTGTGGCTTTGAAATTTCCTAATAACACGTTTACTTTCAAGCTTTATAAGTTATTTTCTTCTTGTTTTAACTATTGAACATCTCTTTTCAAAAGAAAAAAAAAAAAAAAATCTATTGAACATCTTTGTTTTTGGGAGGGAAAAAAAAACTTTAGACCAGTAAGTATAATGTGGAAGAATCCTGGATAAATTTCTAGTATTATGGTTTTTGAAAAAAATCCAGTTTTATGATTCTTTTTGTTGATGTATCCATTGTTATGACCACGGCCAGCATCTCAATCGACCGACTTCGTGTGCCGTAGCTTGGCTTCGTCGCCCGTGGTGGCTCTGGCATCTGCTGCATTTGACCGTCCAGCTTAATTAATCGATGGATATATATCATCTTTGTGGAAATTATTTCTGCAAGAGAAAAGGAAACAACTTCCGGCAATGAGAACGGCTGGGTTGCACAAAGGTCTTGTTTATAAGCTTACCAACTTACAAGTATTTATGGACAAAAACAAAAAAACATATTTGAAATATTAGTCTTTATAATTTCAAAAAATAGAATTTGATTCCTATTGATTCGAGGAAATATAGAATTTAGTCATATGATAAAACATAAAAAAAATAGTTTTTGCTGTTTTTAATTGTTAGCTAATGAAATACTTAAAAGTTAGTCATTCATGTGTGAAATTATGAGTCAAGCGACTGATATAACAAAAAATCATATAATTTATATCTGAATAATAAGTTTCCATGTATTTAATACGTCAACAATTACATACTAATCTATATTTTAAGTTTTATAAAACTATAGACACTAAATTCTAATTTTTAAAATCATAAAAATTAAATTCTAACTTTCTTCAAATCATAGACTAAATTCTAATTTTTCGAATTATAAGAACTAAACTCTAACTTTCTTCAAATCATAGGACTGTGTTTAGGTTTTAGTACTTTGAACTTTAAAATATTTGAATTTAGATAATATATTGGGAATTTACCTCGGAGAGAAACTTTGTGGCATTTATCGAATAAGTCGGTGGCGCAGTTGGTTATTTTGTTTGGTGTTAATCCATTTCAAATCCACGGTCACAAGTTCGAGCTCGGAAATCGATATTTAGCTCTCATATTATTTGAGAGCAGTTGTGCCCTCTAATGTAAAGTTTGTTGGTCTCCCTTCCTCATGGAATATTGTAAAAAAAATTTGCTATAATATATATTTTTAACAACCGTTCAATTTTAAGTTTAGTCTCTTACAATTTTAAATGTGTTTGATAGGTTCTTAAACTATTAATTTTATGTTTATAAATTCATTATTTTGAAAATTCCAAATAGCTTTTCAATTTTAAATTTTGTATCCAATAAATCATGAACATATTTACGACATTTTTGAAAATTAATTGATATCTACCCTAAAATTAAATTTTATACCTAATTGTTATGAAAACGACAATCAACAATCGAGAAAACGGGAGAGAGAAAAAATAAGAACACACACAATTTACGTGGTTCACTAACGTAGTGTTAGCTAGTCCACGGACAGAGAGGGTGCAGAGTTTTATTAAGGAGAAACGAATTACAGAAATTACAGAATGAATGTCATAATACGGCTAGGGTTTAATTCGAGTTTATATATGCACTCTCATTAAACCCTATTACAGAATGCGTAAACGTAGAATGAAATGCAGACGTAGACGCGCGCTGCGGAAACAGAATGCTCTGCCGAGTGCAGTTAGCGGATGCAGACATGCAACGCGGAATGCGCTTGCGCATTGACATGCGTTCGCGCAACAGAATGCGAAAATGCGTTTTCGCAACGAGGGCGTTGCCCTCGCGCCCCCACTCGCTAATCGGGCAGTGAGATCCCCGACTACTAATCGCAAGGCATTAGCACGTTCAAGGCATAATGCAACACTAATGATACTTTAATCTTTCAATTTGTGTTACGTTACGAATAAAATTTAGCTAAGTATAAGTTGAACTTTAATCATTTAAAGTATGCAGTGAGGCTCGTGCAAGGAAGTTTGATAGATTGAAAAAGCACTCAATCAAACTGTGTCTAACTCGAAGAAGGCAAAAGAAGGCCATCCAACAAAAGTGGGTTGGCAAAGGACCGACCCTCGGGTGGGTTAACCCAAATGTCGACCCTTGAATGTCAGCTCAAGCCTCAATTGGTCTTCCCCCGTGGTGCACCACTTATTTCCTACGTCGCACCACCTCGTGAGTCAGCCGACTCTCGAGGGTCAATGCGAATCTCGACTGACTTTCCCCCACCACCTCTTCCCTACTGTGCATTGCTTCTTCAAGGTAACTTGTGAACAGCTTGTAGAAATAAAAATGTGTAGAGGAGTGGAAGAGGTGCCCTAACATGAGTAAAAACGTTATAAAACCATCAAAGGCAATGGTATTGAACGTTACATTTGAATATTAATTTGAAAATTAAGTGGTGACATAAGTGAGCTAGAAGCGATTCCCAAACGACACCTAGCATGTCAAAAGTTGTAAGTTCAATCTCAACCCAAAAGTTCTCTAGAATTCTCTCTACTATTTAGAGATGTCCACGAGATGGGATGGAGACGGGGAAGCTAGCAAATGTAATCCACCTCCCCGCAAAATTCAGCATTTTTTTTGCGGGGTTTGGGGCGGGAATTCCCTGCTGGAAATTGACTGGGATTGGGTTCTCCACAGGTAATATTTTCCCATTTAATTCACCATTTTTTTTTTCAAGGGGATCGAAACACTAGTGCACTCATCCTATTTTCTCATTTGCTGCTTATAATATTTGTCATCTTTAACATGTTCTTTCATTGTATCTCTAAAGTGTGTATGTATTTTTCAAACTATCCATGAAACTTTATCTTATCTTAGTTGGTGTGTTGCAGTCATAAAAAAGATGATTGCTTTAAATGACAACTGTACTTGAAATTTAGTTTCTTTTCCTACGGTAAAAAGATTATCGATCGTAAATGGGTGATTGTAAATGACTACTTTACTTGAAATTTAGTTTCTTTTCCTAAGGTAATTTTTACCTTCTCTCATACTTTAGTTAACCAGGTAGGCTTTGTATGTACATTTTTCTTTCCTTCATATTTTCTCAAACCTTAGCATTATAATATCATACTTGTCCCTTTATTGTACTCCATTTGAAAATAGATGATAAGAAACAGAAAGCCAATACAAGCAAATAGTTAGTAGGAAAAGTGCTAGAACAAGAATGAATTCCAAAATGCAACAATAAAGCATATATATTTATTATTACATATATAACTAGATTACAACAATGACATACATTGGTTACATTACACCTTCAAATTTATTGCCTTAACATACATTCATTCCATCATATACTTTCATTACATGACTTATTAACTTCCTCCTCCATACCTTATCTTTCAATCTATTCTCTCTTGAAGCCATCATGATATGGTAACATTGGCAATGTCTCAAACTAAGCATAGCATAGTACTTCACTTAAACTTGAATTTCAATGGTCCAATTATACATTTCCTCTCTTGGGATAGGAAGGGCGAAAGTGACTAAGCCCATCGCCTCATCATAGTCAATGTTGGTATCGACCTTCTCAACGCTGCATTTCAGAGGTCGTTGAGATGAGTAGATGCCAAACCTTCCACATCCGCGAGCTTTTATGGTGATTGTAGCTGTTAGAGGTCGATCATTAGGGAGAGAACCGGTCAGCTCGGAGGCAACTTCACCATCAAACTCTGGCTTTGGTTCGACCAGTTGAATATCGACTTGCTCAACGGCACCGCCAGTGTTGAACATGTCAAGCAAGCCGATTGGCGCAAATGAGATGTTTGAGGCGATGTCCTGAAAATCAAAAACATCATGGTGAATCACAAAATGAGCTGATGAGCAAAGAAAAAGGCAGAGAATGGAGGGAAAGAGTTGCACACCTTTAAAGGAGAAATATGGAAAAGATCATATTCCAACACTTTGAGAGTAACTGGAATCGAAGCGCCTTTTGGCAATCGAATCATATCCCCTGAAAAAACGAACCAATTCCTTTTGTTAGAATTTCAGTTTGTTAATCTTTTGCAAGTCTAAAAATAGGGGCCATCGTGTAGTCGTGATCCAAATACCTGATCGATAAGCGTAAACAACAGAATCGCCCTTCCAATCAGTATCAGCAACATTAGAAATAGCATCAACATCAGCTGCACGGACTGAGGCAGTGAGGGTACCAGGAGACTCATTGTGAATGCGAGTCTTCTTTGTGATCCTGCACCAGCCAGCGCCTTGACAATTGAATACTCCAACAACACCAGAGCACTTGTTCACATTCCAAACTTTGAGCAAACTGCAAAAGGGAAAGAAAATATCAACGATTGTCCATAATGAGAAGTGATATAATAGACAGTAGGATTGTAAATATGCAGCAAACCTGGCTCCATCTCTAGCTGGATCATTGAACAAACAATCACGTGTCGGTCGTCCAGGTAGCTGGGCTCGAAGAACTGATCCATCAGGAAGGACTAGCTTCCTCAACAGCTCAAAATTGTGGTTTCCTGGTTTGTCACTGTGATAAAATGCACAAAGTTAAGTCATTCCTATTATCATACTTAAGACTGAAAGCTGACAAACACGCCGAGGACATTAACTACCTGACATAGATTGCACATCCGCCAATCGCACGAGCAGCTCCGTGATACTCCGCTGTAGGGTGCAAACTCTGAAAAGGAAATCAAAGATTGTATCCATCAGTTTAATGGTTAAATAGTTGGCCTCCTTAGTTCCTAGCTTCAATTTCCTATGGATATTTACACACTATGCATATTGCGGATGAAAGTTTCTTACATGGAACATATCCCAGTCAGGCTGCATGAATTCTCCAAGGAAAAGAGAATTGTAAGCTACAGAAGAAATATGAATGGTGTGCGAGGCAGGATCATGAGGGTAGTAGTCATCGGAGGCTCTCACGACTGCAGTCTGTTTGGCACTGTAGAGACCATCAGTGTTGTGGCACATGCAGGAAATGCATCCATTGTCGGAAAAGTTTCGAGCAATTGAAGCTTCAAGGGCTTGATGATAGCTACGAGTGAGCTGAACCCTGCCACCATAACCAGCACCAAGGGTCTCGATAATGTTTTGCACATCAACCTTCACTCCATCCACTCCACATGAAGCCAAGTAGGAATGAAGCTCATTATAGAAATTGAAGACTTTCTTAGGATGCACAAGGCCAATGCCATGAACAGCCAGACTGTCTACAACTATGTCGGGTTGGTTGCCCAACATACCCGGTGATTGGATCGGGTACGCCAAAGCAGACTCATAGTGCTCCATGCCCGGACCTGCTGGTTTCACTCCACCCCAATAACCAGCTAAAGCATGCCAAGCATACACAAATCTACATTAGAGATGACACATGGGTTAGAAATTATGGCTTGAAAAGATGCATAACGTATGTGCCCGAATGTAAAAGGCAATGACATGAAAAAGAAAAAGGGGGTATTAGAGCATTGAACACTTACTTCACATTGTGCTGTTGCTTGGCATCATCAACAACCAACTTCAGGCCTGGGACCTCCTGTTCGTTATTTTTCCCATTTTTCTGAAACTTATGGTTCTCTTTTATTCCAGACAGCCTGCTAGCAAACCTATAATAGAGTGTCCCCAAGTGATTAAGTCATTATTTGCTTGATTTAAAGTCTAACGTACAAAATATAAGATATAAAGTGTCAATAAATTTGAGAGCAGATGAGCATATGTTGATGTTTTTACAAGATTTGGATGATGATGCTTATCACTATTAAGGGTAGCATAATATAACTTCTCCTCTCTGCCATAAAATGGTCCATAACTAAACTAAGATGAACACAGTCCATTCATTGAACCAATAAGTTGCAAAAAGCCCAACTTAGGTTCAATGAGATATGCACATAAGTTTAATATAAAACAAACTAATGAGCAGAGATTTAAATAAGAAAATGTCTTACTGCGCTCCTTCTTGTACAACACAATCAGCATCCTTTGGTTTGCTCTCTATCTGTTGCCAACCATCATCTATAATTAAGAATTTTGGAGGTGCCCCACCGCTCGATAGGCTGCAGCAATACACCACAATGTTTAACATTTTATTTTCAAGTACTAACTTTTGAGACCCTTCCTCAACAATAACCAAACTGATATTTCTCAACAACAATTTATATTACCTTTTGAGACCTTCCTGAACACCCTCAGCCGTGACATCGGTGTAAAAAGCATCCCAAGTACACCAACCAAACCAATCGAGGAAGGAAGGTATCTGCAAAAAGACAATACAACACAACTGAGTCTCTTCAAACAGAATAGCTTAGTTAACATTACATATGTCCAAACAAAACTTTCTCATACCTTTTTCTTCTCTCTGTGTAGAAAAGTTTGCATATGCTTTTCAACAGCCCTGCCAACATCATCATTCAAAGCATTACGAAGTTAGCACACACACCCTTCATTAAGAAGTAAACATTACACGAGGGATTTGGAAATTTACTTCACTGCTTGATTGATAACTTCAAAGGGATTTGTCCCAGCATGCATATAGACAAGGGAAAGTCCTTGGTTGGTCTCAACAGAAATGTCTCCTGCAAAACCAATTCAAACACCAACAAAAACAAGTCGTTTCGTTTCTTTGGAACTTGATCCTTCCTATATTCTCCTCCAAGTGCTATAAGACTCCATTAATTTGATTCATTCCAGTGATGGTAATTAAAAGATTCTCCAGCAAGGTAGGTTCTCATTAATGACAGCTCCACCCCAACAGACTGTTTATATGTTCTTCATTACCGACCACCAGGATGGAGCTAATATAAGAAGTGATGGACCAAATAAATTTGACAGCAGCATAATATAATTGTCTGCTGATCATGATCTACTCACCACTCTCGAGGCAGATCTCCATCTCATTCTTGTCATTTCCTTGCAGCGCAGCACGGAACTGGCCTTCGAGGAGAGGAAGGAAGACGGTGTAGATGGTTGAAGAATTGTCAGGATCCTCCCCATCAACGCCCTTGGTTTCCATGAGTAGGAACTGTGTCTCAAAAGGGATGTCTTTCCCAGATGTTCCCATTCTCTGAGTCATCCACCATAACTTGAAACGAAAACAACACAGGAAGCGCTGACCCCTGTTATGCGGACCAAAGAAATTGGAATGATTCATATTTCACACCAATCATCAACAATAGCTATACTTACTAAACAAACTATTTGAACGAAAGAAAATTGAAATCCCTATATATAGTAATGAAAAGTATATATAATGCAGCTTCTATTTTGAGTTTTTAGATTTTTTTTTTTTATAATCATAAATAGCTTGCACGCACCCTCTATATTGTCAAGGACACAATCACCTGACCTTATAATATTGAGATGTCAAGAAAATCGGGACCCAGTAGCTCTACCATAGATTTCAAACCATTCGTTCTTAATTCTCCAAGACCCTCTTAACCACCAGCCTACCCGAGTATGGTTTATAAAGCAACCTCTATATACTAGAGTAAATAGCAACTCGAGGCATTAAGGGGTTTTGTACTTACTCTAAGACACCGATGGGGAAAACGTGCAGACTTTTACTGTGTGAGGCAGTGGCACCAATAAATGCGCCAGCAACAAGTCCAAGGCCTGATCCTGGGGTCAGCACAATGTTGTCAGGCACTCCAGTTAGTATGGTCTTCCCGTGAACCACCAAGTTGCCATCGTTGACAGAAATGTTTGGTGTGACCGTCATTGTTGATCACCAAATAGATGCTGCACCATATTATAATACAAAGACCACTTAAAATGATGAGTTGGTATAAATTTAATTATGTCAAACTAATACTCGTGAGTGAAATTCAATTTTAATTAAAGAGAAAAACAACTCCATAGAGACTTAAAACTCAGGACCTCTAACTAAGGTTGAATAATATTAAATAATCCACCAACCAAAAACTTAAACAGATTAGTTGAATTAAATTTAATTATATCAATCAACATCACCGAATTAACTAACCAAAAAGCACAAAAATAAAATAGAACCAAGTTGGAATTTGGTGACCTAGATAAATTACAGCAACTTTCGGAAAAAAAAAATCTTGAAATCAAGATTCTCTTCAAAGGGGTTCACTAACACAAACCTGAGAAAACCTAAGTTCTACGATTATGGCGAAATCCGATGGAAGAGAAAAACCACCTCAAGATTCAGTTTAAGATAAATAAGACTATTAGAGAGTCTGTCAAGAGATTCAGTTTTGATAAATAAACTGAAATTAAGGCTTTTAAGGTATCCCTGTTTAGCAGCTTCTCAGTTCGGCAGTGGAAAAATAATTCTCATAATTAATTCAAAGTATACATCAGTTTAAGCACTATTTAGAAGTATGTTAGCATAAAAGAAATCAATTAAAAAAACTATTTATCAAAAAAAAAAAAATCACAAATAATTATTGAGCTGGAATTTGTGTCATCTCTTGAATTTTCGTGTATTCTGGGAGCAATATATTTATATCTGACTATAAGCAATTTTCAGCAATAAAGTATTCAAAATATTAAATAAAACCAAAAACAAATTCCATTTCAACCTAATATTAAAAAATTAATGATAAATCACTTTTCATCTTTATAACTACTTAAACAAAAATTTAACTTCCAAAGGAAAATAGTAAAAAACAGAAAACAGGATTTTCATTTTTCTTTTTCTACAGCGAAGGGAAACGACTAAAGCTTGGTTTCTATGGTTCTCAAGGCCGGAAGAAAAAAAAAACAAAAAGGTTAAGAAAACTCGGAATATTCATTCAAACAAAATCAATCAGATTGATCGGAGAGACAGAAAACAATAAAATTCACTTTTAGAAGAAAGTGACGGTAAAATTCGATACGCAAAAGAGAATCAAATCATGAAGTTGAATAATCACTTTCATCTTCAAGAAATTAGGGGGAAAACGTTCAAGAATCAGAGAAAAAGGTAGATCTGAGATAATATCCAACAAAGAACCCTAGCATAGACTTCAATCACAATACTCTGAGCTCGATTTGGACAATACAACATCGTAGCTCACATAGAAACAGAATCTCCAGTTCATCCAAGGTTCAAAATCAAGATAATCAAAAGCGTAATTAGAAACTCAACGCCAACAGAATCACGTTAAGAAAAAAAAAAAAAAAAAAACTGAGATACTCACCGATTAGGTCTGCAATCAGTGAAGGAAATGCTCCAAAAAGAGAAGGAAGAAACAATGGAGAAACAAAAAGAGATTAAAATGAACGAACAGAATCACGGAACGGAGTTCTGTTAATGGAACTTTCTGTTCTCTCACACAGAAAACACGATTGAGTGAGTTGGGGAAGAAGATGAAGACGCTATTTATAGGCTGGGAGAGTTCAAGTTCCTTTGCCAGATCGCGACACGTGGAAATTTATTTTATCCATTTTTTAATATATATTATATATATATTTCTAATTCCGTCTCTATTTTTACTTACTAATCATTGCCTTCTTAGAATCTTTTTTAATCTTTACGAAATGTCTTCGTCTTTCTGTAAATTTTGACAATACGAAAAGAGAAATAATTCAAAGCTTATGTGGTTTGATGTCATAAAAGAAATATATTTTAAAAGGAAAATCAACCTTAAAAAAAAAGAATGATATATACAGAATTGTTTTTTTATGTCCACTTGTGATTTAGTTTCAATTTTATTCATATATTTGAAAATTAAACATTTTTTATTTTAAGATCATATTTTTTTAATTTTATATTTAAAAAATAATAATTAAATTTACATAAAAATTAAATAATCCATTCATTCATGTATTCAGATTTAAATTTGTCTAATTATCATTTTACTCAACTTTACAATTTTATTATCTCACATATGACCAATTTGAAATTAAACTTCAATCTCTAAATACTAAAAATGTATTTTTCTAACAAAATGTATAATACTTTACCGCTCATCTTTGCTGGCTGCCTTCTTTTTCTTGGTCTTAACATTTTCTTTAACAAAGCCAATATCTTTTTGCTTACACTTTTTACATCCACCAGCGGAAGGATCACAGAAATCAGGCTTAAACTAGTTTAAATAAAAACATAAAAAAGGAAATTAAAAATACATTTAAAAAAGGGCTTAACTTTTTAGACATTTTGCATGTATAATACAAAAAAAAAGGTTAAATATTTCTATATATAACACAAAATCAAAACTAATTTATTTGGATTTCGATGGATCAACTATCCATTGAAATCAAATTTTATTAGTGGATCAATCTTGTATTGTAAAAGAAGAGGAATTAAAAGTAAAATAAGAATTGAGTTTTGCATAGTGGATGCATAGATAGTAAGTTTGAAGATATTGAGGGAACACACAAAAGTTTTTCAAGATTAAAGATTATGAATGAGTATGAAGAAAATTTGTACCTTGATGAGTTATATATTCAACTTTTCCATTACCTACAAGCACATCAATCGGACCCATATAGGTTGAGGAAAGATTCATGTTTTCAAAGTCATGAATGATATGTGCATTGTAACCCATATCACTAAGTCATATAGTTGAATCAACACTCTGAATCTGTGCATTTGATTGTCTAACTCCATTACTAGATTGATTAGTGGATTAGTTGAATAAATCTCGTCCACGTCCACCAGAATGATGACCTCGACCACGGTCTGAATTTTTCCAATTTCCTTTACTCTAGAGTTATTATAATGAGCAGCCATTTCCATAGTCGAAAGCTTAGAAGATTCATCAATATTAGACTTTCATTCAATAACGATCTCCTCTAATTTCATCAAAAGTTTTTAATTTCTAAACGCGTCTTTAAGGAAGTCTTGAAGACATTGTACGCCGTGTAATCCATTCATATGGCATAAATTGACAATTCTTCAAAATCAATTGTTAGAGATATAGTGGCTAATTAATTCACAAGACTTTTGACCCGTTGTTCATAGGCATTAATAAACACGATATGATGGCTTATTTTAAACTAATTAAAAAATCTTGTAAGTCTATTAATATAATCTAACAAATTAGTGTCAATTTAAATATTAAATATTACAAATTTCAATAGATGATGTAGTTTTTTTTTTAATTTTTATTTATTTTTTAAGTAATGGATAGTGTTGTTTAATAAAGAAAGAAAGCATATTACATAAAAATGAAAATAATTAAAAATAAAATCCAAAGTTTGTGAGAAATTTAGGTGGTTGTATTTTCGAAACTTCGAACTTCCCACTATGTATGTAGTTTCTTTTTTGTTTTCCAAAGTATGATCAAATATGGCGGTTTTAGACTAGAACTGACATCCTGCAATTTTAAGGGAAAAAACCACGTAATATATATATTTTTAATTTATTAATAATATTTTATGTCTCTAAAAAAAGAATATAATAATACTTAGAAATATAGAGATATAAATGTGAGTTAATGTCAGTTTTGTTCGATTAGCCAATTTGAAGGGCCGACTTAAATATTAGAGGGCCAATTTTTTTATTTATTTATTATTATTTATTTATTTTTTTTTTTTTAGGAATCATAATAATAAAACATTGTGAGTTCGTTTTCCCACACCATTATTGAATTAAATATATATATATATATATATATATATATATCATCTTCTGATTTTAAAGTCTGCTTTCATTTTAATTCGGTTCATTTTTTTTTTGAATGTTTATGAATACATTAAATAAAGTATAAATAAATAAAATATAATATGATTTTTATTTTTTTAAAAATACTTCTTTTTGGCGTTTTATTTATAAATTTTATAAATATATTTATAAAGATTTCCATATATATATATTTATACAATGTTATTTATTATATTAAAATTATTTTTGTTATTAAATTAATTTCTATTGAAATCAATTATAAATTTATCATAAATATTAAAAATCAAATATTATAGAACACATTACCAAAAGGGGATTTTGCATGTATATTAAAAAAAACCAAAATAATTCTATGTATAACACAATTTCCAAACTTATTCATTAGGGCAGAAAAACCAAACATGATTGGTAAAATGACTAAAAGACTCATTGATCTATCAATTGGACTGATAGAAGTCTATCAATTCAACCGATAGACTTAAATCGTTTATTCTTGAGAAAATCCACATTCAAATTTCTTCATCTTCCTCTTTCATCTCCCTCTCTGTTTTAGAAAATGTATGACCTAAAAATTAGAGCTCAAATATCTTCAAATCCCTCCTCAATTTCCGCCATTTTCACCTTTACCTTATACTTCATCCTCTTCTCTTCAAAACTCATTTCTTCAAATCTCCAAATTATTCACAATCAACAACTCCCTCTCTCCCCCTTTGCAATGGCACTCTGTTCCCAGATCTCTGTTTCTCCAAACTCTCTTCTTTCCCCCAATTGTCTTCTCTCTCGCCGGAAAAACTGGCCTGCGCCGCCCTCAACTTCACCTCTGCTGAATTCCACCTTTGCCATCGACCAGCACACACCGACATAAAAAGAAAGGATATATTTAGAAATTCGAAAGGTATCTAAAAAATGAACTATGTATGAATTTATTTAAAATTTGTGCTATAAATAAAATAGGTGGACCAAAAAATGGTATGGGTAGCAAATTCCCTTACCAAAATAGAAAGAAACCTCAAATTACAACAATTAGTACTTTTTTCTTCGGAACCGTTCAATCTGTCAAAGCAACCAGAATAAGCAACTACTGACTGACACTTCAACTTTATATTTTATTTTAGTTCATTGATTTTTTTACCTTTTCTAATTATATTTATTACATTTTTTTTCATCAATTCAATATTTATCTATTTGCAAATAATTCGATATTCTCTAATAATTTTCTTTTCTTCTATAATATTTAGATAATTATACATTTGCATAACACTCAACAATAATTGATTGAAAATTGTTTTTATATTGACAACAATTGAATAAAATTTGTGTACAATAAAGTAGGAAAAACATAATTTGTCTGGTAAGATGCATATTCTTTGTAAAGCAAGGTGAACTTTTAGCCAATTGTTTTTTAAACCGAACTTTTAGCCAATTTAATACATAAATGTAAAATCTCTTCTATAGTTTTACCAACCACATGTTTAGGTAAGAGTTTTACAAAGGTTCTAGGAAGAGTGACTTAATTAGGTGATTAAATAGTTCATTTTTGGATATCTAAGAATTAACCTTTTAACTAATACACTACCATAAATATTAGTTATCATTTTTTGATAAATTAGATGGACATAAATAGTTATTCTATTTCTGCCAACAAAGAGTAATAGTTTAATTAATATAAATGTGTGTACATGATCAAACTATCAAAAATTTGAATTTCTCCTACTTTAAGAGGATTACCACCAAATAATGAAGCCATTACATCACTAATTCTTTCTGTGTATATGAATTTTTATTAAGAATATGCTTGATTTGATTGTTTGTTTGAATCTGGTTCTCTCAATAATTCGTTATTTTATGATCGTTTGTTTTACATGTAAATGTCAATACCAAAGCGACAGTTTTTCAATTCTTTTTTTTCAATTATCAATTAAACACTGAATTGTCGTTCACAACAATCGTATTGTTTGAAGAGCACTTTACATAGATAGCCAAAATAGAGAAGCTAATTCCAAGTATAGCCGAATTTATAACTATTAATAAAGTAATTCAAATGATTAAAAATTAAGAAAATACAAATTTAGAAAAATACTACTATGCCCTTCGACTAATCAATAATATCAAAGCATCTTCAAAAAAAAAAAAAAAAATCATCAATATCAAAGCTGTCTATTTGAA
The DNA here is from genome assembly GCA_037833695.1 of Sechiopsis laciniata. NCBI lineage: Eukaryota > Viridiplantae > Streptophyta > Magnoliopsida > Cucurbitales > Cucurbitaceae > Sechiopsis > Sechiopsis laciniata. The sequence continues at coordinate 14,621,709 of JBBMKA010000026.1, read as the reverse complement.
TTCTTGTGATTCATAATATATTAAAGTATACTCCTTATTCTTGCCATTTACTCCGAACTACGTTAAAACCATCTATTTGAATTCTTAAATTAATTCACCAATTTTTTCCAAAATTGTTACATTCTATTCCCAAATTTAATACCCTTAAATTAATCATTAATACAAAATTTTCTTAATTAAAAATATAAAAAAAATCTACTAGGATTCCTAGATTTTCTCTATTTTCATAACCGTTTATTCATCTTTCATAACTCTTCCTCCTCCAGCAAATTATTGTGCAAGTTGTTTTAAAAATTATTTCTTTCAAAAACCTTATTTGATTTTGTTTTTGAAAAAACAGTTTGTAGCTTTTAAAGTAATTTGATATCAATTGTTCTAATACATTTTTGTCATCATATTCATGTTGTATAATACAATATGTGTAGGTTGGTAAGATATGTGTCGCCGTACAAATTTTGTAATACCGTATTATGTTGTACAATCCAAATATAGTTGTCGCCATGGTATGGTTAGACAAACACAACTTTTGATCATAATACTTATGAATTGACCATATTTGATCATTTTAAAATTAAACCAATTTATATATTTAATATTGTATATTGATTTCCAATTTTATTTGAGTTAATTTTAATGCGATTGATAATAATATTGTTTTATGAAACTAATAGGGGTATTATAAAACTGTATATGTTACATTGTATAATTAATACCAGTATTACAAAATTAATTTAAGTATTACATAAATAATGTATCTTTTATTAACAATACCCTACCTTATTCATTAAGTATTACAAACCAACGGTATTACAAATACTATTTTACAAAAAAAAAAATACCGGTATTAGAATACTAAAATAATATGTATTTATATGTCATAAACAATATTTTGTTATTAATACCTAGATTGAATATAAGTAGTTACATGTACTAATTCCATATAATTCATTATTGAATACGTATTGTGTAATACTAAAATAAAACTCGTATTATACTAAAAGAATACGACACATATAATATTTTTGTAAATATTTTCATCTTCAAATTAGAGCAAGGAAAATGCGCCGTGGGGCCACTCTAACGGCTCCAATAATTGTTCAAAAGCAAATTGTATAATAAAACAAAAATACGAGATGCGCAGCTCCAACCGCGCATTTGAAAATCGCATCCAAACTGCCCCAATGGAGTTAACTCGATTGCTAACTAAAGCATTATAGACAATATTATGCTTTTGATTAACCAAGTGATGGCTACTTGTTGCTAAAACCGTGTTTGAATATTTATAATGAAATTCATATGACATAAAACGAAAATGATTATTAAGCAATGTGCAAGCATACACAGTTATTGTAGCAAGTAATAAGTAATACAAATCATCTCCACAAGAATTGAATGATTACTTAAAGTTATCTAATCGAATGTAGAGTCAAGTACAAAAAAAAAAATAAAGGAAATAATTTTGGGTTTCGGTGTTGAGCATAAATAAATAAATGTAGGATAAATCCTGAAGTAAAATACTGACAATTAAAATATGAGGGTTCTAACAATGGCTAACAATAGGGTCGGATTAGGGATTCTATGTTGTATATTTCCATGTGCATTCTTATGACTTTTATGGTGAAAAGCGTATTATTCTTACAAATGTACTCTAAAGCATACTTCTGCAGATCATTCAACATAGGATCGGAAACTTACATTTTCTTCCCAAGCATTAAGTACAAACATTAGAACACTAGTGCAGTGACTATCCCTAGATTCCTCCCAACATTTAGTAGTCGATGAAATATACCTAATGAACAGCATGAATTTCTCAAACTGTCCCTCTTTCTCAAGAGTGAATAGAATGTGGATACTATGTGGACTCTTAATTGACACATGCTAAGATTATATTAACATGCATATTGTAATTCAACATCCCCTGATCATAAGTTTTTATAAGCAAAGATACTTCATATGACCACAATCCCCCTTCCCCTCCCCCTCCCCTCCACGTTAAAATTAGTTCATTCTATAGTAAAGAGAAACACAAATAAAGTAAGAGAAGATCTTCATTCGACAATTGTACATTGTTTAACAATAGTTGTAATAAAAGTGCAGAGCAAATAAGTAACATCAAAGAATTCTAATGAAAAAGTGTAAATAAAGGTAAAGCAAATAAGCATGTTGGACAGACAAGTGGGTCTTTGTCCAAGTCAATAACCTAAAGTAGTCTACAGTACATGGACTAAGGCTGGACGCCTCGTCCTAGTAACACTGTTGATACGACCCACTTTGCAAATCTTATAAACAACCTAACCATGGTTGTTTATGTGGAGACATGTGAGTGGAGGTATCTATGTAAAGAGTTTGCATAAGACTGGATTAGAAATATTAGATAAGTCTAAATAATTTCATTATAGACTTGGATCAATATTTCGCTAGGATGATCGTATGTTGATCCGATCTTAATCTTGAGTGAGTTGTGAACTCCTACTTGTTAAAACGTCATTTGATGTGCATGGGTGAGAATAGCCAACAACGTTGATTCAATAAACCTCCCACACTGGGGATTATCGTAGTGAGTACCAGAAAACGCAAAGTCACTAGACGAAATTCACTCATTCCATATTCATGTGGAAGTAGAGGAGATGTTCTCTTAGGATATGATTTTATGGCTTAAACATAAGGTACACGTTTCTCACTAGCCCTTGATGACACTAGTTTACGGTTGGTCCATAAACAACTTGTACATTAGAGAATTAGTGACATTTAAGGAGATAGATATAAACGTAGGGGTAAAGTAAACTTTTAACCCAGTTGTCATTACGAATAACTTGTGAATGATCAAATATCATATAACTGATTATATTTGGGGACATAACTTGTCCTACAATGCATAAGAGTGCAACTTAGGCCTTTAGTGGAATAGGCCTTTAGTTAACGAATGAAGATTGGATTCGGGCTAAAACATTTAATCGAATTATTCTCATATTGTAAGAGCTTAAAATTTGTAGGTTCATAGGTCTCTAGGCTAGCTTATAAGAACGATAAGTTAATAGGTATGGAGAGATTACTTTGAATGGTCCAAACTAATTAATTAACATGTTGAACATAATATTTACCAGAAAATTAATTTATGTATTGGATAGTTAAAACTAAAATATATTTGATACATTAATATATAAATTAGGGGTGATTTCGGTTCGGTTTTTATCGGTTTTGTGTTAAACCGATGACCGAACCGATATCCTCGGTTTTTTAATAATTGGATCCGAACCGATGTCCAATATAGCATAAACCATTGGATCGGTT
>JBBMKA010000026.1:14579350-14600328 GCA_037833695.1 Sechiopsis laciniata | reverse complement strand
TGGGAAAAAAAAAAAAAAAAAAAAAAAAAACTTAGTAAAACCATCTAGCTATATTTTCCTAGGTAGAAATTAGTTCAAGTTATGTTCATAACAATATCACAACCACTTGGCAAAAAAACTTATATTAGAAACTCATCAAAACATTGCCAACAAAATAAATGCAAGTCACCACATAGATTCTAGTCCAACCACATAAAATACAATACAACCACATTGCCAATGAAATAAATGCAAGTTATGTTCATTCTATAATTCTGTATTTTGCTCTCCTTAAATAAAACTTTGCATCAATTGTTGATTTTCGTTTTCATAACAACAACTATTAACTAAATCGAGGGTTATCAGCTACTATATCGAAGGCTATAAACTCAATAGATTGAAGGCTATTAGCTAGAATTGATTGAAGATTATCAACAAATTGATTGACACTAAATAAAGCGCAGACATGATCATTTTCTATTATAGATAAAATATTTTAAAAAAATTTCTATTCATAAATTTTCTTTGAATTTATTTTTCTATACATGTGAAATCCCAAAAAAAAAAAAAAAAAAAAAAAAAAAACCTATTTTCTAAAATCTATTTCAATCCTAAACATCAAACCATAAATACTAAACTTCAACTATTAAACCAACTCTAAACTATAAAATGTAAACAACTCTAAACATTAAACAAAGCTTTTTAAAAAAAAAATGTAATACATTCTTTTACCATTTAAAATAAAATCTGATTTTTATATAAGACAATTTAATATCTAAAATTTAATTTAAAATAAAATATATAAAGTAAAAGAATTATTTTTTATTTACATATATTTTTGAAAAAGGATTTTGAAATATATTTTAACATATCAATAAAAACTACCTTTATAAATACGGAAACGGAAAAATGTGTTATTTATCGTCATTTTTTTTTAGAAACATGGAGAAAGTTTTCTCACAAAATAATCATAAATTTAAATAAATTTTAAAATATTTATATTTATAGTCATTAATATTGTATTATAAATATTTATTAATATAGTATTATGTATTCTTAATACAATATTATTTATGACAAATATAGTATTATAAGAAAGTATTATTAATAGAAATGACTATAATTACTATTTTTTTTTAAAGTGATAATATTTATAATTATTTTATACATTGAACTAATCCTGTAAGTTTCCCAATTTTTAATTGAAAAAAATTATGACTAGTCCAATTTAGAAAATAATTATGAATAGGATTATTTAAAAATAAAATTAGTAAATATTAATGAGTATTGTCACATATTTTTTATAATACTTGTATATTTATTAAGTTTTTTTTTCTTTTTTTTTTTATAATACTAGTATTAATGAATATTTATTTTCCAGATAAATAAATTAATGAGTATTTATAATACTAGATGCAAATATTTTAGAATTTGCCAATATTTTTAATTATTTTGTGGGAAGAGCTCATCTAATACAATTTCTTATTAAAATTTTATGATAAAATGGATTGTTTTACAATAAAATCTTGGCTAAATTATTAAAAAATAATAATAATAAAAAGCCCCTAAACTATCACATTTTTGTCAAACTTACTCTTAAACTTTGAAAACTTTCAAAAGTATTCCTGAACTTTACAAAATGTTTCAAAAATACTTTTATCATTAATTTTGGATAGAAACCGTAAAAGTTTTGTTTCAAAAATACCCCAAACTTTAAAAAGTTTAAAAAATGCCCCTGGACTTAAAAAAAATATAAATTTTAAATAATTTAGCTTCCCAAATATTTAAATTTAATGTGTCAAACTTTGGATGAGATGAACAAAAAGTTTTTGATAACACATAATGGCTTTCAAATTGAGATTTGTTGTTTATTATTACATCAAGATTAACACTATAATATATTTAATTTATGAAATGAGTTTTTTTATACATAGGAAAGATGAGATTAACACAACCCGATAACCCAACCCAACCCGAAAATATATATTTTCGGGTTGGGTTAGGTTTCTCTAATGCATAGGGTTGGTTAATCCTACAACATGTTAAACAAACACCCCCCCCTAGTGTTAATCTTGATGTAATAATAAACAATAAATCTTAATTTGAAAGTTTTAAAACTTTCGAATTGAAATGAACAATACATTAAATTGGAATATTTTAGTAGATAAATTATTTAAATTTTATGTTTTTTTAAGATCATGGATATTTTTGAAATAAAACTTGAACAATTTCCATCCAAAATTAACGATAAAGGTATTCTTGAAACCTTTTACAAAGTTCAAGAGTATTTTTGAAACTTTTCAAAGTTGAGGGGTAAATTTGAAACAAATTTTATAGTTAAGGGGGAATTTTTTATAATTTAACCTAAAATCTCACTACCCTTTAATGGACAGTGGGCCAACTATTTCCCCTTTGGTTCAATCGGGCCGACCCAACTGTATTTTCATGTGCTGGACTGGACCGAATTCTCAAGCTGGGCCTGAACCAGATTTATCCCGTATGCGGTTCGTTCTAAACCTAAATCCAAACACCCCAAAACCAGACCCATCAAACCCTAGCTTCCCCATATATATATCCTTTCATAAGAGATCCATTTTCCTTGCACTCTTTGCAAACTCCAATCTCTTCGATTTTCGCAGCATCGCAAAACCTAACCCTAAATTATGGCTGAGAGAGGTGGAGATCGCGGCGGATTCGGGAGGGGATTCGGTGGCAGAGGCGGCAGGGGCGACCGCGGTCGTGGGCGCCGTCGTGCAGGCCGCCGTGAAGAAGAGGAGAAGTGGGTTCCAGTCACCAAGCTTGGCCGCCTCGTCAAGGAAGGTAAGATTCAATCACTCGAGCAGATTTACCTCCACTCTCTTCCAATCAAGGAACACCAAATCGTCGATACTCTCGTCGGCCCTAGCCTCAAGGACGAGGTGATGAAGATCATGCCGGTGCAGAAACAGACCAGGGCTGGGCAGAGGACTCGGTTCAAGGCTTTTGTTGTCGTCGGTGACAGCAATGGCCATGTCGGTTTGGGAGTTAAGTGCAGCAAGGAGGTGGCTACTGCGATTCGTGGTTCGATTATTTTGGCCAAGTTGTCTGTGATCCCTGTTAGGAGGGGTTATTGGGGTAACAAGATCGGTAAGCCACATACCGTTCCTTGCAAGGTCACCGGAAAGTGTGGCTCTGTTACCGTTCGTATGGTTCCTGCTCCTCGTGGTGCTGGAATTGTCGCGGCTAGGGTTCCTAAGAAGGTGCTTCAATTCGCTGGTATTGATGATGTTTTCACTTCTTCCAGGGGATCCACTAAGACACTTGGAAATTTTGTGAAGGTATGTTGTTTTATGATATATCATTTATTCTGTTATGTATTCATTGCTGGAGTTTAATGTGTTTGTTATTTGATAACTTGTATGCCTTGCTTCTGTTGCTTTGTTGAATTTAGATTTGAATAAAGTTGTTTATTCGTTGTTGGTTATGGATATCATGGTCATATGGGTTATTCTTTTTGTGGGTTCTCTCATTGTTTGCATGATATTTATGATTATCATGTGAATTTGAGTGTTTTTGTTTTTTGGTTGTCGGATTTATGATAGTTTTTCCTGGAAAGAATATGTTTAAATCAGCCTTCAGGATTGGCTTTCATAAGAATTTAATGTGGGCTTCGGTTTGTATGCGCCAAGTCATTCTAGATTGGACCCATGTTTAGGATTCGATATGTTCCACTTTTCAATATTTTCATTTATGCTAAGATTTGAGAATTTCAAATATTTATGATTAAACACGAATGAATTGCTTGTGACATCGTCCCAAATATGGTGCATTAAGATTGAATGCTCTTGTGTAAACTGGATTGTTGTCACTTGTTAAGATTTTTTGTATTGCAATTTGATGATGAAAGATTTGAAAGAATGACTTGACTATAGGCTGCTTAACACATACAAAATAAACACATACTCAACATTCATCTCCCTGTAGTTTTTAATCTGTTTTGTTTAAAATTTGGGATTGTTTTCTTCTTTAGTTACAAATGCTTCCATTTTGCAGGCCACCTTTGATTGTTTATTGAAAACCTATGGCTTCCTCACTCCTGAGTTCTGGCGAGAGACTCGCTTCACAAAATCTCCATTCCAAGAGCACACCGATCTGTTGGCGAAACCTACTGCTAAGGCTTTGTTGTTGGATGATGCTGAGAGAGTTAATGCTTGAGATGCCTACATTTGGTACTTTTCAAAGATAATGTCTTTGTTAGGAACTCCCCATAGTATATGCTTTTCCAGTTGAGTTCATTCACTTTCAAGGATAGTGTGTTATTTATTTTCTATTGGTACTTGACTTGTTTTTGTTTCTGAATCCAATGGCATAAATCTTGATTTTGACTGCAATTAATTTTCTTGCTAGATAATTTCAGCAATTTGGAAGTTTTGTTATGTTTTTTTAACAGGACGTTCAAAGCTAAGCTAAGCAATATTTTGTAGGGTCGGATCATAAAATATGGTTCAAATGTTATATCAAATGGAATTAAGGTTTTGGTAGGTTTTTGTCAAATGGTTGTTTGTACTTGTATGATAATTAACTTGGAGTATTTTAATGTGTTTATCACAAATAGGGTTGTTTTTGGCAGTTTCTTGATTAGAATATAATTGTGTGCTATGATTCTTGGGTTTTAACCCTATGATTCTTGGGTTTTGAAAATCAATCCCTATCAATATTACTTCCATGTGATCTTGTATTATCTACCTTATTTTTACGATTTGTTTAAGGCATACCATACTAGTTATTGTTTATCTTTGATGCGTTTTATTCATTTCCTCTATCAATTGAATGACTTTTGTTTCTTATAATAAATTTTTAAATTTCAATAACAAAATTAGGCCATGAACTATTATAATTAGCTTGTCACATCTTTAGTTATACCTATTTTTGTTTTGATATGTGTTTTTGTAAAGTATAATAAAATATTAATATGATATGCTCATTTAACTTAATACTACCCAATGTAGTAGAGCGATTAAAACTGAACTTTAGGCAGACTAAAGAATTCAATGTGAGTTAGACTTTCTTTTTGGGCTATAAATTGGGAGAGGGCCACAAATCTTATCAAGAGAGTTGAGTTGGATTATCACCAATCAATGATATCGTCGGTAAAATTGATTATTTTTTTACCAGTCAATATACTATTAACTTGAGTGAGCATAGTTCTTTCATTTTTGCGGAACACCTTTCAAGTTTCAAAGTTCGGAAGATAATTAGCTTGAGTTTTCTTATCTAATTTGAAGGAAATTGAAGAACTTCCATGTATATGTTTTGTTTTTGATCATTTGTTGGAATCTATATTTTCTATTTTTTTATGTGCAGGCTTTAAATATAGTTTTGGTTATTTCTTTTGTAGCTACATTTAAAAATATATATATATATATAATCGTTCGTTAATAATAATAATAATAATAATAGAAAGACATTTAGATCCACTCCCAATTCGAGAGTTACTACTTTCGTCTCAGTCCAAAGTCTAACGATGACCGATCATAAAATGGAGAGTTGAGGATCAAGGAAATTCTAATTGGATCAACAACATCTTGAAAGTTGATTTCTCACAGTTGGGATTGAATTAACCCTTAAAAAAAGACCGACTAATAAATTTCAACGTTACTAAAGTTAAATTTTGCAAAGCATTGAAGGTAAAATTCTTGTTCATCAATATGATCATAAACTTATTGAGTAGCCATCAAAGAGAGATAAAAGAACTCTAAGGATGTAGAAGAATTGAGGCATTTTTGAAGGTAACACTTGTTCATCATTATAATCGTATTTCCTACATCAATTAGCTCTTCCATAAAATAGACGTAATCAAAGACAATTCTAACTAAAACGACGTACACTTAATTAAAAACAAAAAATAATAAATAACTTTTATTTTTTGAGTTCAACTACAATTGGGAGAGGGGAGATTTATAGACGAAAAAAAAATGTGAAAATTGAAACAAGAACAATCAATTTTTAGAAATTTTTTTTTTTTTAAATATTTTTGAAAGGCTTATGACATTTTATTCAAATAATATCTTAATAGTTTTCATCTAAAATTTAATGATGAAAATATTTTTTAACTTTTTAAAAATTATAAATATTTTTAACACAAAAACTTTTACCATTTCTATTCAAATTTATCTGTAATAATACTTTGAACTTTTTAAAGTTAAAAGATCTTTTTATACAAAAAAAAAAAAAAAAAAAAAAAAAAAAAAAAAAAAAAAAAAAAAAATCATGGTTATTTTTTATAATTTAGGCAACAAAGAGACACATTCCTGATAATTCTCAATTTCTGAAATCCAAATAAGAAATTGGGGGAAATGGTCAAAATATTCGCAAGCAGACTTTTCGAAGACTGTTTCTCTGAAGCTTTTTATTTTCGCCTTCCTCTCAATACGCGGAAACTTAAAGCTTCATACCCATTTCAATTTTCGATTCAGATTCCCAGTTTCTTCTTCTTCTTCTTCTGCTTACAATCATAATTTTAAAACCCCTTTTTGTTGTTCGTATTGGTTTTGATTTGGGTATGGGAACTCCGGAATTCCCTAATCTTGGAAAGCATTGCAGCTTTCAAGATTGCAAGCTCATCGATTTCTTGCCCTTTACTTGCGATTGCTGTCACCAGGTTCTTGATCTCTCTGTTTCTTTCTCGATATTTGATTTGAATCTGTGTTTGATTTTGTTTCTGTTTTTGTGATTTGCTTGAGTTGGGTCTTCTTGTTATTGGGATTTTATGTTTGCTTTGACTTGGTTTCTTGAACAAATGGTTAGAGCTGTATTGTTGGTTATTCTGATTATTGAAGACAATAATAATTACTCAATGTTTATCTCCTCTATGGGAATCTATTTATACATAGAAAATTGAATTTGGGAAACGTAACTAAAGTAAGATTATAATAACTTAATTTAGAAAACCTAACTAAAACTGAAAATTAAAACAACTTGCGAGATCACTTGAACCATCTTAGGTAGACATTGTGGTCAACTAGGGTCATGTAAATGATAAAATGGTTAGTTTGAATGAGTTCAAGTTAGCCTGGTTGCCTACCTAGGAATTAGGATTTTTTACTTTTATTTTTTAAAATTCAACAATGGTGAAGGTGGGGGTCGGGGGATACGAAGCCGTAATCTCTTGGTTATTGGTCATACATCATGTTAGTTGAGCTTGGTTTTTGGTGGCAGTTGCCTACCTAGGATTAAATACCTTATAAGTTACTTTGGCAATCAAATGTAGTGAGTTTAGGCGATTGTTGATTATTCGAGATGCACAAGGCACAATTAGCTGAACTGGCGGAGACACTTAGAGACATTTAATATGTGTGTGAGTTTACTTGAAGATTCAAGTATTTAGTATCTCTCTGGTTCTTTTTCTTCTTCCATTAGTACTCAAAAGAATCTAGAAATAAGATTGATGGAGAAATAGAAAGAAGGGCTGCCAATGATTGCAACTTGCAAGTTGAAGCTATAATTGGATCCTATGAATTTTCAATGTGTAACACTTCAAATATCAGAATATGAATTCGTGTTTCGTTTTTCGTGTTTCGGTGTCTAATAAACCATGAGGTCAAGAAGCCTGGGGGTTTTCCCAGTACCCTTGATTGATAGGTTTTGATGTTTGATCATCATTGAGAGATCTATGTTTACCTTTTGTAAGAAATTGTTATCGATCAATCAGGTTATGTTCAGGATTTCATTGATTCAAGAATATATTAATGTATTGTTTAGAAATTCATCTAACAACTATTCAAGCACACCAGTTAATGCACATAACTTCATTGCTAATTGTAAGAATCTTTTCGCCAAGGGGTTCACTTTCAGGCTTAAGTTTAGTTTCTATAAGTTCATTTTGACTGTAAGAACCTTCAATGATGCGATTTGAATGTTGCAAATGAACCCCGAATACCAATGTGTCAAAATAGTTTATAATGAAAGAAATCCTTTTTCAGGGGGTAAACCGAGTGCCATATTTCACTCGAGCACTGTTTTAAAAGACGCAAAGAAAATTTAGTCACGTAGATCTTCGATTTTGCAGGAATTCAATGATAACTCAAGGTGCAGGTCCCAAGTAAAAATGTGCCTTTCACCGATGCCTGAGGCATTGGGCTTATGCCTTGGGGCTTCTTAATGGTTATAAAAAAATGTTTTTTTTTAATTTATTTAAAAATTAACATTTACTAATCTTCAGGGTATTTTGTTTTTAAATTTCCACTCCAACTATGTTTTCTCTTCTTTTATGAATGTTCTTATATTGTAGTGTGCCTCACAAAAAAGTCTACACTTTTTTTGCGCCTTGCACCTCAGCTCCAAGATATTATTGAATCTTAGTGCGCATTAAACTTTTAAAACACTGCATTCGAGTTGAAATAACCAAGGTTTTCTTGCTGATATTGAAGTAATGTCCGGTTTTAGTTATTGATCATAGATTTTTTTACAGGTATTCTGTTTGGAGCATCGTGGCTACAATAGGCATAGTTGTCCAAAAGCGGATAAGCGGGATGTCACCGTTGTAATTTGTCCACTGTGTGCTAAAGGAGTTCGTCTTATTCCAGATCAAGACCCGAACATTACTTGGGAGATACATGTAAACATGGAATGTGATCCTTCAAATTACGAAAAAGTCACAAAGAAGAAAAAATGCCCCGTGCCAGGCTGCAGGGAGTTGTTAACGTTTTCAAACACGATCAAGTGCCGAGACTGCTCGGTGGACCATTGTTTGAAGCACCGTTTTGGACCCGACCATAAGTGTTCTGGACCCAAAAAAGCAGAACCAGCAGGGTTTCCATTTTCCAGCCTTTTTAGTAAAAGTAGAAAAGAAGAGAATGGCCCTAAGAAAGCATTGTCCACCACATCTTCCTCTAGGTGGACTACAACTCTTCTTAATGCAGCCTCATCTGTTAAAGCCTCAGCCGAGGCAAGCATGACGAAGGTTTCGAATGAAATCAGCCAAGCTTGGAAAACATCAGGCAGCAGCAGCAACGGAAGCGCAAATGGACAAGTTGAGCTATGTCCACAATGTGGTGTTAAGTTTTCTTCTGTTTTATCGTTAATAGACCATGTCGAGAAAGTCCATGAAAAGGGTGGCAATCGATCTGTGGCGAAGAAGGTAGTAATCGATGCTTGTCCAAAGTGTAGTAGAGGATTTGTCGATCCTGTTGCCCTCGTGGAGCATATTGAGAGGGATCATGGTGGTACTTCAAAAGCTTGAGCATACAAACGAGAGCAGGAACTATTGCCAGTTGAATCAGCTTATACATCACGAGGTATGAACGCCAACTCAAGCTCGAGTTTATTTTTTTTATTAAACCATCCCATGATATAATAGATCATTGGGACTGCCCTTTGTAAACTTTGATATTTTTCTTCTAAAAAACTTGTCAATCTTGATGGATTTATTTTGGGATGAAGAAATATGAGAAGTTTTCATTTGTAGAATATTTGAAGAATTGAATATATTGCTTGTTTCCTGCTAGAATATTTATTCATTTGTTAGCTTTAGAAGATTTTGTTTTGAAAACGGCAATCAACAATCAATCAAAAAACAAAGAAAACGTAAAGAAAGAACACAGAGAATTTATGTGGTACACTAACAGTGTGTTAGCTACATCTACGGACAGAGAAGAGAACATTTTATTAAGGAGACCGCAAAAAATAGAGAATGTCGATCGTGGGACTAGGGTTTAATTCGAATATAGATAGTACACTCTAATTAAACCCTATTACATATAAGACCTAATTACCTAAAAGCCCATATACAAAAAATAGAAACTTGATTACATATTCATTTATTGTGTAATAATCATTCGGTTGATTTGTACTATTCATATTCTATTTTCCTGGTGTACCAATGGGGGTTTTGACTGATTTTCTCTAAAATTTTAAGTTTCAAATCCATCAGTTCTTTTTCCTTTTTCTGGTTTTTTGGCAAGTTCATAGTAAGGTTTATATCGATGAATACTAGAAATTTATCGATGTTGTTTTTAATCAGTCAATCAAGAGCAAAGTTAACAATAGCATGAAAAAATCAGTAGTTAATAGAACAGAATGCTGTAGATGATTATTGTCAAATTATGTTGGAATCATTTTGATAAAGTTGCAATTGAGATCTGAAGGAATTTCAGTGTACTGCATTCTAAAATTGTTTTAGGGGCTAGGGGAGGAAGGGAAAGAAAGGGAAGTGAATGGAAAGTAAATTATTGTTCGATGAGAAGGGAAAGGAAGTGATGCGATAGTAAATTGGTGTTTGGTGGGAGGGGAAGGGAGGTTGGTTTTTTTTTTTTTTTTTTTTTTTTTTTACTAAAAGTATTTAATATTTTAATATAAAATTCATAAAATATCATATTTGAAATTTATTTTATTTATTACTTAAATGAAATTTAAATTTAATATATTTTGTTAATCAAAATTACTAAATTAATGAAATAAAATAATTATAATTATTTGAAGATGATAAATCAAGATAAATGGATAAATATAATTTTTATAATAAAACTAAGTTTAGAATTTCAAATCAAAGATAGATGCAATAAAAAAAAATGTAATTAGTTTAATTATTTTGAGTAATTATATCTAGGATTCATTTAAATATATATTTCTATTTATTTTACAAAATATATGATTTTAGAAAAGTTTGATAAATAATAAAATTAATATTTATTAATATATATTTGTATATAAATTTTCTTAAATGCATACATTGTCGATACAAAATCAAATGTATAAACAACTTCAAATATTGTTTAAATAACTTGATATATCTAAAAAAGAAATAATAATTATTATATTTTATACTTTAATTTGTACAAATATTGTGGTCTCATCCTCCTAATTTGTACTTAAAAAAAAGACTTATCTTTCATATTTTATTTTGAAATTTTATATATATATATATATATATATAAAATTAACAAATAAAAGTTGTAATACAAATATAATTTGAAAAGTAATAAAAGATTAAAATAAAATAAATTAAGGAAAGAAAATATAAAACATAAAAAAGAAAAAAATAATAAGGAAAGATAAACGTAAAACTAGAAAGAAAGGAAGTAAATAGAAATGGAAACAAGCATTAAATTAAAATAAAATTTAAAAAAAAAAAAAAAAAGCCACATGCAGGGAAATGGCCGGGTTACGCGCCGACTTAACCCAGCCGAAAAATGACGGCTACCCAAACGGCAAGAAGGACCCTTCCCTTCCCATCCGGCTTGTTATTGGTGGGCCAAACAAGCCCTTAATAATTATGATCGAGTAACCGGTAAATTTAATACTTCTAAATTTGATTAACAAACTTTTTCCATTGAACTTTGTATATAAATCTAACGATCTTGAACCTGAGACGCCTAAAGAAGCATGCCTCAAACACATCATACCTCAACTACTGGGCTGCTCCTTGGGTATTCTATTTATACTTGAATAGTTTACTATAGGTACTTAATTTATCATTTTTTACGAATGACCGATACTATTTTTAAGAGTATCAAACTAAGGTAACTAAATTCTTATATTTAAATATAGAACTTTTTTTTTCAATTCATATTGATTAAATTCTAACTTATAAAATAATGGAACTATATTATAATTTTATTCAAACCATAAGTGTTAAAAGTCCATGAAACCATATAGTTAGAGTAGCTTTCTAGCTGCCAAAAAGAGAATAAATCCAATCATTTTTTGTACGTTCGTAAGATTACAGGTTCGAATTCCCGTCTCTAATTATTTTTGTATAAATTTTAACTTTTTTCAATTTATATCGACTGAATTCTAACTTACAAAATAGAGACGGGTTGGATTTAATTCTCATTTTGGCAATTAGAGAGCTACTCTACTACCTGATTTCATGCACTTAACTTCTTCTTTTTTTTTTTACTTGGCTTGTTTGGTGTAAACATATGTAAAGAGAAGCTAACAAAAAAACATGAATCATCCAAAGTCTCTTTAGAGATCATGGATTTAATCGCTATCAAAATAATTTTAGTTTACTTATCACTTTTTTTTTTATTGCTTTCCTAGATTAGATTCCATCGCAATTCCTCATAAGTTTAAGCTTTATAACTTAACTCTTAAAAGTATAAAAAGAATTACCGAAAAAAAAAAAATTAAGGTTGTAAATATGTAGTACATTATAACTAAACTTAAAAAATGTAACCAATTATTTAGGTTTTGTTTGATCTCTATTTACACCTTTAGTTAGGTTTCAATCTTTGGACCTATGGATTATGGGGCCATATAACACTTCCACTACATCAATCTGATTGGTTGTTTTTAAAACATTAATGATAGTATTGTATCTAGTCATCGTATAATTGCATGTAGGGTTAGATGTAGTAACTCATATGACAAACGAAATAGTGTTACTTCTAATTGAATTCTAGGTATAATCTTGTTAGGATTTTTATAACTAAGTGGCGTAAACAAATGAAAAGTTTACTCATGATGAGAGCAGCACGAGAAACTTAATAAATGAAAATATTTTAGAATTTAATCAGGCCGTCTAAATTCTAAACTAGAATCTTAGAACTCAAGTAATCTCTTCAAGAAAACTCGATTGACCACGTTCTTGATTCTCTTAGAGAGATTAAGAGCTTAATTGAAGTGCGCAACTCAAACTTATCTACAACTCCAATTGACTAGTGTAGTTTGTATGAGAGCCAACTCTTTTATTCAATTATACTAATATTCTAAACAATACCCTCTTTATAAATCTTTTTTTTTTTTCTTCTCTTGCTGAGATTTTTTAATCTTATATTGATTTCTGGATAATATTTTTAAGGTTTATGCTGTGTTTTTTCCCTTGTTTGAACAAGGAAATAAGTTTCCTTATAAAAATAATAGACTTATTTGGCCCATCATACCTTATACCTACCTAGTCGACAATATTTTTCTCCCTAAAAAACCAGCATTTGGGGACACGTTTTAGCAGCTGCTTCCAACCCTGTTCATAGACGTGCATCTCTTTCCCTCATATGCATCAAACGTGTGCACTTTGATCATCGCCCCGTGTCGCATGTAGAGTGGTCGTTCGAATCCTTCACAGATCGCCACCAAATGCAACTCATCCCTTGTTTCTGATCACTCAAGCTCGACTTTAACAGAAAATATTAACACGGCTCGAGAATTAGAATTTACCCAAGTCTCTAAGAACGGAAAACAACACACAACTGAGATGATGACGTGAGACGCTTGCTACGACGCCAAAGAGATCACGGCTAGCTGGATGTGGCCGCCCACGACAAGGGACAAGGGCTAGCTGAGGAGGAAGGCGCACACTGGGTGCGTAAGGGAAGGGCACAGAACTGGGCATTGAAGCCCTTCACTATTGCGGCTGGCTGGCACTGTGCGGAGGGACTGCAATGCTGGAAAGGGTAGTGCGGTAGCTGCACTGCCGTCGTCAGAGGCTAGTGGGAAGGCGAAGGTCGGGTGCAGCTTGACTGCGCTACACGAGGTTGTGTAACTCTTGATCTATGATACAGGCGTCGCAAGGCTGAACGGTGGAGGCAGCGGTGCTGGAGAGAGAATTTTAATTCCCTCTCCGGCTCTCTGTTATGCAATGACAATAAAGTGTAAAGAGAAACTCAACGAATGAAACCCTTAACCTCTATCCAACAAGAAAAACTTCCACCAATTACATAGCTAGCCCAAACTTTTTGAAAACATAAAAACAAGATCCAAACTCAATTAATTAATTACAAAATAATCTCTAGGGGTAATCTTACCAAAATGCTGCCTAAGGTTAAAAATGTAAATAACCTCAGTTGGCTTAGAGAAATGGTTAGAAAATCATATATGGAGGGTCGTAACATATTTTTTGGTTAATTGTCCTTATTCCTTTTTTTAAATTCAGATATAAATTATGAAGGAAATGAGGATTGTGATTGAATAGAATCTTTGAAAGCGATAAAGAAAGCAAAAATGAAAGTGAAAAGTAAATTAAAATTACCTTGGTGGCTACCAACATCCTCGGATTATTTGATTTTGTGTCTTAACATTTTATCATAGGTTTACTACATGCAAACATGTCATGGTTTAAGACTAGACTACACTAGTATCTCGAAGTGTTAAATATTCCAAGTTATGAACCAATTAAGCTTTTTGTCTCTCTAAGAGTGTTGAAAACAGGGTCAATCAAGCTCTCTTCAAGAAGTTACTCAAAATCTAGGATTCTAGTATAAAATTTAGTTGTTCTGATTAACTTCTAGAAAACATGGTCAGTCGAACTCTCTTCAGAGATTACTCAAGATCTAGAATTCTAGTCTAGAATTTAGTCGTTCTATCAATAATTTAATTTACAAGGTTTCTCATGTTATATCGACATATAGAGAGCACTCCTCGTCATGATAAATTTTTAACCTATTTACACCAATTAGTGTTAAAAATCCTAACGAGATTCTACCTAACATTCAATTAAAAGCTACAATATTTCGTTTTCAAATAACGTACTACTTCCAACCCTATGGTTGCAGTTATGCAATGACCACACATAAAGTATTGCTATTAATTTTTTTTATTATTATAATAAATCAGGGTGGCATAGTGGAAGTGTGGTGGGCACATGATTCATAGGTCTAAAGATCAAAACCTGGCTTTGATAAAAATAGTAATTTTATACTATTTTGGTATCTCATTTTATTCTTCTTTTTATTTTTAAGTTGGCTTATGAAGAGCGGTAAATATGTCCGAGTTGTGCTCCTCAATTAAGCTTTTTGTCTCTCTAAGAGAGCTAAGAGTGTGGTCAGTCGAGCTTTCTTCAAGAAATTACTCGAGATTTTTTATAAAAGTCTAGAATTTAGTCGTTCCGATTAAATTTTAAAATATTTTCATTTATTAGGTTTCTCGTGTTATATCTACCTTTGGAGAGCGCTCCCTAGCATGAGTAAATTTTCACTTATTTAAGCCAGTTAGTGGTAACTATCCTAACGAGATTCTACATCGCATTTAATTAGAAGTTATATTATTTCGTTTGTCAGACAACATATTACATCTAACCTTTCAAATGAAGTTATACAATGACTACAACAAAGATAGCTATTAATAATTTATTCATAACAAATCAGAGTGGCGCAGTGGAAGCATGGTGGGCCCATAACCCACAGGTCCCAGGATCGAAACTTGGCTCTGATAAAAATGTGTAGTTTCATTATTTTTGGTTTATATTATTTTGGTTATAATAACTCAAAAGTGAAAATAGTTATTAAACGAAACCTAAATAATTATTACATTTTTAAGTTGAGTTATGGTAACCCTTCTTTTTTTAAGGGGATACGAACTCATGATCTCTTGGTCATTGGGTGTACACTGTTGTTGTTGGCTATTTAAGTTTACTTATAAAGCATAAATAAAAGGGGGATTATGGGTGAATATAATTTAAGAAACGTAAAGAAAGCAATAATAAAAGTGATAAGTAATGTAAAATTACGTTGGTGGAAACCAACATTCTTAGGTTCTCGGTTTTATGATTTAGAGTTTTATCATAGGTTTACGACATGCAAACATGTCATTGTTTAAGACTTGACAACACTAGTCTCTCAGAGCGATAAATGTGTCTGAGTTGTGCACCTCAAGTAAGCACTTAATCTCGCTAAGAGATCTGAGAACGGAGTTTAGTTGAGCTCCGTTCAAGAGATTACTCGAGATCTAGGATTTTAGTTTAGAACTTAGTCAGCTTGGTTAACTTTTAGAAGATTAAATTTATTAGGTTTATTGTGATATATCCACAGATAGATAGCGCTTCCCAACATGAGTAAGCTTTTTCACTTGTTTATGCCTTTCTTTGTGGTAAAAATCCTAACGAGATTCTATGTAACATTCAATTAGACGTTATAATATTGATTGTGTGTTGAGAAGGCTGTTTGGATTTGAGAGAGAAATCTAGAGACAAGGCAATAAGGGTGCTCAAAGGTTTAGGTCAAAGAGTCTACTTATAGATTTCTAGTCTCATTTTCTTAAAAGGATGAAACCTTTTTTCCTTCAAGAAAAGAAACTATTTATTTAAATCGTAATTAAATAAATTAGAATTTTAATTTATTATTAATATATCACATATATTAATAATAACTCGCTATAATATTTGCCTAAAAAACTCTATAGAATATTTATCTAATAAATAATATTAATATCTCATATATTAATTAATTCTCTTATTAATATGTTTTAAATTAACATTAATAATTAATGTATTCAATATATTAATTTAATTCTAGTTTTATGTATATCATACATTAAATTAAAGTCTCTCATTTAATATATCCAATGTATTACATTATTCATTTGAACACTTCAAATTAATCTCTCCAATTCTATCTACCTTTATTGTTATGATGAGCTAGAAAGGAAGACCTTATGAACTTATAAATTGTAATCTCAAACGGTCAACTTTTAATTCGATTAAACTCTTTTAATCAAATTCAATCTCAATTCATTAGGTTCGGACTTATTGTACTAAAATTTTGAACTCTCATGCATCATAGGACAAGTTATGTTCATAGTATATTTAGTCTTCATTCATGAGTTTTCATAATTATAGTTGGATCAAATGTTTGTTTTACTCATATAATTACACATTTTCTTTAAGTGCAACTAATTCCTCTCATGGCAAGTTTTTTATGGTCTAACCATAAACTAGTACTTAAGAGAACAACTCATCTAATTTTTTTATAATAGAAAGGAGAAAATTTCATCTTGTGAAATTACCTTCCTTGCTCCCCACTATAATAATCTTGAATGTGAGAGACTTGTAGAATAAGCTTCGTTGGTTATTCTAACTCATGCACATCAAAGAACATTTTCACAAACAAGAGTTTGTAACTCATTTAGGATTATGATTTACTTTACATATGACCATCCTAGCGAAATATTTTTTTCGATCTATATCATAATTACGTAGAGAGATTAATATTTTTGGTTCAATCTTATGCAAACTATTTATCAGGGATACCTCACTCATATGTCTCCACATGAATGAGTTGGATCAAGTCATTTACAAAGTGGGTCATATTAGTAGTGTTACCTGGATAAGACACCCAGTCATGTCCATGCTGGGAATTATGGGTTCCCAAAGCGCGTGTGGAAGCATGTACATGACTAGGATCATGCAATACTTGCTAATTTTTGCTAAATTAAACATACATAGAGGAAAGCAAAAGTATACTCACAAATTTGACGAATCTAAAATGGTTGGCGGTTCTTTTTCACCTTGGTCAACGAACTTCTTCAATCTCCAATGATGGACTCCAAAAGATCTTCCAAGCTATGTCTCGAACAAAGATCGATCGCTAGGTGGGAGACAACAATGGAGTTTGAGAGAGAGAGAGTTTAAGAGACAAACTTTTCACCAAAAGTTTGACGACCACAATGAAGTTTGTGAATGCAAGTTTTAAGTCAAGCCAAAAAGTTTAATTATAGGCTTCAAGTCTCATTCATTTTCCATATATTATAATATCGTTTTAAATATCTAATATTCAAATCAATTATCTTTTGATCATTTATATCATATTTAAATATATCAAATCTATGAAATTTATTTAAATAAATAAAACTCTTTTCCATTGATTAAACATTTAAATAATTCTTATTTAAATATTTATCTCATAAATATTAAATATATTAATTTAAGAATATAAATATTGTATAGTTATTTATAATTCTCGTGGCTTTATGTATTTTATATATTAAACAATCTCTCAAAAAAATTTAACTCCTTCAAATTAAATACTATCATAAAATTAATCTATATAGTTTTAGTGGGTCAGTGGTGCCACATGTATAGGGGAGCAAAACTTTCAGTTTAAATATATGTATATATAGAAGAGAGTTGTAGTGAGCTGGCAAAGAGACCTAATGGACTTACATACTGTAAGCTATAACGACATGAGATTATATGATCAAGATCTTTTAATCATTCCTCTAATCCTCATTCGTTAACTACGGGCATTCCACTAAAGAATCATAGTTGAACTCTTACGCATTGTAGGACAAGTTATGTTTACAGATATAACCAATGATGTGTGAGTTGATCCTTCATGAGTCGTTCGTAGATACAATTGGGTTAAATGTCTATTTTATCTCTATATTACATCTTCTCCTTACGTACCTATTTGTTTTCCATGAACAAGTTGTTTATGGTTTAATCAATAAACACGGATGCTCTCAGACTAGTGACAGGCGAATACCTTTTTGTTAAAGACCAAAAAACCTAGCCTACTTTCCTAAAGTGAAAATGGGTGAATTTTATTTTGTAAGAATTCTACTTTTCCAGTTATCTTGCCACGACAACCCTAACGAGATAGGCTTATTGAGTCAATTCTGTTTGGCTACTCTCACCCATACTCATCCAATGATGCTTTCACTGACAGGAGTCTGTAGCTCACTCAGGATTAAGATCAAGTCACACATATGATCATCCTAGTTAAGTAAAGTAAATGCACTACAACAAAGTTAGATAGTTAGATCTTTGACTTCATGGTCCATTGTTATGCAAAGCTTTTTTTTTTTGCATAGGATACCCCACTACATGTCTCTACATGAGTGATTAGGATCAAGTTGTTTGTTTCATAAGCACAACAAGTCGGATCAACAATGTCATAAGATAAGACACTCAATCCCCATCCATCTAGTGTAGACTCTTTAGGTTGTTAACTCCAATAAGATCCTCATTGTATGTTTCCACATATTATTCAAGTTCTCATTAAAATAACCTTGAATTTAAAACTTGTGTGGATAAAAAATAAATAACAATTAAATAAATAAAGTCAAAACATTTATTATTCAATAACACTAAGTTTAATGTTTTTTGTTTACGTACACAACTACAAGCTTTATGACACAATCTCTAACAGTCCATATAGTTTAGAATTATTTAGATTATTAATTTGGAACAAGATTCATTTGTTTGTCAACTACATATTGTTCAAGTTCTCATTTAATAACCTTGGGTTTTATGCCAGTTATCAAATAATATATTAGTTTTCGATAATGAAAATAAATCACAGTTATTTATTATTGAGATAAATGTTCTTATTATAAATTGATGAGTCTTTGAGGCACAAACTATAACACATATTATCTTCTAAAACGCTTTTACAAATCTTTCTTTCTCTTCTTCTCAAATCATTTTCTCTAGATCTGAGGTGAAGGTTCAAGAGAGACTAGTTTTGCCATGCCACCCACTTTATCGATTCATTTTGGGTGATTAGATTATCAGGTCAGAGAAAGTGTCGAACAGTCGTTTCTTTACTAAAGAAGTGTGACTGTGACACCCAAAACACACTTCTGTCCTTAACGATTTGTGGATTTCTTTTAGCATCGTGACACTCTTCTCGACTGTTTCAAGCTGAAATATGATTTTTGTTCTAATTTTTTGCTTGATTCTTCTATTGACTTTCGGTGTGTTGCATTTCGACCGCATTTTAACGTACTTTCCTACGAGAAGTATGTGTGAAAATGATGATCGAATTTGGCTCTATCATTGGTATATCAATTAATGGAAAGAAATACGAAAAATGCAATTATAGCCAAAGACAACAGAGCAATCAAGATGCGGGGTTCGTGCATGTGATGTTCGTTTGGGCGGAGGTAATCCCCAAACTCACGGTGTGACTAGCCTACTATACGAGAAAAACAAAACAACATGTTGCCCCCAATATTAAATTAGGAATCAAACTACCAACCCAAATGGAGAGAACTTCACATTAAGATCTTTGAGTCATAGAGACGAGTTTGAAAAAAAGAACAAATTTTCAATGTAGTGTGCTAGCAAAATTATGACATATTTGTAAATGGGTACTTAGGGTTAAACTAAATGATGTTGTAAGTTGTTTAGATAAGTGATAACTTGAACGAATTTATTACCAAGTATGCAAAAACTAGGCTAAACTTTATGCATGATTAAAAATAACATGATCTCGCATATTTTAATCTGCTTTTTAATACAAGCAATAAAATTTGTCAGAAGTGGAATTTGAACCCACGCCCTCTCATGAGGACTAGAACTTGAGTCTAACACCTTAGATCACTCGGCCATCCTAACACATTTATGACTAGATTGGATTCTCAAGAAATCCTAAAGCAAGTTGGAAGAATAAAAAAGGTCATTATTGAATTGGTGTATTACATGAAGTGAAGAGAGTTCATAGAGATGAGGTTGAAGCGAAGAACAAATTTTCAATGTAGTGTGCTAGCATAATTATGATATATTTGTAAATTGGAACTGATGATTAAACTAAATGATGTTGTAAGTTGTTTAGATTCAAAAGGATAAGTGATAACTTGAACAAATTTATTACCAAGTATGCTAAAACTATCTCAACTTTATGCATGATTAAAAATACACATGCACAAATCGCATATTTTAATTTCAAACTCTTTTCCCTAATAGTCCATTGACCTTTCTTATGCTTTTTAATACAAACGATAAAATTTGTCAGACTTGGGATTTGAACCCAAGTAACTTGAGTTTAGTGCCTTAGACCACTCAGCCATCCTGACACATTTATGACTAAATTCGATTCTCAAGAAATCCTAAAGAAAATCGGAAAAGTAAAAAAATGTCACTATTAATTGGTGTATTACATGAAGTGGGTTCATAGAGATGAGATTGAAGCGAAGAACAAACTTTCAATGTAGTGTGCTAGCAGAATTATTATGATATATTTGTAAATGCGTACAGAGGATTAAACTAAATGATGTTGTAAGTTGTTTAGATTAAAAAGGATAAGTGATAACTTGAACGAATTTATTACCAAGTATGCTAAAACTAGACTAAACTTTATGCATGATTAAAAATAATATGCCTAAATCGCATATTTTAATTTCAAACTTTCTCCCTAGTACATTGACCTCTCTTCTGCTTTTTAATACAACCCACGCCCTCACTACAAGAAAAACTATCAAAGGCGACGAAATTTTCGCCGACGTTTCTATACCGTCGGTGTAAATTACTTACGCCGACGTTTTCTTTAAACGTCGCGAGAGCATACTTACACCGACGGTTCTGA
>JBBMKA010000026.1:14551496-14579250 GCA_037833695.1 Sechiopsis laciniata | reverse complement strand
AACTTTACTTTTTTTCATATTACTTTGTCATTATCTATTTAAAACTAATTTTATGAAAGAAAATTAGATGTAAGGACTAAACTTGTTAAAGAAAATTGGAGAAGTTTTTTTTAGTTAGAAATGTTGTTTTTGATATATTAAAAAATACTGGACATTGGATCGGATCCAAAACCGAACAAAACCAATTTAAAACCGAACCATTGGTTCTATATTTTATTGGACATTGGATCGGATCTATTTTTTAAAAATCGAAGATATCGGTTCGGTTGTCGGTTTGGCACAAAACCAACAAAAACCAAACCGAAATCACCCCTAGTGCTCACTAGTCCGCTGCGTTTGCGGGGGAATGTTAAGCCTTAATCAGGCAGCTTTTATTATTGTATTAGTGTTTTATTTCTTCGCTTAATTCCTGGTGCTATAACAAACTGTTTTGTCTTTTTTCTTATTTGGACTGTTATGGTGACCTAGCTATAAATGGCACCTTTCTTCTCCTGCTTTATCGATGTGAAATGAATTCCTCTTTTAGCCATCAACACTCTTCTTCTTCATCTATCAATTCATGGGTCTCTAGTGGTCAAAGAGGGTCTTGTCTTAGGATCTAAGAGGTTGTGGGTTTAATTTATTATGACCACCTATCTAGGAACTAATTTACTATGAGTTTTCTTGACATTTAAATGTCGTAGGATTAGACAGTATCTTCAGCTGCCTTGGATACATATTATACACAATTACTACTTGCGCTTAAAAAATTGATTACAAAAAATATGTAGAATAATTGAATCCTATAAATTTTTGTCTTCAATTAAAATAACTCAATCCTTTTATTAGTTCATTGATAGTAGTATAAGCTTTGAAACGTAAGCATGATTTCATTATCAAGCATTGTTTTAGTTATCCATTTAGATCAATGATTTTCTCTTATTGATTCTTTTGTTAGGAAGGCACATAATCATTTCAAAACTGTCGAATTTAATTTTGATAATTTTTGGCTTATTTTCTTTTGGCATCTCCTTTTGGAGTTCTTTGTTGTATTCACTATAGGTGCTCGGAGAATTCAATATGTTTTATCTATCCATGAAATTGTTTCTTAAACCTCAATCCTATCAGTGTTTTACACAAGTATTATGTTTCACTATACATATTCACACAAATTTAGAAGTTTTATGATGGTGTTTAAGTTCTTTGATGGCTCTGTTTTTTGTTTGGGCTTCTTTGCTCGTTAACTTATGTATTGTATAAAGTGAAGGCCACTTCTTATATCTTCTCATTGGTCGTTAAAATGTTTGAAATTTCCAGGTTCCTGTATTCATTTAAGAAATGGAATCCCAAATCAAACACGCTGTGGTGGTCAAAGTAATGGGCAGAACTGGATCGAGAGGACAAGTGACTCAGGTGAGAGTCAAGTTTCTCGACGACCAAAATCGTTACATCATGAGGAATGTCAAGGGACCTGTAAGGGAAGGTGACATCCTTACCCTGCTCGAGTCTGAGAGAGAAGCGAGGAGGTTGCGTTGATGATGCTATGATCCCGGTTCTCTGGATTACAGTTACTGATGATTGTCATTCTCTCATAATACACTCTAGGACTAGAATGATGGCTGCTATCATATTTTCCTGTTTTGAAAATTTAGTAAACCTGATTTACTGGTATGTTGTCTCAGACCTTATATTTTAAGGGAGAATGTTTTTCTTAATGGTAAGGTAGAATGTTTGAACTGGATGAGTTGATTTATTTGAACTGTCAAACGTTTTATTAAGCATTCTAATTTAGAGTTTCTGAGGTTTCAAATTTTGTCTTTTTTTTTTAAGTTTCTACGTTAAAAATATTTTCTTTATTTGGGATGTTAGGTCAATTAAATTACTGGTTGGAAATATTGGATTCTTGAAGAATAATTTTTGTTTCAGCTCATCTTCTGTTAGAAATTATTATTATTTTTTTTTTTTTAAAACAATCTTCTGTTAGAAATTATTGGGTGTGCTTTAATGCCGAATATATATAGATATAGGTAAGTGTTATTGATTATTTTAGTATTGATGTGTATTTAAAATAGTGTTATTGATATATCTCAAACTACTGAAAAGTTAATTTTTCCTTTATCCTTAAGTTAAAAATAAATAAACTGGATGTTTAAGAATTGCAAAAATAAAAACTCTCGTCGTCTGATGCTGATGGCACACAGAGAATCAGGGAAAAATCAAAACCCAGATGAGAAAATAAATCAAGCAATACCCAAATGAAGCAAACAAGAGTGAGCAGAGTAAAATCAATATTCAGAAGGAAAAGGAAAAGATTATCAGATAATGTAGACATTCATCATAAAATTTATTGGTGAATGACAGTAGTAATTCATGTATCTTATAAATGTTCGTTGGATTTTTCACTTTTTCAATGTGAAACAATTGTAAGATCATAACATGTCATTTAAGATGATGCCTTCTAGAGTTACCAATTTCGAATTGGATCTCATTTTCATTTTATTAGACAGAATGTTAATAGACTTTAATATCATATTAGATAGTGTTGTTGGTAATGAGATAGATGATTAAAAGTAAAGTCTAGAACAAATCACGGAGTAACTAACCACAACAATCCAAAACTAAGAACAGAGATAGGGTTTTTGCTGCCAAAATCAGCGTCAAGGATACCGAAGTTTGGAGGAACCATGATAGTTTATTATCTTAAATTTTGTTAGGTTTTTTTTTGGACAGTCGATTAAAAGTGAACATTTTAAAGTTTAGATACCAAAATAGAATAAAGGAATAAGAACAAAATGATATTTTAAATAAAAGGAAAACTTGTATAATAGATCAAATCTGAAAAAAATAATTATAAATATGATCATTTTAAAAATAAAAAAAAATTGTAAATATAATCATTGGTAAGGATGAGTATTCATACATAATTTCTTATAATACTATATTATTAAAATGTAATATTGTATTAATGAATATTTATAATAATACCGTATTAAAATGTATTAATGACTATAAATGCAAATATTTTAAATTTTGCCTACTATTATAATTATTTTGTGAAAAAAAATCCATCCATTGCAATTTCCCTAAATAACAAAAATTTGTTTTGAAAAAAATCTCTAATATCCAATTTGAAACAATTTCATCTTATTTTATTAGTTTTAGGTGGTGTTTAGGGGCCTTTTTATGCCAATGACATGGATTATTATAACTCAATCTAAGTTTGTCCATCGATTATAATAATGCGTGAATCTGCTCAAATTCAAGTTATCATTTTTCAAATAACTCATGTCTAGTTCAAGATTAATTTTTTTTCAAATTAAAATTATCGCATTAAATATGAATTTTACTATAAAATTTGATATACGGGCACATTAAGTTATAGGTGAAAAAAATGATACAACTAATATTAAAGTATTTTGTAGGTCGAATAAAAATTTTCATTAATTAAAAAGTGAAAAGTTTATATATTTTTGTTATCTTTGATTCATAATGAGAAAAAAGAAACTTTTTATTTTAATCATATGGTCGATCTAAATAATCAATCAATAATATTTCTCTTTTATCAAGATTAAAGAAAAAGAAAAGAGCATAATTTATGACTACACAATTCATCTTGAGAGATCAGCAAAATTATTTTGTGAAATAAAATATTTAAGATGAGGCATATCAGAAATGGTATTAGATGAATTCTTCTCACAAATTAATTTATAGATTTTAGCTAGGTAAATTCTTTTTAAAACAAAATAATCATGTCAATCTCTAAACTAGACACGAGAGACATGGAGAGAGGAGAAGTATTAAGTTTTTCGAATATTAATTATAAGTTTAGTTCCAATTTCACTATATGACAGCTCAACATATTGAATGAGTCAATGGTGCAATGGTTTCATTGTTTGGTTGTAAATCAGTTCAGCACCACCATCACAAGTTTGATCCCGAAAATCGGTATTTGTCCCCCCTTTCTAGATATGTACTTAAAAAAACAGAAAAAAGACAGCTCAACATTTGAGCAGCTCAAGCCCAGCCCAGCACATCCCAGCCCAAGGCCCAAGTTTGGATCTATTCACATTTTGTGCCAAAATTCTCTCGATCTGTTTCTTGACTCAGTCTCTCATCTCTCTCGCCACATCTAGGGCACGCCTTTGTTCGATTTTCTTCGCAATCTCAGGTTTTACAGATCGAAAATCAACTCAATCGTATAGCTCTTTGATTCTGCAGCTCTATTTTCATCGGTATGTCTTTCTTCCTATTGTCACTCAGTTTCTCTTTCTATAGCTCATGGTGGAGGCTGTTGAAATATTGCACTTGTAGCGTTTGGTATAATCTGTGGAAACGGAAGGCACGTATTTTCTCATGAATTGCTTAGTTTATGTATTAGTTGCTCTTGCGCTGCAATTGACTGATTGGTTATTGTTATTATCCACTTCCATGTTTTTTTTTTTTTTTGTGCTTGAGTGATTTTTTATTCTCGTTTTCTGGACATTGAATGTGCTCTTCATTTTGAATTGGAGGTTTTAAATTCGTTCGGAGTTTGCGCGTGGTTCTATTTATTATGTGAATCACTTTGTTAAGGTTCTTGGTGTTGAATCCTTCATAAACGTGTAGCAGATCGTTTGTTGATGTGGGTTATGAGCGAGAAAGAGTTTTGGGCGTAATTATGGTAGGGTTTGATAGTGCATATCATCTTGAATATTTGGAGATTAGGGTTAATTTATTGTGCAATTATTGGATATAAGAGGGAAGATGCGCATAGGACTCGGTGAACGTTACTTAGATAGCTCAGGAAAGAGTTGGAAAGCTGTACTAGCTTAGGTTTTTTTATTCCATCAGGCTGATTTTTCAAACGCTGTGATTCTGTTCGTAGAATAGGGAAGAAATCTCATATTTTGATATGGTGGACACGGCTAACGGCATTAAACATTATAAAACTTCTAAATTTGTATAGACATATATGGTTAAAAATAGTATTATGTAAAAATACATAAAATCACACCAGCACTAATGGATTAAGTTTTTTTTTTTAATACGAAACACTTTCATTGATGAATGAAACATAAGTGAATTCTCTAAGCACCTATAGTGAATATAATAAAAAATTCCAAAAAGAGATGCGAGAGGAAAATAAACCAACTAATAAACGAACAAATGATTAAAATTAAATTGACAGTTTTGAAATGATTATGCGCCTAAGAATCCATTAGAGGAAATATGTGATCTAATTATATGATTAAAGCTATGCTTGATATTGAGACTATGAATCAATTGCTCCTACGTTCCAAAGCTTTTATTATCAATGAACAAATAATAGGAATAAAATTTATAGGATTAAATTATTCTATATACTTTTTGCAATCAATGTTTTTAAGTGTAAGTAGTAAAAGTAGCATAATTCATGTTATTATGGTTCAAACCTAGAAGCACAGATACAAGATACGGATATGACACAAGATACGGATATGACACGGACATTGAGACACATCATAAGTATAAAATGCAAGACACAAAGACTTTGGGGACACTTTATTTATTTATTTTAATCCAACAACATTTGGGGGTTGAGAGATTCGAACCTGAAACCTCTTGGTTACTAGGTTATACATGATACCATTATTATTTTTTATTATATATTATTAAAAGATCTAATCTAAAATATTTTAGTTTTTTTTACTAACTATGAAAAATAATTAAAATAAAGATGAACATGAAAATTTAATTAGCATTTGAATTTAACCCACATAGTTAATTACACGAGTCCATTTACATCCAATAAAGTATAAAATCTTACCATTCTTTAAATGCCTACTAAAAACCTACAAAACAAAATTTGTAAGTCTGTCTAACTCTTGACATTCTTAAAATATTTTAGGTTTTACCTCATTTTCCACTTCTCCATTATATTTTCTCTTTTTCTTTCTCTTTTCCATTTTAGTCCCATCTACTTTCAATGGACGTTGTTGTCGCTACCTGCACCAACACTACCCTTTTGTCGTGTCTTCGACCACTTGAAACAAATAATTCTTTTATGGTGTGTCCTTGAAGTGTCTATGGTGTGTCTATGAAGTGTCTGAAATTAAAAATAATGATAATAAAAGAGGACGCCGAATTTTGAGTGTGGGACACATGTTCGAAGAGTGTCAGGAAGTATTGGTGTTGGACACATGTTCGACATGGTAACTTTGCCAAAATTAGAGTGTCGGTGCGTCCTAGGTTCAAACTCTTATATTTTAAAGAATAGAAAAAATTAATAGTATTCTTCTAGTTATTTTACGAGGCGTAGAGACTTTAAGCTTCTTTGTGTTTCAATAAAGGCGCAAGACTCGAGGCTAAAAATTAGAACCTCAAGGCATTAGTCTCAATAGCCTTTTGGACTAGAAATTTAGAAATCATCCTAAATTTGATATTGTGGACTACGAAATTTTGAAATCTTGAGTTATTTATTTATTTATGTTGAATACTAGAAACTTGTTGACCATCAGCTCTCAAAGTGCTGGAAGTTTATTTATTCTTTTTCTTCTTGTTTGGAGTTCTTTGTTAATGCCAATGCTATATCTCACTGTATATTGGAAAAATCCTAATTTAACTGTGGGTTTCATCTATCATCTTGTTCTTGAGAATACTTTGCTTAGAATAGAGAAGTTGCCGGAAATAATGTTAGATACTTAGGCCTCGTTTGATAACGATCTTGTTTCTCGTTTCTCATTTCTGTTTCTTGTTTCATGTGGTTTATTTAAGTAGAATTAGAAATATAAACATGTTTGATAACTATTCTTGTTTCTTATTTCTTTAAAAAACAAGAAACATAAACAAAAGGTGTTTGATAACTGTATCTTGTTTCTTTGTATTTTTTTCTTTTTTAGAATAAATAAAAGTAGTAGGTAAATATAACAAATATATTTCAAAGAATAAGACTTTAATTGGTATAAATATAAAACAAGTAAAATATTTAAGTCTCAATGTTGTCTCTAAAGTATGAAATATAAATGGTAGCAAATATATTAACAAATATAAAATTAGAAATTTCAAAAAATATAACAAATTAGTATAAATATATAATAAGTAAAATTGACAAAAAAAAGTCTCAATGTTGTCTCTAAAAAGTATAAAATTTAAATTATACTAAAATAAAAGTACTGTTTGATATATGTTTTTTTTAATACAATGTAACAATATTTAAGGATGAAATATTTAAATTATAATGCTTTGATCATAAATGTAATTGATATGAACTATGTAAAAGGAAACTGAATTGAACACACTTATAAATTAATTTGTATTATCAGTATTAAAAAAATTAACAGTAATAATCGAAATGGTTTTTGAAGGAAATTCTTAAAAATCTGAACAAAGATAAATAAACAATAAGGTTTTTTGGAATTTAAGTATAAGGAAAAAAAAAAAGAATAAATTTGGTTTTGAGTATAAAAAAGAGAGTGAAAATTTTCAAAAATAAAAAGTCAATAAAAGAAAAAAATATGGGTTGGGCTTTGCTGTAACATGGCTTGGCTTTTTTCCACGTACCATTTGCCTGGAAAATAGGAGAAGAGGAAACCAACAGAGGAAAATAAAAAGAACGGAACTTGAGAAACTATAATTTGGTGTTTCTCATGTTTTATGCTAATTTTAGAAACATTTCTTGAAATTTTAGAAATGGAAATGGAAACGGTTATCAAATAAGTCTGTTTCTCAAAAAAGAGAAACAAAAATGAGAAACGGGAAACAAGACCGTTATCAAACGAGGTCTTAACATCCTAATAAAGCACACACATAATTCTGTGTATAATATGACACATGTGACTTGGTAACGTATCAATCCAATCCTCTCCATTGCAGTTAGAAGATGGCAGGCAAATACATACTAGGTTCTTTTGTTGGAGCAATTGCAATTGCATACGTTTCGGACTACATTATTTCTGATAAGAAAATATTTGGAGGTAATGATAGGTTCTTATCACATCTAGCTTCATAATTTCTTTGGTGTGTCCTCTCGAGGGGTGGCGCAGTGGTTGAAAACTTGGACTTTGAAGGTGTACTTCCCTTAAGTTTCCAGGTTTGAGACTCACTTATGACATTAATTTGTAGACACCTCCTGTGTTTCTATTCCTTCGATGTCTCCCAGTGTCGGGACGGGCGTTGTTATCCTTGTTTCAAAAAAAGATTTCTTTGGCGTGCTACCATTTCTTACTTTTAATGACCTTCTTGTTCAGGCACAACCCCTGGTACTGTTTCGAACGCGGCTTGGTGGGAAGAAACTGACAAGAAATTCCAAGCATGGCCACGTACTGCCGGTCCACCCGTGGTCATGAACCCCATCAGTCGCCAGAATTTCATCGTCAAAACCCGCTCTGAAGCTTAAATGTGTTACTTTGGTTTGTCAAATTTATACAACTTTTTATTGGATCATTCTGCTTTGAAACTACTTCCTAGTCATTGAGCAGTTCTTATCTGCCTTCATGTTTGAAGCAAATTCTTGTTCTGATACACTTTTCTTCTTTCCTGTTTAAGTTGCATCACTGGTTTGTTATGTTGATGATGTCAGGATGTTGAATCTAAAATAAATGAAGTGAAAATTTTCCCCCATGTTCTCATAGTTGTCTGATCTTCTACTTGTTTATGATTTCTTTTGTGTTATAGTTTATTATACAAGGGTACATTTCTGACCATTTCTTTTGGGAATGTTCCTTCAGAATTTTCTGGCCAAGTTGGTTTGTCCTTTGAAGCCACAATTGCTTGATACTCTCACATGGGGATTAAATTTCTATTATTCATGTCTGGTTTATTCTTAGCAGAAATTTAATAATTACCTCTTTGACAGTGACTTGGTAGACTTTTGAAATCAAAATAGCATGTTTGGAAATTTAAAGCTTCACATTAAATAAGTATTCAAAATGTTTATAAAAAACATTCAAGAATATAGATGAGATCTAAAGCTTTTACCTTTTTAGTTTAGAAATAGGAATGTGAATTAAAAAAAAGATTTGCAATGGATTTAAATTGAGTCATCTTGTGATTCTGTATGGTATTCTGACATCATGAAGTGGTCCCAAGCTTCTAAAAAGATCATATTTTGTACATTCCTTTTTCAACTTTACTTCAAATAAATATCTCAATCTCATTTTAGCAACTCACAACTCTATTCAACTCAAAGAAGATTACATCATTAACCATTGTGTAATAATATACTTTCTTTTTTGCCACAAATCTGGTTGGTTGATGATCAAAAAACAACCAGGCTACAATTTTGTATGGACACTCATTTCCACCCTCACTGAGAGACTCAAATTCAACTCCATAACGAATGTCAACATTTGCATCTAGCTCGGCATTCCTCGAGAAAAAATTCACAACATCGAAAGCTCGAGGAAGTCGGGAGCTTGTCAATTTTGCTTGATCTCCATAAGCATTTCCACCACCTTCTTCATTTTTGGCCTTTTGGCTGGTATGCTGTCAGTGCAGAGCAATGCAATCTTGAGAGCTGCAAGCATCTCCTTCCTCCAGCCGAATGACACTGTGCTCAGCCGGGAATCGAGTATCTGTTCAGGTGTTTCGCCTCTCGAGGGAGCACTGTGCACCCATTTCACTAAGTCTACTCCTTCACCAAACTCCTCATCGACTGGCAGTCTGGTAGTGAGGATCTCAAGCAAGATAACACCGTAGCTGTAAACGTTTCCCGGGGCTGTAACTTGCATTGTATATGCATATTCTGAACCGAACAACAAACCGTTAGAACTTACAATCCATAACATAAGAAAATCAAACTCATAAGGGAATAAAAATTTGAAACATGTCAGTTCTTAATGAAGAGTCAAGCAAAAATTACCTGGTGCAATGTAGCCAAATGAACCAGCAACTGCACTAATACTTGCAGTTCCTCTTGATGGGTCAAGAAGTTTTGAGATCTCAACCTCTCCAACCAAGGGTTTGAAGTTGGCATCTAAAAGAACATTGGATGATGAAATATCAAGATGGATTATGGCCACATGATGAAGAAAAGCAAGCCCTTCTGCTGCTCCAATGGCAACTGAAAATCTTGTGGGCCAATCAGGTTCATATTCAGGTTGTTTTGTTGACTCATGAAGAAGCTGAGCCAATGTCCCATTGGGTAAATAATGATGAAGCAATAGAGCCACATCTTCATATATTACATATCCAATGAGTTGCAAAAGATTAGCATGGCTCAGTTTTCCAAGCCTTTCAAGCTCTCTGATCATCTTGCTTTGATGATGAATGATTGTCTTATCCATGGATTTTAGTCTCTTAACTGATACGATCATACCCGAAGGCATAACCGCCTTGTAAACGGTACTGAAAGTGCCAAAGATCAGCTTGTTTGAATCCTTCAGTGTTGCTTTCACGACAGCATCAAGATCTATTTCCTGTCGGAGATTATCGTCGAAGATGTTTCCTGCTATTATCGTTGGTTGATCGTTGATGGTTGCATCATCTGCAGTCCCCATGGATTTTGCTGCCTTTTCCTGCTTTTCTTTCATTACAAAAAGTAAAACAACTATAGTAACCGAAACGAAAACTGCCAGCCCGGAACCGATGACAGCCAGTATGATCTTGTACGAGACCTTGTGACGATAATCTTGATTGTATGAACCAACCGAATTTTTGCACAAAATGCTTAGTGGCGCCCCGCAAAGGCCAACATTCCCCAGAAAACTAGAATTTGCACTTTTCTGAAATGGAACAAAAAAGGGAACTGAACCAGTAAGCAAATTATTTGAAAAGTTCACCTCTATCAAGCTTAACATACCCTTGAGTTCGGATGGGATATCGCCCGAGAGATGATTGTTCGATAAATCTAATGAAACCAGTTTATCAAGCTTCCCCAACTCAGGAGGCACTGGTCCATTTAGATGGTTGAAACTCAAATTCAAAGCTATCTGCAAGTTCTTAATGCGACCGATCTCGGAAGGGATGCTTCCTGTTAAATAGTTACTTCCGAGTCGCAGATCGAGAAGCTTTGTACATTTTCCAATCTCATTAGGGATCTCTCCTTTTATTGAATTCTGTTCCAAAAGCAAATACTGCAATCTTGATATATTGCAGATATCTGAAGGAATAGTACCATTCAATCTATTGCTGCTTAAATCAAGCTTGTTGAGATTCTTACACTTGAGCATTGATCTTGGAATATCACCATACAGGCTGTTACCAGAAAGAATAAGTTCCTGCAGATTCATCAGCTCTCCGAGCTCGGGAGGAATCATCCCAGTGAATCCATTCGAGGCTAGATTCAGCAGAGTAAGATTAGAGCACCGCGAAATCTGAGGTGCTATATTGCCTGAAAGGTGATTGTTATCCACTTCAAAGTAAGCAAGGCTACTAACATTTCCAATGGCTGGTGGAATCACACCAACAAGATCATTATTCCCAATTCGAACATTCGTAAGGCTTTCGCAGTTCCCAATCTCTTCAGGAAGACTCCCATTCAATCTGTTTTCAGTCAGAACCAAAATCTCCAGCTTCCCCGAAGCGAAAATACTTCGAGGAATCGGGCCTTCAAGCTTATTGGTATGCAGATTCAACACTAGAAGTTCAGAAACCGAGCCGAGATTATCAGGGATTACACCACCGAAGTCATTCTCATAAGCTGTAAAAACTCTAAGATGAGTCAAATTCCCAACCCAGCTTGGAATTGAACCACTCAATCTATTGCTAGAAACTTGAAAATCCTGCAAATTCTCTAAGCCTTGAAGCTCAACTGGAATTTCTCCCACAAGCAGATTATTGGAGAGGTTCAATGACTTGAGGTTTTTGAGACCACCGAATCCAGGTGGGATCGAACCATCAAACTTATTCACAGATAAATCAAGGAATTCGAGCTCGAACAGGTTTGCAAAGCTCGAAATTTCGCCATGGAAGTCATTTAAGGAAAGGTCAAGCCATTTCAAAGCTTTGAGCTGAGAAATGACAGTTAGATTACCTCTAAGAGAATGGCTAGAAAGATCAAGAGCTTCAACCATGGAATGATTCAAACCACAATGAACACCTTTCCAAGAACAGTAATCTGAAATGTTGGAGCTCCACCCAGGAACTTGAAGCTCATCTCTAATGGAAGCCATGGTGATTTGATCATCAACAACAGCTCCCAAAAACAGGGAATTTAAAAGAAACCCAACAAGAAAAATGAAGAGATAACAACCCAAAAATGCCATAAGATTGAAGTAGCTTCACAAAAAAAAAAACCCTTTTGATTTTGATACTGCAAGACCAGATCTCCCTCTAAGAGAAACACATTTCAAGACAAACACCAACTTGCAACCAACAATCCATCCCACTTTCCCACATTACCCCCTTCAAAAAACAGAAAATTTATAACAAAATCAATCAAGGAAACAGAGCAGACCCAAGAACATTCCAGACAAGAAAACATCAAAACTCCACAAAACCAAAAATTTCAAGAGAAAATAGGAAAACCCCAAAAAGGAAAACAAAGAAGCATCATGAAACAACAAACAAAAAAGGGGTGAACAAAAAGGAAAAAAAAGAGAGAGAATTAGAAGAAACCCTGAAAAAGCAATGGAGGAAACAAGAATCCCAGATAAAATTGATGAAGAACAAGCAAGAAAATAAGATTAAAAGGAAAAGGGGTTCTTCATTTCAGAGTTTTAATGAAGGGTTTTGGTGGGAAAAGAGATTTGTGTGGGTCTGAGAAGAGATTGATGAAAAGTGTCACGAGAAATGGAGAGGGAATGAAAAATGATTTGGTTTTGCTTTGAGCATAAAAGAAAAAAAAAAGGAAAAAAAAATAGAAAAAAAAGGGGAAAAAAAGGGGGAAAAAGGAGAAAAGAGTACGAGTAGTAAGTGTTGCAGAAGGGGGCAGAGAGTGGTGGTGTAATGTTTGTATCATGGGACAAGATGCTTTATTACTTTATATATTATTTCTGTATTCAGGTTCTGTCTTTTAGATTTTCCCAACTATATTTCTATTTTTCTTCTATAAATTATCCATAAAATTTATGAGTTCCTAACCTATTACTTAATAATTAATATTTTACCAATATTAAATTACTGGATAAACTATAAATTTAGCTTATGTGATTAGAAGAAAGTTAAAGATTAATTTTCATGATTTTAAAAATTAAAATTTAGTTCAAATATAAAATTTAGTTCTTATAATTTTAAAAACTAGAATTTAGTATATATAGTTTCATAAAACTTAAAAAATTCTTTGTCGTTTCTAATTGTTAGCGAATTAAGCACTTGAAAGTTAGTTACTCATGTGTTGATGAAATTTTGAATTAAGTTATTGATATACCAAAAAATCATAAATAATAAACTTCTATGTATTTAATACGCTAATATTTTAGATTTTATAAAACTATAGGAACTAAATTCTAATTTTAAAAATTAAAGGGACTAAATTTTAACTTTCTTCAAATCATAGATATTAAATTCTAATTTTCTTCAAACTACAAGGATTAAACTCTAGTTTTTTAAACCATAATGATTAAATTTTAACTTTCTTCAATTCATAGGAACTAAACCTATATTTTATCCTAAATTATATATATGATAAAAATAATTGAGGTGCATATTTTGACGTTCACTTGATATTTATTTCAAAAACAAAGAAATATTTGTTTATTTCAAAAATCTATATTTGTTCACTTGATATCCGATAAAAATAGTTGAGGTGCATATTATGATGTTTACTTGATATTTATTTCAAAAAAGAATTTGTTCTTCAAAGTTAAAAGGTTAATTTCATATTTTATAAGGTTTTAAAGCAATATAATGACAACTTAAAACTATCGTGTATTAATTAAAAATATTTGTTTTGATTAAATTGGAAAGAATGTTAGTTTAACAATTTTTTTATTCTAAAGATAATTTAAAATATTTATGAAATGTCAAAAATAGTACACCAATAATCTAAAAAAATGTTTGATACGTATTTTTGTTTATGGGTTTTGGGGATGAATTGTGGGTGGATAAGAAGTCTGGTTTGAAAAATCTTAAATTGTATCAGGTTCTCGGAATTGTTTGAACTTATATTGTTTTTAATATATTTTTCCTTTTAAAAAAATAAAAAATTGATTGAGAGCTATGGATTGAAATATCAAATCTGAGTTTACATGGTTGTAAGACTACCATTTTTTTCTTGATTGAAGTTTAATGTTTGATTCTTCATCCTTACCTTCATTGTAGTAGAAAGAAAACAAATAATGATAAAATTCAATATGTTTTTAAAATTATTTTATTTATTTTACCTTTGTTCTTAATTGAGCAAGTCAAATTTTAAATAGCCAAAGTTTATAAGAGTTACGTGAATGAATGTGACCACATTCGAATGACAGATCATATGAAGATATGCAAGTTATGATTAAAAATTATTTAAAAGAATTATAGTTAGAACCTATATCAACAAGATGCACAATTGTTTTGGTGGCTCAAGTATAGAAACTTTAAAATTGAACGTACTTGACTTGGAGCAATTTTATGTTGGATGGTCTTCTGAAATTTTCATAGGAAGCATGTTAGCAAGGACAAAAATGTTTAGGAATCTTTGTTGATTTATGGGAACAGTCTTCACTTTCAGAAGCGTTTAGAGATTAGTAGGTAACGTGACTAGATCGTAGAAAGCTAGGGTCAAGAGAGGTCAAGTCTTAAGTCTAGGACATTACAGTTTGATAACCATTTAATTTTATTTTTTAAAATATAAATACAAATTCATTTTGGAAATTTTGGGTTCCCGCGTAAGCATAGGTTGGGTTGGGATCATGAATGATAAAGATGACAACCCCACTCGAATGTCTGTATTAGTATGATATAGTCCACTTTGGGTATACACCGTCATGGGTTGCTTTTGGTTTCACCAAAAATGTCTCATACCAATGGAGATGGTTTTCGTCATTTATATATCCATGACTTTTCCCTCATCTATCCAATGTGGAATACTTTGTTTACATCTCAACAATCCTCCTTTCTAACAAAGTTCCACCGAGCCTCTCTGTGGACTCATCTTCTACAATTGACACCAAGGATTCAAGCCTCCCCTATAACAAAGACCGAGTCTCCACATTTGTATGATATCCCACTTTTTCAGGCTCCAAACGTCTTTATCCTCATCGGGGCGATTTACCAACATGGTTATGTTTGGGGCATGACTCTGATACCAATTTGACAAGGATGACAACTCTATCCGAATCTCCACATTTGTATGATATTCTACACTTTTTTTATACACCCGCATGACTTTACTTTTGGTTTCACCCAAAATGCCTCATACCAATAGAGATGGTTGTCATCACTTATATACCTATAATTACCCCCTCATCTAACCAATGTGGGATACTTGCTTGCATCCCAACAATGAACACATTCAAATATTTACTAAATTAAACAATAATGGGAAAGTAAATAAATACATACAAACCCGACGACTCTAAATTTGTTGGCAGTTTTTTATCGCCTTGGTCAACGAACTTCTTCAATCAAGGGCAGACTCCAAAAAGTCTTCCAAGCTATGTCTCGAACAAAAACTTATCACGTGGGAGGCTACAATGGAGCTTAAGAGAAAGTTTAGAGAGTCCAACAATAAAATATAGAAAGACGCAGATTTAAGAGTTATCCAAGGAGTCTATTTATAGGATTCAAAATCCAACCATTTTCTCTATGATAATATATTTTAAAATAACTTATATTTAAACCAATTATCTTTTGATTACTTAAATCATATTTAAATATTTCAAATCTATAGAATTTATTTAAATCATGTTTAAATAAATTAAACATTTTTCCTAAATTAAATATTTAAATAACTCGTATTAATATTTACTTTTAATCTCTTATGAAAAATTAATTATTTAAATCACATTAAAATAATTTTAACTCTCTTTAATACTTATTTCATAAATATTAATATATATTGTAGATATATCAACAATTGTCATTATTTTATGTATCTTATATTTTTTTACCAATCTCTTAAGTAATTTGAACTCTTTCAAATTATAAACTCTCATAGAATAAATCTATACTGTTTTAGTGGGCTAGCATGGAGACCTAATGGACCTATAGCTTGTAAGCTACAACGACATGAGATTATATCGATCAAGCTCTTTTGATTAATCCTTTAATCTTCATTTGTTGACTACATGACATTCCACTAAACACTCATAGTTGAACTCTTATGCATTATACGACAAGTTATGTCCATAGATATAATAATTGATGTGCGAGTTGATCCTTCACGAGTCGTCTATAGATATAGCTAGATTTAATGTTCGATCTACCACTACACTACATCTTCTTTTTATGTACACACTGATTTTCCATGAACAAGCGGTTTATGGTCTAAACATAAACATAAATCCTCTGGGCCAGTGAAAGGCGTGTACCATTGGATCTTGTGAAATCTACTCAAAATCAGCTAGTAAAGGGACACTCATCTACTTTCCTAAAATAGAAATAAGAGAATTCCATCTTGTGAAATCTATTTCTCAAATATCCGACTCTTTCACTCATACTCATAAAATGATACTTTCACAAATAGGAGTCAGTAGCTGACTCAAGATTAAGATCTAGTCAACATATAACCATTCTAGTGAAGTAAAGTTCTCATACTACAATAGAGTTACGTTTTGAGATCTTTGACTTTGTGGTCCAGTCTTATGAAAAACTTCTTTTGCATAGGATGCCCCCCCTCAATCTCCATATGAACGCTAAGATCAAGTCGCTTGCTGCCCAAGCACAATGGGTTGTATCAATAGTGTCATAGTTTAAGACACTCAACTTCTATCCATCTACTATAGTCTATTTAAGTTGTTAAGACGAATAAGATCTGCTCGTATGTCTCCACATACTAAGCTCTCATTAAACAACCTTGGATTTTTCTAGAGTATGAATAAAAATAAATAACACTTGAATAAATAAAAGTCAACGTATTAATATTAATTATTCACTAACACTCAATTTAATGTTCTTTATGTACACAACTACAAGTTTTAGGGCATTATCCCTAACAATTCCACTATCTACTCTTGTTAATGTTCTCAAACAAAAATTAGCCATATTTTAATAACTAAAAAAGTTTTTTTTTTTTTTTTTTTTTTTTTTTTTTTTTAATTTTTAAATTTGGCTAGGAGTTCAAATAATTTCTTAAGAGAAATGAATCGTTACAAAAAAAAAAAAAAAAAAAAAAAAAAAAAAAGCAAAAACTTAATTTGACCTATGGGATGGGATGAGATTGGGTTGAGAGTGTATTTCGACATTTAATCCACCAGTTTCCCATCTTTAGGGTTCTGCATGCTGAATCTAAAGTGTAACGACATGAGAATTTCAACTAGACGTTAAGGGTAGTTCTACACATGCATTAAAAACTATAACTAAAATAGATTAAGAGACGAATGTTTTTTAAAAATAACTCAAATGCATTGAATATATATATTTTTTTAAGTTTGTCGAGATTTTTCCCTAATAAAAAACTAAGTTTAATTAAATAAGTGTGGAAAACTTTAATGGAGTCCAATGCGAAAATAAAAGAATCAAAATAATATCCATGATCTTATCAGATTTTCTCTATTAGCCACAATGACATGCTCAAAATTTGAAAAAAAGAAAGAAGAAGTTTATAGGAAAAGGCGAGTAATGAATTCTCAGTAAGGATCCCCTTTAGAGGATATTCATGTAATTAGACATACATAACTTGAACTATACAAACACACAGATCAATAGTAACACTTAGATCCAAACATGCTCACCAGTTTTAGCCCCATGCTAGAATATATTAAACAAGTCTTATACTAATAGGATAACAACCTAAGTAATATTATAAGCTAAATGAGATATTAATCCTCCTATAGGAGTCGGCAAACCCATAATATGATATGGGATATTTACTCGCCCATCGAGATTAGCAAGTCTGCAGCTTGATAGGGATATTGACCCTCCTAGTGGGACCAACAAGTCTACAATATAAGTATTCAAGATATTGATCCTCCCTGTGTGACCAACAAATATGCAATATAGTAGATGTATTTTTCATCTCTAGAGTTTAACAAGACCACAATATACCATAATACACATCACATACAACCACACCACCTAGAATGTCTAAGTTTAGGTCAACAACTCAAGCTTAAGAACATTACATCATAGTCTAGTCTATATCATCAACACATGCTTAACAACCATCAATTTTCATCACAATCCAGGTCTCTACATGCTAACAAGCTAAGACTATGAGTTCACATCCTAAACTATGCAAGTTTAAGTCCAACATCATATAAAGCAATGCTTAAACTTTTAAAGCAACTTACTCAAACTCTACTTGCATACATCTTATTGACCTCAATAGCTCAACAACATAAAACTATTGTTTTTAATCCATTTATGGGACATGTACTTCATAAAACAAGTCCTAAACAAGATAAAATTATACATGCATTTATATAAAA
Organism: Sechiopsis laciniata; assembly: GCA_037833695.1. Classification (NCBI taxonomy): domain Eukaryota; kingdom Viridiplantae; phylum Streptophyta; class Magnoliopsida; order Cucurbitales; family Cucurbitaceae; genus Sechiopsis; species Sechiopsis laciniata. Next base: position 14,560,864 of record JBBMKA010000026.1, on the reverse strand, counting down.
ACAATTATGTAACTGTTATTTTACGTGTTGTCATGAACCACATTAAAGGTAAACCCTTATCGGAATTGATGACTTGATTGATACAAAATTTTGAGCAACTTGACTAAATAATCAACAAAAAATAAGAATGAATCCATTAGCACATGAATTAAAGTGACGACGCAGCTCAAAACTCAAAGCTGGAAACAACTTAAATAGTCCAAGAACAACCTTGATCGAGGTAGGAATGGGGGAGAGAAAAAATATGTAACTACGTGTTGCTCGAATCGATCTCATGATCTCATATACGAGGCACATGTAAGACATTAACTACTAAATAGTCGTAGATTTAAGAAAAACCTTACGGATTTTAAGCATTGAAACGACCTGCAGCGTCGGCCCATTCACGGGCTACACGATGAGGAACGAAACGAGCATAGGGGTCGTAGGTTGGGATTCAACGATGATGGGTGTGCTGAGGTGGTTTGACTTGGATGGGTCTGCAAGTTTCGAACTGGCCAACGGTCGAGTTTCAAGCGTGAACTCGGGATGAAGAGTTGAGCTCGGTTCAAGTGCAAACTCTGAAAACGAGTGATTGTGCATGGTGTTTGGTGGGAAAAGGTATTAAAAATCATAAGTTGAGATTAAGTCTGGAGAGTTGTGTTGGTCTAAAAGTAAAAAAAAAATTAATTTTTATTGAATTTTTTTAGAATAGAAGATATTATGTATATATAATTTACAACTTCTCTACTTTATTAAAAAAACAAATATTTTAGAATAGGATTTCTCAAAAAAAAAAAAAAAAAAAAAGAAGGATAGGAATCATTTGACCCAAACAATAAATAAAAAATTTAAGCTACATATCTTATTTAAAATAAATTGATTGCATTATTTTATTCAAAATACATAAAAAAAAAAATATATAAATTTTGAAATAAATTCCCAAATTATTTGTCATTACAATATTCTCCACTAGAAAAAACTTTATCCTCGAAATTAGAACAAAATATGAAAAACTCAAGAAAACGAGATTGCACCTCACTCTCGCACTCCTTAAGGGTTTCTACCAACTGCTAACTAAGCCAAAAAGCTTTATCACAGTAAAAATAAATAACATATCCCGTTTACAAGTAATGAATTTTTCGTTACTGATTTACCAAGTAAAAATATATTAAATAAAGAATACATGGAAGACCTAGTGTGTCACCTCATAATAAAACCCAAAATTATTGAAAGAAATTAAATACAAAGAAAGTAAAGAAGGACAAAAGAAATTGAATAATAATGAAAATATGTATTAAATTGACAAATCATTCAATACCCTAATTATTTACTCGATGGGATGAATTTATACAAAACTAACAAAATTTAGAAACCTAACTAAATCTAAAATAGGAAAATATAAAACCTACCAGATCTAAATAACTGATTATATTTAATACCCCTCAAGATGGAGGTAGATCAGAAAAAAGTCCAACTTGAACCTAGGGAAAACCTAGGGGAAAGAAGGAAAAAAGTAAATTTAAAAAAAAAAACAGTGATGCGCAAATTGGGAAGAGATGCACGCCAATTAGGATGAGATGAGTGCCAATTGGGAAGAGAGGAGCACCTATTGAGAAGAGAAACGTCAATTGGGAAGAACATTGTAGAAGATCAAACCTATAGAGAAACAAGAAGGAAAAAAAAAAACAACGAATTGAAAAAGTTAGGAAAAACGCCAATTGAATGTGCCATGGGAAAATGGTGCCATGGTGCCCAGTTGATAGTTAAACACAGTGGAAAGTGGAAGCAGCGAAAAATGTAACAAGCTGCTTTGATACCATATTAAATTGACAAATCATTCAATAATTAGCACCCTTATTATTTACTAGATGAGATGAATTTATAAGAAACCAACAGAATCTAGCAACCTAACTAAATCTAAAATAGGAAAATATAAAACGTATCCAATCTAAACAACTAAATATATCTTATAATATGACTCTTGTGACTTACGTATCGAATTCATAATATAGTTGTTGGTGGATTTTCCTTATGAACAAGATGTTGTTTCTTTTTTAGAGTTTGGCCAATGATGACTAGTTTTTTTTTTTTTGTCTAATATCATTACTCAAACCGATAGAAGTGGTGGAACAAACTCAACATTTTTTTTTTTCTTAACCCCTTTAAAGACGATTTTGGCGAATGGGTTGGTTAATATGTTAACAATTTGTTGAGTTGATATAACACATATATTTTTTTATATAGGAGATCCAAGTGCCATTTTATTTTTCTCCACAAAATGATAATCTATTTGGAAGTATTTGGCTTAAACAGGAAAGATCTAGTATATTAACATGTGGAGAGCATTCATATTGTCACAATTTAGTTGTGTGGTTTAGAGAAGTGGGATAGCAATGTCTTGAAGTACAAAATTAACCCACATGAGTTCAACTATTGTGCTGGCCATAACTTTATATTCTGATTCTAAAATGGATAGTAAGATGGTAGGTTGCTTGATGACCATGAGATACAGTTCGATCCAAGAAAGATGCAAAATCCAGTGGTACTTTGCATGGCTAGTTGACAACCCGGTGGTACTAAATATGTTTATAAACCGTCATACCATAATCCATGGCGTCATTAACATAACCAGTTACTTATTTACGACAGTCTTCGATACTAGATTGTTGAAGATGTTGACACACATGATTGACCGCTTGCTATATTAAGTCGAGTTAGTGTGAGATATTAGAGAACTTTTACAATGCTTCTCTATCGTTATGTATCATTAAATGCTACATCAATTGAAGAGACTTTTTTAGAGGATGTAGCCATAGGTGTACTAACACGACAACAAACATGGTCGACGATCGGCAGTCAAAATCGTCGGCTTATACCAAAACATCAGTGTAACACCATTGGGATAACTTCCATCGACGTTTTCCCCTAATCGTCGCCCTTTTCTAAAATACTCAACGGTTAAATAAATCGTCGGTTCATAAGAAACCCACTTATGGTTTCTTTAACCGTCGATTGTTGAATTTTAGCTGAAGGTCATAAAATCGTTGGCTATTTTGATTTTTGTTAGAATGTCTCTTGCATATTTATGTGTGAGAGCATGATTGATATCTTGAATTTGTTATTTACTTCTATCCCAAGAAAATAATGTGTCTCAAGTCTTTAAAGCCAAACTGAGATACAAAATCTTGAATATGAGAAACATTATTTCCTATATAATAATAAAATATCATCAACATATATCAACAAGAATAATTGAAGACTTATACTACGAATAAACAAAGAAGGATGAGACTGACAACATGTAAAACTTATGTGGAGAAGAAAATTAGCAAGTCTATCAAACCATGCTCTAGGGACGTATTTTATTCCATAAATAGTTTTTTTAATTGCTATTATTATTATTATTATTATTATTATTAGTATTATTATTATTATTATTATTATTATTATTATTATAGTTTACATACCAAAGATATCTTGTTAGTAGAAGACTTTATAGGAATGAAAAAACTTGTGGGTTGCTTCATATACACATGTCCATGAAGAAAGACATTTTACTTCCAATTAATGCAATAGCTAATTGATATTAGTGATGTTCTAGTGTCAATTGGTCATTGCATTAATTGGACGCAAAACAATTTTGAGGTTTTGAATGAATTTTATTTTTCTTTCACATTGGTTTTATACTATAAGTTGAAAAACTTGATGAAACAATTATATAAAATTCGAATTTTTTCTTTAAATGATAAAACCACACATGTCTTGAGTAGTCATCAATAAAAATAACATAGTACTTAAAAGTTTGACAAGAAGAAACAAAAGTCTGCCACCCAGATCATATATAGTAAATTTTATTTTACAATTTTAATTCATGATATTCTCTTAAATTGAAGGCAAGTTTGTAACCTTTTTCCTATTTGAACATTACAGTTAAGTTGTTATTTTTTCTAACAAGAAACATTAAGTAGTTGTTTATTAGATAGAATTCTTTGAAAAAAAAAAAACTATCATTCTAACCCCCTTGTTTTTTATGTCAAACAACAATAGAAGTTTTATTCAAATTTCAAGATGCGACAAAGATAATATAAGATTTTTGGTATTCGGCTACAGCTCTCTTAATTTGTATAAATCTTTTATTTCATAGCCTTCAACTAGAATTTTTCACTGAAGATTCTTAATAATAAATTTGTCGACAAAAAAACGATGCATCAATTAATATCTTGTTAATTTACTTATTGACAAGAAATTTTTCTTTATAAGAGGCACTATTAGTGTGTTATTCAGTTAAAGTTGACCATTTTTTTGTTTTAAGAGTTGTTTGTCCAATATGAGAAAAATGCAAAACTTTTCCATTACCTACATAGATTCTATCAGAACAATAATATGGTTGAATGTGTTGAATTTTACATTAATTATTGAATACATAAGATGGTTCTCCAAAGTCAACATAAATATTTGCATCATTCACTTCATGTAGAGCTAAGACAGCAAGTGCTTTAGACTAGTAAGCGTGGTTAGATCGATTCTAATGTTCTAGTGCAATGTGGTTGTCATTTTCACAAATTTGACAAGTGATTTTTTTTTTATTTGGTTGAATCCATCACCTCTATTCCGAGTTTGTCATCTAGTTCTTTGTGGAGTCACAAATCTATTTTTATTTTGATAGAAACCTCTTCTTCTAGATGTAATGTGTTTCTCGACCTATACTTTTTCGACGGGTTATATAAAAAGTTTGATACAGGTTGATGTAGCTAATTTTTTTGTCATCTTCTTAAACCATCACAAGTTGGTCATGTGATTTAAAAGCAAGAACAAATTAGTTGTATGCATGATATAGAGCGCTCTATATCATGCATACAACTAATTTGTTCTTGCTTTTAAAACTTTCATATCTTGTTTCTAACTCTCTTGCCAAATGGAATAGTTATGTCAGATCTTTTCATATGGCCGCTAATTTATCATATAAAATTTAGGCATGAAGGTGTTAAAAGTTGCTAGAAAAGGCAAAAGTTTTCAAGGAAAGGGATTGGAGGGAGAAATTTGAAGAAAAAAAAGTTGACATTTGAGAGAAAATGAGAGAAAAAAGAAGGAACTTAAGGTCGAAAATTAGAGCTTAAAGCTTTGATAATCGCGACAACATTACGATGTTAGGTAGAGTGAAAGTGAAAATAAAAAATTGATCAACCCAAATCGAACCAAATTAATCTATTGGTTCAAAACGGTTATTTAGCAAAGTATATATTGGACCAATTGATTTGATATTGTAGAAAACTAAAAAAAATTTGTCCGGTTCAGTTTATGTTTGAAGAACCAACAAAAAACCAAGCCATACTAAACATTAAATGAAAAGGCCTAGGTTAACTCATTACCATTCCTTTTGCTATTTTCCTCCATATGCGTTCATTGAAAAACTTTAACCCAAAGTTTTGAAACTTTCATCGTCTCGTTTGTTCACTATATTGATTTGGAAGTGTAAAAACTCGATAATTTTATTTCATCTATAAAGATGTATTTATATACAAAAACTAAATCTAAATCCCTAACTAAAATATAAGATTTATAACAACTAAATCTAGAGATTATAACTACATCTAACAGTCCTCAAGTTGGAGATTATCCAACTTGAACATAAGGAGTAAGAAGAGAAATTTTTTTAAAAAAAATAATAATAAACTTAAACACCAATTGGGAAGAAGTGGAGCGCCATGAGATATTGATGCACCATGGGATATGATGCACCATTGAGATGATACACCATAGAGATGATGCGCCATGAGATGAGAAATTGCAGCTAAAGACAGAAGTATAAGTATGCTCCGATACCATATTGATTTGGAAGAGTAAAAATTCGACAATTTTGTTTCATCTATAAAGATGTATATATATACAAAAACTAAATCTAAAACTCTAACTAAAATACAAGATTTATAACAACTCAATCTAGAGATTATAACTACATCTAACCCACCAATTGATTTTTCATCATTTTGAATTGTTCATTATGTCAATGAACTTACTCTTTACCTTTTTTAGTTTTGATTAAATATAAGGAAATAAATTAATCTGAGAAAGAAAGTAAAAAAGAGAATTGAAAATTTCTTTTGTTTCTTCCACATTAGAACACATATTTGTACCTTATTGTAAATTTTTATGTAATGATTGTATTGGAAAAATGACGAAACTGCCAATAGGAAACCAAGGTAAAAACCAAAAAATTAATCCAAATTATATCAAAATCAAAACTAAAAAATCGAACCAAAATCAAACAGAATCGAAAGAAAATCGAACCAATGATTTTTCATCTATTAGACATCGGTTCAGTTACATACATTGAAAAATCGAAGCTATTAGTATGGTTATCGGGTTGACACAAAATCGACAAAAATCGAACCAAAATATCATCCCTAATGTCAGGGATCAGTACGGCTACACTGCGCTGTAGTGCATGTTTTGCTGCTTAATAAGCACTGCAACGCTCATAGGATGTATGAACTTATTTGATTTTTTTTTTTAAAAAAAACTTCTTTATCTTTAGAATTTAACTTAAGGCCCTAATCCTAAGTGAGACTAAAAACGTACCTTAAACTCAAATTTGAACAATTATTAAATTTTAAAGATAATTTTAAAGTTAAGGGAGTTTTAAAAAGAAATCATGTGTTTGATTGCAAAGCATGACATAGTAACCATGTGTAGTTGCGTAGCATAACTTAGAAATAATTTGTAGTTATGTAGCATGGCACGAAAATCATGTGTTTATAGTAGAGCATGACACGAGAAATCTATGTGATAATTATGGAGCATGACATGCAAATCATGTGTTAGGACTTTCATAATGTGTGAATTCATGCGTCAATTTTTTTATGTTACTTGCCTATTTATCATAAAGTTGAGCATGAGACAAAATGTAACTCTTTGATTAGCATATTCGATGGGTGTGAAAAAGTATGTTGTTTGTTGTTCGATGGCTCATTAAGTATGAGCTACTTTCTTACTAAGTGTACATATTTTCTATTGACTCATTAACAGATGTGACGTTTATGAAAGAATGTCATCGACCATTATCCTTGATTTTGAATCAGTGATTAGGTTTGGTTTCTCTTAAGCATTACATGAGAAAGTTTTCTTTATTTTTCGATCATTATACTTTGGTGTTTTTAGTTAGTTGTTATGATCTTTTTTTTCTGGAACGTCGTAGTCTCTTAAATTAAGGTTGTAATTGTTAGAGTTGAACTCTTTTCTCCTTATGTTAGAAAATTGGTACTAGTTGAGTTTACAGTGTATGACATAGTTATATGTTAGAAAATTTGTTAATTTATCTAATTTAGAAATTGATATAAAATGCTTTAATCAATAGGCTTAAAAAATCTTTGGTAGCTTATAATTGCATCGTTATGTTGCAAAAATTTTCAGTATATGATAATTCTATTTTTGAAACATTTTGTGAATTAAGTTAAAATTTATGGTCGTTACAACTAATTCACCTATTAACATTTTGTAAAAATTTTACCATGCATTTTTATAAAGAAACTTTTAAGTCTTTTCATTATTATTTTCTTCAAAATAACTTTTATATTACTCTCAAATACAAGAATTTTAAAGGTCTTTTAACCGTCTAAAAATACTCACAAATTGAAAAGTACTTTTATCCTTGAGTCCAAAATTATTAAAGGTACATTTTCAAATTATAGGAACTTAAAAACTAACTAACTAGTTGATGAAAATTGTCAAGGCAATAAAGAACTTGAAAGAAAGAGAGAAAAATGTCAAGGACAAACATCATTATAGGGAGATAAAGAGAGAGAGGGAGAAAAAACCCCTAAGATTCTTTGCATGTGCAAGGGGAAGGAAATGTTAATGAGGTAACCATGTGAAGAAATTTCATTGCTCATATTTGAGAATAGACATATCTTTCTCTCTCTTTGAAAATGACCAATGTTGCATTAGGTAAACATGTAGCCAAACATCATTTCATGTGTATGTACAAAACAACTAGGCCCCATCACCATTTTGCTATGCCACCCCCAATTTCAATTTATGAGCTTACCCATGTTCTTTCTTTTTATAATTTTTTTCCCATTTGAAAAATCTTCATCCCAAAGTTTAGGTAGGACCTTTAATCTTACAAAAGTGGAAAAAAATGATTATAACATATATTTTTAATCAAAAGATTAGAGATTTCAATTTCTTACTTTAACTTATTAATTTAAGAATTAAAAAAAAAAAAAAAAAACCTTTCTCTCTCTTTAATTTTATCTTCTTTGTTTTTTTTTTTTTCCTCTTGCATTATTATTATCCTCACAAAACACTAAATTTGTTTTTGCATTCATTTTCAAACAAATCTTTAAGAGGTCTTTTCTTTCTTTTCCTTTTTTCCTTTTTTTTCTTAGTCATGCTACTTTTTTCGGTTTCTCTTCTTCTTATCCAAATCATAGGAGGTGAATATTGAATTAGCCAAAAATTCATTTATTGCCAAAAGGGCATATGGATTTCTTTCCCATAAACATGACATAAAATAAAATACTAAAGATAAAAAGTTTGGATGTTTTTAAGACTCTTTTCTCGTTTTTTCCTTTTAAAAAGTTGGTCACTATTATCAAGTAATTAACTTATGAAAAGCATAAGCATGTAAAACAAAGTATGAGACGGGTTAACTCAAATATAATTCAACTACCCTAAAAAAAGCTCAGTAGTAATGACACATATCTTCGACTAAAAGTCGTAAATTTAAATTATCAATTTTTAAATATTATGTTAAATTAAAAAAATATGATTCATCTATTTAAATTATATATTTTTGACTAAAATATCAAAGCTTAACCAGTAAAACAAAAGGTTAGATTTGTTAACTAAGGTATAACTCATGTATCAAAGAAAGCTTTTTTTTGCTATTTTATTTAAAGAGAATGCATCAAAGAAAGCTTAGTCGAGTAATAATTACATGTATTTTTTAGTTAAAAAATCACAAATTTGAATTTAGAAAATTTCAAATATTATGAATTAAAATATATAGTTCATCTATTTAAATCATATATCTTTAACTAAAATATCAAAAGCTCAAATTTTCACTTTGGGTGTTGGACTCAAAAATAAAATTAAAACATACATAACCTTACCTTAGCAGTTATGGCATCAACAACTTCTTTTAAAATTTAATGATAAATCTTTGCTTTTATATGTATTTTAAAAAATTAACCGTAAATAAAAGTATGAGAATTTAAACTCATAACTTTTTTATTAATCAAATCATTGAACTTTTGTGTTGTCACTCAATTAGTTCATCAAAACTTAAATCCACACTCATACTATTCACACCATTATAATATTATATGTTTAATATATATATATATATATATATATATATATATATATATATATATATGTCTATG
>JBBMKA010000026.1:14503841-14531032 GCA_037833695.1 Sechiopsis laciniata | reverse complement strand
GAGAGAACGTCTCACTATAATCAATCCCATATGTCTGAGCATACCCCTTAGCAACTAAGCGGGCTTTAAGCCGAGCAGCTGATGCGTCAGAATTCATCTTGACCGCAAACACCCACTTACACCCAATCGTCTAATTTCCTTCTAGATGAGCTACTACTTCCCAAGTACCATTCGCATCCAATGCAGCCACCTCCTCCACCATTGCCTGGTGCCACCCTGAGTAGGACAAGACTTCACTAGTAGTTTTAGGAATTGACACAGAATCAAGTGAAGTAAGAAATGAAAAAGAATAGGAGGATAATTGATGGTACGACACACATGAGGAGATAGGATACGTACAAGAACGTTTACCTTTGCGAAGGGCAATGGGCAAGTCTAAATCATCACTAGCTTACAAGTCAGATGATGAAGAATCCACAAGTACGGGGCATGCCTCTGAGGGTTGTAGATGCCGAGTGCCTGAGTAAGAGGAGGACCCGATAGAACAGGAAGCAATTGAGGAGGCAGGTCTGAACTATCGAACAAGGACACGACCTCATAAATTAACAAATCATCCTCCACAAGTGGAGGACTGGACACAGGACCGAACGGGATATCCTAAAAAAAGGTAACATCAGAAGAAACAACATACCGATTCGTGCTCGGTAAATAACAACGATAACCCTTCTTAACACGAGAGTACCCTAGAAAGATACATTTCAAAGACTTAGGATCAAACTTGGTTCTGTGAGGACGAACATTGCGAACAAAAATGTACACCCGAAGATCTTAGGTGGAAGATGAAACATTTCCTTAGAGGGATACAAAACTTGGAATAGAATTTTATTTCCCAAAATAGACGACGGCATTCGGTTGATGAGAAAGCTAACAGTAGACACAGCATCAACCCAAAAATATTTCAGAACATTCATTTGGAAAGACAGAGCTCGAACTATTTCAAGTAGATATTTGTTCTTGCGTTCAGCCATACCATTCTGAGATGGTGTGTCCACACAAGACGATTGATGAATACTACATTTCTCACTAAGATAGGAACTAAGAATGGCCAAAAAAATATTCACCCCCATTATCAGTGCATAAAATTTTTATGGACGCATTAAATTGATTACGAATTTCAGCATTAAAGGCACAAAAATGAGAAAACAACTCAGAACGATTTTTCATTAAATAAACCCAAGTAAACCAAGAAAAGTCATCAATAAAAGTAACAAAATAGCGAAATCCTATTTTAGACATAAAAAGACTTAGGCCCCAAACACTAGAGTGGACTAACTCGAATGGAGCATTAGCTCGATTATTAATTCTAGGACTAGAACTTAATCTATGAAACTTCGCAAACTGACACGACTCACAATTTAAGGACGCACTTTACTGAATTCTAGAAATAATTTCTTCAAGACAGACAAAGAGGGATGACCCATCCGGTAATCAACCTCGATCAGTGATGCAGAACTTGTACACGCCACAGCTTAGACTGGTTGTTGATTTAAGATGTAGAGACCCTCAACTTCATGCCCCCTACCTATAATCTTCTTCGTCAAATGATCCTGAAACAAACAATAATCAGGAAAAAAGGAAACAAAACAATGTAAGTCTCGGAATAGTTGACTGACAGAAATTAGATTATACGATAATGTAGGTAGACACAATACAGAAGATAATGACAGGGTAGGGGTGAGTGTAATTGATCCTGACCCCTTGATGGGAGACAATGATCCATCAGCCAAGGTAACGGAAGGAAAATGGACAGACGACAATGAAGTAGAAAACAAATTTACGTTACCTTTCATATGAGCAGTCGCCCCAGAGTCAATGACCCACTTTGTAGACGACGAAAGAAGACAGTGATTGTTACCTGTTTCAACTTGCAGCAGGCGGGAGTTCTGAGGACGATGGCTGTGATGAAGTAGAAGATACATGGAGTTTAGCAAACTCATTAATAGGTGCTTTCTCATTAGACACAAGATGGGCTTTCTGGAGCTTCTGATTTTGATATTGCAGTTTTCTATAATCCCTTTTTAAATGACCAAATTTCTGACAGTAATAACAAGTCACTTCTCCCCGAGCATCCGAACGCCGGTTGTCACCACTGGTATCCTGGCATCGATCATAACCAAAGTTTGATACTGGAGAATTCACATTTCTCCCACCATGGAAGTCACTCATTCCAAGCAAGACACTATTCGATTGTTCAATAATATTCACCTCTGTTCGTTGCAGATGGTGAAACACATCATCCAAAGATGGTAGTTCAGTTCCAGACAGGATTTGAGACTTGACATTCTCATATTCTGGGCCAAGACCTCACAGGAAGCTGATGAGTTCCATCTTTTCTCTCTGAGCCTGTTGTACCGTGATATCAATACTAAAAGGCATGAAAGAATTTAACTCAGCACGATTTCGCTTGTGCTTCGTGTAATAGGCCATCAATGTCTCACCATTTCGATCAACATGAAAATAAGACGAGCAGACATCATATGTCCTCGTAACCTGCTCCTTTCCAGAGTACATAAATTTTACATATGTCATTAGTTGTTTCACCGTAGTGCAATGGCTTACCAGATCCACAATCTCATCATTCATCGAGTTCGTAATCTAGTTATAGAAGCGCGCATCAACTCGATCCCACCTTTTTTTTTCAACCTCTTCTTTAGGCGGATCCCCATCAATGTGTCCTTCTAATTCATTACTCAACAAGTAATTGTAAATCGTTCGATTCCAATCAAGATAATTTGTGCCATTCAACTTACGTTTTGTGATTTCCATCGAATAAGAAATAACACTTGTTTGCTTATTCTCAGCCATATGTCACCAACTTAAATAGGGAAAAAAAACAGCAAGTAGCTTGAATAGACAAATCTGAAAAATAGTAGAAATATTACTAAAATAGTCCTTAATGGTCAGATTTGAGAGAAACCGATGTTGAAAAACCAAAAACTGATTCACAGCCTCGTAGATCACCTTTTTGTGAGAAAAACCCACCAGAATCCGTGAGCAAAAAAGCCTGAACGCTCCCGAACTCGTCCAAACACCTTGGCTGCCACAAACAGTACACCCGAGAATAAAACTTCAGATCTGAAACAAAAGACTATCCGAAACTAAAAATAAATTACATAAACGTGTAGAGCATGAAGTCGCAATTAAAACCCATACTAGAACGCTCCGATCGGAGGTTGCATGCGCTGACACGCAAGATTTTTCCTTGCGGTGACAGAAAATAAGCGATTATGCATTGGCTAACTTTCAGTGGCGCGTGCAGCTAGCTCCAATCTCCGATGGCAATGATTTTTAATGTAATTTGAAGATCATCTCAAGAGCTTTCCAACGGTATATTGTGTGTAAAAATGGACGTAAAAAAGCTGATGAGATTGACATTTTTTGATGAGCACACAGTACTATCTAGAAAATTACTATTTTCGAAAATTAGAAAAAAAAATCTATTTTCTCGTAAACGGTAACGACGATTCTTCTTCTCAGATGACGGCACCCAAAACTACAAACCCTAATCCAGATATTTTTTAAAAAAAACCTAGGTATGGCTCTGATACCATGTAATCAAGAGCGTTAGACTGAAGAGACGTCATTTTATTCAATGAAAGACAATGCCTTTATAAAAGAGTTACAACTCTAATAAAGCAATAAAGTATACAAATATACATATACATTTAATCTCTAACAGCATCCAACTAATCGACGGTACTAGTCTGGATGTGCATATAACTCCTCCTTGACACGGGCAAGCATATGATTCTGCTCCATAGGCGTGTCAATCGGCTTACATCCAAGTATGCCAGTTTTAGTTAAAATATCTCAAGCATACTTACGTTAACAAGGAAATATACCTTCGTTATTACGAGCCACCTAAAAAAAACTTCAAGATTCCAAGATCTTTCATATGAAAACAGGTTTGCAGATACTCTTTAAATCGTAAAATAACACCATGAGATGAACTTGTTATAATTAAGTCATCGACATATACAAGAATATGAAGGGATATGTTCTCCCTAATATAACTAAACAATGAGTAATCAGCATAAGATTTCTTAAAACCATAAACTTTAAAGCCTTCGACAACTTCGCAAACCACTATCGAGGAGCTTGTTTCAAACCATGTAAAGACTTACGCAATCTACAAACCTTTTCGGGAGTGGAAGTACCATATCTAGAAGGAAGTTTCATATACACCTCTTTTTCCAAATCACCATGGAGAAATGCATTATGAACATCCATATGATGTAGTTCCCAATTCATACGGGTAGCAACAGCAAGAAAAAGACGAATTGTCCCCATTTTTGCCACTGGTGCAAAAGTTTCCGTGTAATCAATGCCAGCAACTTGTCGATTACCAAAAACAAATTAAACAATCGTTCTTTAAGACGTTCAATTTCTCAAGTTGACGTATACTTGATCTTATACACCCAACCATTGTCAATAGCCTTCTTACCATGAGGCAAGTCTTCCAAGGTCCACGTACCATTGCGTTCAATTGCATCAATCTTAACTTGCATCATTTGACGCCAACCTAGATGTTTCATAGCTTCTTGAAAAGATGTTGGCTCTTTTTCCTTTGAAATTGTTGTTAGAAAGCATCTATGTTTCAAAGAAAATCTATTATAATCAACATAACAAGCTATATTAAAAGGCTTACCTGAGGAACTAGATGAAGGTAGGGGTGTAGTGAGAGTATGCGAGTCTATGTGTTGTATCACAGCTATATTAGTAACATAATCATGAAGCTTTGTCAAAGGAAAATTTGTATGATGCCCACGACCGAGTTCCTTTGTATCACAAGGCAGGGCTATGTCACTAGAGCGTGTATCAACATTTAAACTGTTATTCTCAATAGTATCAACAATGGGTAACGCTTTGGTAGAACTATCACTAATATATGCCTCGTCTTCATCATCCCATAATGGGGGTTGAGTAAAAATAAAATTTTCATTGTAATCTCGTATGATCAGGAAGAGTCTCAATAAATGAAAACGTATCCTAAAAAAATTGGACATCACGACTAATGAAAAATTCATAAGTTTCAAGATCATAAAGATGTCAACCTTTCTTACCAAAAGGATAGCCAACAAAAATGCATCTCCTAGACTTCGAGTCAAACTTGTCTCTTACACGAGGCCTATTTGTAGCATAACACAAACACCAAAAAACACGTATATTATTATATGAAGGAGTATGACCAAATAAGTATTCGTGAAGTATTTTCCCATCCAATATGAGAGTAGGAGTTTTATTAATAAGATGCACAGCAGCAAGAACACATTCACCCCAAAAACATTTAGGCAATTTTGCTTGAAAACGTAAGGCACGAGCAACATTAAGGATATGCCTATGCTTACGCTCTACTCTACCATTTTATTGTGCAGTATCAACACATGTTGTTTTATGTAAAATGCCCTTATGAGAGAAAAATGACTTTAAACTAAAAAACTCATGACCATTATCATTTTTTAGAACTTTAATTTTTTTTTTTTTTTTTCAAATTGAGTTTCAATCATAACATAAAATTCTTGAATTAATCTTGTAGTTTCATATTTTCCAATCATCAAATACACCCCAGTAGCACGAGAGTAATCATCAACAATAGTCAGAAAGTATCGTGCCCCACAACTGGACAAAATTTGATTTGGACCCCAAATATCACAATGAATCAAATCAAACGCACTAGAAGCTTTATTCATACTAAAAGGAAAAGAACGTCGAGGTTGTTTACTTTTAAAGCAAATTGAACAATCAAAATTGAATTGTGCAATTGGCTTTTTTGACTTTTTGTGGAATCAAAATTGAGATAAAAAGAAACATATATATGTATACGTTTGTGGTGAAGTCAAATGAACAATTTGGAAGAGATGAGACGAGGACGCAAATTGTGTTTGCTTTTTTTTTAACCTCTAATTTAGAGAGGCTCTGATACCATGATAATTTTGAGAGAAATAATTGATTGAATTCTTCTCCCTTTTCATTATATTTCATAACTTATATATAGTACATTAAAGAAAGAAACCCTAGAGAATCTTGATACTATCCTCAATATTTAAACACATAAAATCTAGTAAATCTACAATCAAATATATTCCTAACATATTACATAGAGAGGTGCTTGGTATTTTAGTCGACGTGTTGCTTTTTTATCTTTCGAGACTTCATTATGGACTAGGTACTTGATTATCCAGATCATCCTTTATTGTAGTACTGGGTGCATTTGGTATCTCTTCCAATTATCATGATATCTCTCCGCTTCATGCCACACCTAGTTGAAGACTCTTTGTTTCAGCTGAAATGGCTTGTGATTAGTGTCCATGCTTAGCTGGTGTACTATCACTTTCGTATCTACATCAACAATGTCTTCATCGTCCATGCAAATATGTCAGCATTACTTCAGAGGAAATTTATTATGAGTTGTTCCTGTTAAGTTGCCCCTATTTCTCTATTTCGATATTTACTTTTTGGTTTTCAGATATTAGGGGGATCGACTCTAAAGCTTCATTCGACTCTCTTCTATTCTTTTCTACATCTCTGACGGGTATGTGTTCGATAACTTATGGCTTTGTCACATTATCCTTCTGCTCCGCCATCTCCTATTCCTTCCTTCCACTTCAAATATAATCAACTCCTTCTTAAATTTCAATAGGGTTCTCCTATTGTATTCTCGCTCCTTACAGATTGTGCTATCTACTGATATCATTTTTGACAGGCTAGTAGCAACAATGAATTTTTTTGAAGATGGTTTGAAGATGGGTGATTGTCTATTCATATTAGGACCGATTTCTTCTGCGAACGGGTCAGCCTTGGCTAAGATTGGTTGTACGGTAAGTGGCTCCGCCCTTGTCTTTGTCACCTGTGCTGTTGTGATGGTTTGTTCTTAATTTGATATAGTGCAGACAATGTTGGCTGCTATTAAAATGGAATTAATGTCGCCTTCAATAGAATCGCCCGATGAGGGTTGCATAGGTTGGTCATTTCCAACTGCTAGACATTTTGGTCCTTGTTTATCATAATTTTTATGATAACATCCTATACATCTTGGTGACATTGGGTCTAACTTTTTCCATCTGTTGATTTCCATATGCCTCTAATATGCTCCCCCATTGTTAGGCCTGGGAGACCAGTTGAAACAGCACCTGTGATTTCAAAGCAGTTATCTGACACTATTTCAAGGTACCATTTCACCTTTTTTTGCAATATATTTTGTAAGGTTTCCAATACCTTCTTCTTCAAGAAATTTACAAACAATACCAAATACACAATAGAATTGGAAATACTATGGAAATATTGATTGATCTGCACTATTCAGCATGAATTTCAATAACAAGGACAAGTACGGGAAATTACAAACGAAATAGAAATAACAATAAGAAATGGAAAATGATAAATGACAAGCTAACCGGTGAATTTGAGAGAACGGGAACCTCTCCTCCAAGTCCTATGACTTAGCCCAAAATAAGACCTACCCTCTCCTACATTACTTATAGCCACAAGAGGTCTCTTATCACTCTCCCTCTAACGACATACTATGGAACTTCTCAATTTGCCCCTTTTAGAATGTTCAAGGGAATTAGGGGTCTTACATATTTTTAACATATTGAAATCAGTAGATGATATTCTTTCATTAAATGTGGATGACAATCAAGCTTTCATTTTTTTAATACTTTTGAAATGTTTGTGATGGCTTTGGGTTAAAGGTTAACCTCTTTAGTGGTTGATATAATGCAATAAGAATATAACCCTAGGGGTAGCTAACTTATTCTTTTGTGGAGTGGGATCCTTTGGCTCTAACTTTGGAATGCTAGGTATAAATCCGATTTTTGAAGACGGGAGTTATCCATTGATAAAATTAAGGGGAATTCTTCAAAATGGAAACATTTACTTCTCTTGAGGAAGAAGATTCTCTCTTTTTAGGTATCCTCCTCTATTTCCTTATATCTTGCTATTATTCTAGAAATGATCATTAGAGACTTTATTTGGAAAGCAATGATGAGGGAAAAGCCACCAGTTGGTGGATTAAAAAACAACTTGGCTCGAGCCTCCTTTTTCTAACCACCATGAGTTTGGTCTACTGGTCAAAGACCTTGTAAATCATAAAATGCTTAAGGTTATGAGTTTAATCCATGATAGCCACCTACGTAGAAATTAGTTTCTTATGAGTTATCTTGACAACTAAATGTAGTAGGGCCATACAGTTATTCGTGAAAATAGTCGAGGTATGCGTAAGCTAGCATGTATACTCACATATATATATAAAAAAAACTTGCTCCTTTTGCTCTTAGTGGCTTGGGGATTGGAAACATTGTGGTGAACGAAATGCAACCTTCATTCTATTTTGATAGGAAACAAGAGAACTTCATTAATAAGTGAATGTGTTACATTAAGCCCATAGAAACCTAGAATAAACAAGGCCAAAATTAGAGGGCAAACACGAAAAGATAAAGCCATTAAAACTAGTTGAGATACAAGAAAGCAAATAAGAGAAAATAATAGTGTAATTGGCATGCCCAGATTAATGTCCCTCTAATATCGAAAAACGACTAGTGATCGAAGAATGAGCCAAAATGAGGGGTGGTGGAGACGAGTTCGCAGAGGACGATGATAAGCCATTGTGAGTTTTACCGTTCAATGTGATTAGTAGATACGCTTTGAAAACATTTCGAGGATAATATCCAAAACCGACCGGCAAGATCGAACCAGTACAGATTAGACAAATCAGCTTGGTGTAGTGAGCCAAACTGGTTTATGGGTCGTATAGAACCACAAACTAGGGTTTCCCCGTCTTTCTCATCCTCAAAATTCGTAGCCGCCATCAAATCCAAGGAGACGATCAACCATCGTCAAAAACCCATGAAGAGAAGATGAACCCGTAGAGAGAAAACGGTTGTGAGTGTGAGAATAAACCTTGACCAATGCCAAAGGCCACCACGAATAGATAGCGGGAACAAATGCGTGAAGATCGGCAGTCAAAGCAGATAGATTAACCACATGAGCCACGAACGGAATCAGAGGGTTCGTCAAGGAGAAGGACGATCTGTCGACTGCGAACCAAAACCCTGAGCAAGAAGAAGATGCAGCCCCCTTTAGTGAAGACCCAAGAGATCACTTGTGGAAAACAATCAGATATCGACGACGTGATGAAAATGTAGGTGAAAAACTTACAAAAATACCCAAAATGAGAAGAAACACGATGTTAAAAGAAAAACCAGTCGGGATAAAAGGAAGCAGTCGTCGATACAATGTTGGACGTGAAATTTATCCCCCTCCGGCGTCGGAGGAAGAAGGGAAGATTTTAGGGTTTGTGGTTTGGGGTTAGAGAGAAAGTTAATGTTGAATGTTAAATGTAATAAATCATATCGAAGTGTAACCTTCATATTTTAGAGACATCGAATATTTTTTTGACAAGATAAAAAAATGTTTCATTGATTGGATGAAAAGTGGCTAGTGCTCCCAAATGCAATCTCTTAATTGAAGGAAAAAATAGAAATTACAAATAGATAAAAGAAATTAATATCAATTGAAATCATTTCCATATAAGTAATATCATAAAGGTCGAAAGCTTGAGTTTTGAAGGTGTACTCCCCTCAAGGTCCCATGTAAGAAACTCACTTGTGACATTAATTTGTAGAAACCTCCCGTGTCTCCATTCCTTCAATGTCTCCCGGTGGCTGGCCTAGGAACTGGCATGGTTACCTTGGGTATAGTGGAGCGAAGTTCCAATTTTTCGATTTCAAAAAAGAAAAAAAGTAATAACATAAAGACAAAAATCTCCAAAAGATTTGAAAGAGCACACCGGTATGACACGTTAAATCTACAATTAAATCTTCAAAAGACTGATAGTTTCTTTTGAACCAAATCTTGGAGAATATAGCCTTAACGACAATGAGCCAGTTTCTGAGACACCGAATTGAAAGAGTAGAACTTCCTTCTCACCAATCAGTTTCCTTAGTTTGTCTTACTCACATACTCTCTTTGCTGCAGCATTATATGCATGAAAAGTTTTGAAACAAAAGAGGGACGATTATTCATATTTTATGAATTTGCTAGCAAGTCTTGGTAATAGAGTATTGTTTCCTTTTCTTATGGGAGAAAGTTTTTAAAGCTACCTTGTAGAAAGTTGAGCTTGAAAGAAATGAAAGACCTTTTGGAGGCAATGGAGAAACATTTGAGTGATTAGTGGGAGATTTTCAATTCTATTGCTCCTTTAAAATGTTCTAGATTTTATAATGTTCTAGATCAAAATTCTTAGGTTGTTTCTACTCCTTTGTGTTTTAAAAAGCCCCAAATGGCGTGCTTTAGGCTCAAAAAAGCCCCAGGCTCAATGTTGGCACCTCGCCTTTCTAGGCACGCACCTTTTCATAAAGCCCTCAAGCGCGCAAGTCACACGTCTTGAGGAATTTCTTATTTATTCAAAATATAAGTAAAATGGTAATGTTTTACTCATTTTTCTCTATTTTTAAAAAAAATTCAAATTCAATAAACAATTACTTCAAAGTTTTATGTTTAAAAAAACAATTAAAACCTAATCGTCAACCCTAATCACCAATCCACTTCTCTGTTCTCTCTAATTATCGCCGATGAAGGTGTGGATGGAGATGAATATGTATTTAGCGACTATAAGTTTGATCTTTAGGACTTTAGATTTTTATTTGGAATTAATAATTTAATATTTTAATGTTTCATGTTTTTATGGGTTGACTATGTAAAAAACTCTATATTGAAAGAGATTAATGTATATGTTTCGTGTATGTATACATGTATACATTTTTTTGTTTTTCTATGCATGTTGTGCCATATGTAACAAAGCCTGCGCCTTTTGGTGCGTCTTGCACCTCAGGCTCTAGAAGGCCATTGCACCTTGACCTTTTTAAAACACTGTCCTTTCAAATATCTAATAATTGTAAGACTACTTATCTTTAAAATGCCCTCAAAGGTTGGGACTTCCTTTGAACGATTACTACAGAAGTTCTTTTGAGGAGGCATTGAAAATAACTGCCTAAATCATCTCGTTAGCTGGAAGAAGATTAACAAAGCTTGACATATGGGTGGTCTTGGCATTGGTGATATCTAGCAAAAAAACATTGCTTTGCTAGCTAAATGGGGTCGAAGATATCAGAAGAACCCGATGGATCTTTGGGGTTGTGTTATTGCTAGCATTCATGGTTTAGATCCCCTTTACTGATCACTTCACCACAAGGTTGGTTACTGCTTACGCAGTCCATGGGTTAGTATGGTTAGATCTTGGGAGATGCTCAAAATAATATCTTCTCTTCATATTGGAGATGGCCGTCGTAGCTTGTTTTGGCATGACTTGTGGATTGATAACTTACCTTTGAAATCTAGATTTCCTAATCTTTATACTGTGTCAAATAATAAAGATGGCTCCATAGCATCTTTTTGGGACAATTCAACTTTGTCTTGGCAAGTAGACCTTCGGAGAGGTCTTAAGATTGTGAAATATGCAGTTATGAAGATTTTATTTCCTTAGTATCTTCCAAATCCTTGATTCCTTGAAAGATCATTTAAAATGAAGTTTGGAACAATCTGGTATCTTCTCGGTTAGATCAGCCACAACCTCTTTTGCTTTTGCTTGTGATTCTCCAATTGATAACCATTTATATAAAGCTATATGGAAATCAAAGAGCCCTAGAAAAGTTAATGTATTTATATGGATCCTGACTAACGGAAGATTGAATACCTCGAAAATGGTTCAGAGAAAGCTTCAAAATTACTATCTTCAGCCGTCCATTTGTGTACTCTGCTCATCTGCATTTTGTTTTCATGTGAATACTCTAGCAGCTGTTGGAATTATTTAGTTTGACTTGGGTTTTTGCAAATTGTACCAACCACAACACCTCTCAGCTCCTTCTCGGGCCCTATTTCACCAAGCAGGCTCGGTTCCTATGGATTAATGTTGTTAAGAGCCTTCTCTATGAACTTTGGTGGGTAAGAAATCAGAGAATATTCATGATTCTTCTCGCCCTTGGTTTATTCGAAGTGATTCAGCCAGTCTCCAAGCGTCATTATGGGCTGTTTGCTCCTCAAAATTTGCCAACTACTCCATTCAGCAACTTTCTTCCAATTGGGAGGCCATTGCTCCTCAAAATTGGTGATAAATTAGGGCACCATGACACCATTTTCCCATGGTGCATGATCCCAATTGGTGCTTTTTCCTTTTGTAAGACCCTCTCGATATCTCTAACCAGGCTTCTCCAAGAATTACATCAGCATTGTCAAGGGGTAAAGGCATAAAATCATGTAAAATTGATTAATCGAATATAGTAAGAATAACCCCTTGCAAATTCATTGGGCATGAACAGAGCCTAGGGTGATTCGAAAGTTGGATGATTGTTCTGTTGGAATCATCAACTTCTTTACAACCTTCCATGAGATAAAGTTGTGTGCAGCTCTACTATCCACTTACACCACGACTTCATATGATTTAGTGCTCCTCTGAATTTCAGACTCTTTCTAGTTCAAAGTCTGTTGCCTGTCTTTTTCTGTTGAGGTTTCTTCAACGAAATCGAAATCGGAATTCACATTCTCGACTTCCTCATCCTTAACTATTAAAGTTTATTACTCACTCCATTTGGCAATGATGAGTTGGGGAAAACTTCTAATTACTGAATTATCTTTCTCTCCCAAGTTCTTTTTTTTCTGCCTCATCTTCAACGATCTGTTTACCCTTCCTAGCCAATTCTACATCTACCAGTCGTTTCCCTTTATCGGTAATCTTCTATTGGACGATTTATATAAGGTCTTGTGGAAGTCAAAATGTCCAAAGAAAATTAATGTGTTTTTGTGGATTCTTGTAAATGAGAGACTGAATACTGCTGAAGTTTTGCAAAGGAAGTTATCACAACATGCTCTACAACCTTCAGTTTGTCTCCTCTGCTTCCAAGCTCCTGAAGATGGTTTTCACATCCTTTTCTCATGCCCTTATTTAGCAAAATGTTGGAATCGGCTTCTTGAAACTTTCAGCTTGTCTTGGATTTTTGCCAATGATATTAAGAAGAATGTTCATCATCTTCTCATTGGGCCTTTCCTGCGAAAGAAAAACCTGTTTCTGTGGACTAACGCTGTCAAATGTCTTTTGTATGAATTATGGTGAGAAAGGAATCAGCGTTTATTTCAAGAAGAGCATCTTCTTCCTCAAAAGCCTTTGCTAGTTCTTCCATTCAAGATATTTTTTTGAACTGGGCTGACCTTGTCTAAGTTCTTTGCTTTTAGCTTCTTTTGTTTCTCCACTATCATTGTATTTTGCTTTTTGTCTTTTTGGTTTTTCTGGTAATCTGGTGGTGTTTTGTTTCCTCTTTTGTACTCCTTCATTTTATCAATGAATATATTTGTCTCTTGTTTCAAAAAAAATGGAAAGATGCACTTGCTATATATTCCCTTAATAGTTCTATTGGGCCCACACGGATTAACAAACTAACCACTTGCTTCCACGTCACCAACATCACTTCTCTTCTTCCTTCGGGTATAGACTTGAGTAATTAGGGGCTTATCACATCCATGCTTAATTGACAAGTGGACTATAGTTTTCTTCCTCTTTAAGTTTCTAGGGTTCACGCACTTGTTTCACATCAATCAAAGAATCATGACTACCTTGATTTATGCTGAAAAAGAAAACTGATAAGCATATTGATAAGACATGAGGTGGCCCAATAGGAGTCATTTTGTTACTCATTTTTTTTGGTAGAAATTATTTTATTTTCCTTTGGTTAATAAAGGGAAGAAAAATCTTGAACTTGTAAATTGTAATGTGTTATCTTTTGTTGATCTTAATCTGTATGAAACACGTCGGTGGTGGTTAATGGCTATTAGTTGGGCTTATTTGAAATATCTAACAATTGCTATTCGAAAGCTGAAAATTGTTAATATGAGGTTTATTTTGTATCTTGTTTGTTAACTTGGTAATTTGAACCAATTGTAGAATGATTGCTCCCTTTTTGTTCGTGAAGCCATATTCTGAAACTTCTTCCTTGTTTATGTTGTTAGTGCAAATCCCTGTTGTTGACCTGAATGATGATGGAAAAGTAGTATTTGTTTCTGAGGAAGAAGAAGGGGGAGAAAACTTCGAGAAAAGGAAACTGAAATTGAACTGTATTCCTCTCTCATTAACATGCTTACTCCACAAAAGCTACATCTTGGCTGACCCGACTGCAGAGGAGGAGTCCGTCCTTCATGGAAACTATTATAACCGTGGTTTTGGATTCATCTGGTCTGCTAGTGTCCTTCTATAAACCGGGTGGATCGGTTCTGGCCTATACATCAGCTGTTCAGGTTGGTCGCTCGTTTCTCTTGAAACTCTACTCTCATTATTGATGGAACCCAATCCAATTCGTTTGAGACTGCATTAGTTCCCTGGATATCTTCATTTTTATTCACCTTTTCCCTGTGTCTATTCAGTTTGGTGAAGCAGGTTGGATTTTCAATATGATGTTGGATGTTGGATTTGCTCATATTATAAAAGTAATTTAAATGTTTAATCTCTTAGGAGGTGTTTGGATGAAGTTTTGGTTAAGGAGTTATTTGGAGTAGTTACAAATTGAGAGTTGTGTAGTCAAATACTCGTTTGGTTGTGATTTTTATGTAGAGGAGTTAGAGTTGAAAACTTGTTTGAATGTGGATTTAAAATGAGTAGTTAAAAAAGTAATGATTAGAAATGAGTGGTTAAAAATGAATTATTTTGAGTGAGAAATGAATTATTAGAAATGAGTGGTTTATAAATGAGAAGTTAAAAATGAGGAATTATTTTAAGTAGTAAAAATGATGGGTTATTTTGAGTAACAAAAACTTGTTTGGATGTAGTTTTTAAAAGAGGAGTTAGTAAATCCTCAATTTAAATATGGAAAACAAACAGCTCCTTAGAAGTGTTCTTAAAAATTGGAAAAACACTTAAAAATCACCTTAACTCAATAGATGAAGCAAGCTTCTAATTCTTACTATTAGTTTACTTTCTAAAATAATCTTAAACTCAGATCTTTATCAATGAACACTTTCTCTGATGTGCTAAAAGTATAAATATCATTGAAGCTCAAAAGTTTCCAACTCTTTTGCATATTTTACTTTAGGATGAACGTTCTTTTTGGACCAGGGTAATCAGTATATCGCGGTAATGAATTTTCGCCTTTCGAAGTTACGTCGAACAAATTGATGGTTTAAAGTCAATTGAATACATGCTCTAACCCATGTGTGGTTGGTATGGTTGCAGGATGCTGTTGCATTGACAAGACAAAGATCGAAAGAAGTACAGATGATTTTAGATGAAGCGATTTCTGGTAGGGAAATTGATTAAGTTTTGGTGAGGCTTGCCTTTTATCTTTGCTCATGGCGAAAACTGCTGAAATTGGATGCTGAAACGAGACGAAATAAAATTGTACTTAGTAGGCCATATGATCTATCTATTATTCTCATTATTGTGATTAGAAAATACATGTTTCATTTTATTCTCATTCTTGTAATGAAAATGAAGTTGTTTGTTTGGATATAAGCTTTTTCCAAGATGCCCATGCACTTAATTATTCTGACTATTCATTATCTGTTTCACAGCCATCTCTATCTAAAAATATCCCACTATCCAAATACATTCTTCGACATTAAGAATAAAATAACCATTTTTTTATATAAAAAATACTCGCATCAGTTTTATTTATTTATTTTTAAAGAAAACTATACTCGCAGCAAATTACATTTTATAGATGAAAAAAAATACAATCTTTGCAGACATTATATTAGGACCGAGGGTTAGGAAGCACATACACTTCTATTTTGATAAAGTATCTGTCTAGACACTTTTCGAACATGTGTTTGACACTCGAAATTCTGTGTCTTATTATTATTATTATTTTTTTAATTTCACGGGCACACCATGGACACTTTGTGGACATCCATTTAAGACTTATTTGTTTTAAGTGGCCGATGACAAGATAACAGGTAGTGTTGGTGGATAAAATGGAAAAAAGGAAAGAAAAAGAGAAAATAGAATTGAGAAAAAGAAAATGAGGTAAAAACTAAAATATTTAGAGATCGTTAAGGGTAGGCTTATAAATTTTATTTTGTGTGTTTTTAGTTGGCATTTAAAGAATTGTGAGATTTTGTTCTTTATTGGATTTAAATGGGCTCATATAACTAACAAGGTGGGTTAAATTCAATTGCTAATTGAATCTTCACATTTATCCTTGGTTGAATTATTTTTCATAGTTACTAAAAACAGTAAAATATTTTGGATTTGAACTTTTAATGGTATATCATAAAAAATAAAATAAAATAATAAATAACGTGTCCTCATATCTATTAGAGAATATGGGGTTCCACTTCAAAACTTATTAGTAATGAGGGAAGTAACTCATATCTCTTATAGGTCTCTCCATTTTTTTTCTTCAATGTAGGACAATTGTGAGATCCTAATAGTATTTGTCTTGCATTTTTAAATAATGACGTGTCTATGTATCCGTGTCGTAACCGTATCTCGTATCCTTGTCTGTGCTTCTTAGCTGGGGTATACATGGTCAAAGATGGATTGAGTTAAGGATGATTTTATGGACCAATCCAAAAATTTTAAGTTAGACAATTTGTCAACTTGTTAATTCTAAATATCAGAGTAATTCAATTCAACACATATATTTTCAAGTTCGGTTGAGTTGTTGCGTTATGTTTATCTCATATTTATTCTTTAAAACCCGATATATCCACAAATCTCATAAATTTGTAAGAAAATGAATAAAAATTGCTTAATACTAGATTTAACTTAAGATGCTTATATTGTTTGTTTCGTGTATTTCAAAATCAAAAAAGGAAACTTATCCGACATGTCAAATCTAGAAAACAAATATAAATATAATAATTTTTTTTTTTAAAAAATAGTAAGTAGAATCATTGGATATTAATGAATATTATCACATACTTTTTATAAGAATGTACTAATGAATATTTATTATACATGCTACTATATTGATGAATATTTATAATGCAGTATTAAAATGTATTAATGACTATGAATGCAAATATTTTAAAATTTAGAAACTTAGAAGATTAGTCAAATTTATTAAATAATTACAAATATGGTCACTTAAAAAAAAAAATAGCAATCATAGTGATTAATATTAATAGTCACATTGTATTAAAAATACATAATACTACATTAATAATGTATAATACTATATTAATGATTATTTATAATACAATATTAAAATGTATTAATGATTATGAATGCAAACATTTTAAAATTTGCTTTAATTATTTTGTAAAAAGAGTCTATCAACTATAATTTCGCTTTAAAATTCGACTACATTTGTAATTATTTTATGAGAATAATCTATAAACACGAGATTTTGACAGATATATAAAATCGAGACACGTGTAAATAAATAATTTATATTTGTATATTATATTGATTTGAATATGTGCGAGTGTAGGTCCAATCTCTAATTTATTCCTTTGATTCTTCCTCTTTCATATACAAACATCTCAAGTGCTATAGAGCTTGTTCTCGAGGTGGAATTTGCTTCAAGAGCTTTTCAACTTGTTCTCAAGGTTGAATTTGTCTTGAGGGTTTCGTTGCTTGTTCTCATGGTTGACTTTGTTGATGTCAGATCGGTTTTTGACTTGTTGATCTTCTATGATGTTCGGTCTCTGACGTGTTGATCTTTCGTTGACTTGTTGATATTCTATGATGATCAATCTTTGACAATATTTGACTTATTGATCTTTTATGATGATCGGTCGTTGACTTGTTGATCTTCTATGATTCTCTCTGTAGTTTCAAATTGCTAGACCTTCGAAGGCATTTTTTGCTTCAAAAAGGTATTTGATCCATAGAAATTTGGAAAATCCTCTCTGAAATTTCAAATCTTTTTCCACCACCCTTTGAAATGGAGTGGAACTCCTCTATTTATAAAGTTCCCATAGATTATGGGCTTGAGCCTTGATGGGCATCTGGGCCTGACCTTTGGGCTTAGTCTTTTGGATTTGGATTTCATGACTTGGTTCACTAAACGAACTTGGTCTGATTTAATTTTGACCTAAATTCAAGATAAACCAATCTTTGTTCCAATTTAATTTTGAGAATTATTGTCCCAAAATTTAATTTAATTTCGCCATTAAATTTGAGATAATGACGTGGCAATTTATGATTGGCCAAGATTTCTCAGTCAACCGAGTCCATTCAATATAATTTTCCAAAAAAAAAGCTCATGTCATTAAAACACGCCTTTTATCACGTAAAAAAATATATTTTGTAAATTAATCTTACGCAATAATAATAATCCCACTAATCGGGTTGCTTTCACTTTAACAAAAAAAAAAATGCAATACGAACAGTAACTCAGCGGCATCACTATAAATTTAGTGACCAAAACGTCATGAATTTGAATCTCAAGCTCAAAGATTGTAATCCAAAAATAAAAAATAAATAATAATAATAATAATTCCATTAATTAGGTTGCTTTTAGAGGTGTTCAAACAACCTGAAATCTGAATAACCCAAACCAACCCAACTCAATTTAACGGGTTGAGTTGAGTTAAATACATTTTTGGATTGAGTTGAGTTCAAAATCATGAAATGTTCATGAGTTGAGTTAGATCAAAAGTTGACCTAATATTAACCAAAACCAACCCAAAATAATTATTTACTTTATATATGTATATAGCGTGTATTTGTTTTATTTAATTATTATTGTTAGACTTTTTATTTTTTTCATATTCTTTAATATTTTTTCAAGTCTTTATAATTTTTATATCATGATAAAATATATAGTCAAATTATATAATATATCTTTCTTGGTTTCAATTAAATATTTATTTATAGAAGTCGACTTATGTCATCTATTTTTGTTGTTTCAATTATTTATTTGTTTTATAGTTGAAATCGTCTATATGAACGATGATTATAGGAATAATAGTGGTTGATTTTTTTATTATATATCTTACATATTAATATTAAATTCATTTCATTTCATTATCGTGATTGAAGAATGTAGTATTTTATTTATGTTTAATGTAGGATTAATTTGATAAAAGATATTTATATTTATAATATATTATTTGATCCGATAACCGAACCCAACCCAATTAAAAAATATAAAAGTTGGATTGAATTATCCTTTAATTAAATTAGATTGGATCAAAAAAATGATCAATCAAAAAATTAACTTAAGTTAAAAACTTCTCTCGATCCAAACCAATTTTGCTAGATGCTTTTACTTCAACAAAAAAAAAACAAAAAAAAACAGATTGATTCAAATTCCATCGGAAAGCGCCATTTACATAATTGGATGCTCTCTCTCTCTCTACATTCTCGCTTTTCTCTCTCTCTCCTCCATGGCTGAAACTGAAGCTCAACCTCAAAATTACGCTTCACTCTCAAAATTCCTTTATGACCCACTTCGCCACATGTCCATTTCACTCACCACTATCCCCCACAAGAATCGTTGCTCTTCTTCCCCCTTTTTCTTCTTCATTCAAATCCCAAACCCATTTCTCTGCAACTTCCAATGGAAGAGTAACAAAAATAACAAGTAGAAGAAAAAGAAGAAAATCTCTTTATCCAGCTCTCAATTTTGAATCAAACCCATCTTTTCTTCTCCGGAGTTTTGATTTGTTGACCGATTGATTACAGTTTCTCTCTAGTCATCAATGGCTTCTTTGGTCTCATCGCCATTTTTGTCACCTTCAAAATCGAATCACCAGAACCATTTCTTTCTCCATTCCTTCATCCCCAAGAAATCCCACATCGCCATTTCTTCAAATTCCTCCATTAGAATTGGCAACGGTCTTTTCACTCAAACCAGTCCTGAAGTTCGGCGAATTGTTACAGAAAACAGCAACGCCCTTCCGACCGTTAAAATCGTTTACGTTGTTCTGGAAGCTCAGTACCAATCCTCACTCACAGCTGCTGTTCAATCTCTGAACAAGAACAAAATCCACGCCAATTATGAAATTGTGGGGTATTTGGTGGAAGAGCTTCGTGATGAATCCATTTACAGAATGTTCTGTAAAGATCTGGAAAATGCGAATGTGTTCATTGGGTCGTTGATTTTCGTTGAGGAGCTTGCATTGAAGGTGAAGGCGGCCGTCGAGGCGGAATGG
The DNA here is from genome assembly GCA_037833695.1 of Sechiopsis laciniata. Lineage (NCBI taxonomy): Eukaryota > Viridiplantae > Streptophyta > Magnoliopsida > Cucurbitales > Cucurbitaceae > Sechiopsis > Sechiopsis laciniata. The sequence goes on along the minus strand of JBBMKA010000026.1, from coordinate 14,510,947 downwards.
GAGCGTCTCGACGCCGTCTTGGTGTTCCCTTCGATGCCGGAAGTTATGAGGTTGAACAAACTTGGTTCGTTTAGTATGTCACAACTGGGGCAATCTAAGAGTTCTTTGTTTCAGTTGTTTAAGAAAAAGAAGAAGCAATCTGTTGGTTTTGCTGATGGTATGTTGAAGCTTGTTAGGACTTTGCCTAAGGTGTTGAAGTATTTGCCTTATGATAAGGCTCAGGATGCTAGGGTTTATATTTTGAGTTTGCAGTTTTGGCTTGGTGGGTCTTCTGATAATCTTGAAAATTTCTTGAAAATGATTTCTGGGTGTTATGTTCCTGCTTTGAAAGGGGCTATGATTGAGTATTCTGAGCCTGTTTTGTATTTGGATAATGGGATTTGGCACCCTTTGGCTCCTTGTATGTATGGTGATGTTAAGGAGTATTTGAATTGGTATGGGACTAGAAGGGATGTTATTGAGAAGCTTAAGAATTCTAATGGCCTTGTTATTGGGCTGATTTTGCAGAGGAGTCATATTGTTACTGGTGATGAGAGCCATTATGTGGCTGTGATTATGGAGTTGGAGGCTAGAGGGGCTAAAGTGATTCCTATTTTTGCTGGTGGGCTTGACTTTTCTGGTCCGATTGAGAGGTATTTTGTCGATCCGGGGACTAAGAAACCGTTTGTGCAATCGGCTGTTTCGCTGACTGGTTTTGCTCTTGTTGGAGGGCCTGCTAGGCAGGACCATCCAAGGGCTATTGAAGCACTCACAAAGCTTGATGTTCCTTACATTGTTGCTTTGCCTTTGGTGTTTCAAACTACTGAGGAATGGCTCAATAGTACCTTGGGGTTGCACCCTATTCAGGTCGCGCTTCAGGTTGCTCTACCGGAGCTTGATGGTGGCATCGAGCCTATTGTTTTCTCCGGCCGGGATCCGCGAACGGGTTCGAAAAAGCTCCTTCACTATGCTTTTGTTTTCTTTCCAAGATTTCTAGTACAATACATGTGTGATATTCAAACTATTCTCTTGGATGGAAAATCATTGTGGTTTGTTGCTGTAATTTAACATGTCAAATGTATTCAGATTGTTACTTAAAAATTGAGCAAAATATGAACATTTTTTATTATCTATTGTAGGGAAATCTCATGCACTTCACAAGAGGGTTGAACAGCTCTGCACAAGGGCAATCAAATGGGCAGAACTTAAGAGAAAATCTAAGGTATTTGCTTCTATATTTATTCAAATACAATCCAAGAAGGCTAGATTTCTCTAGAACATCAGACTTTAATCCTGCTCTTTGATATATATATATATAGCTATACCAATAAACCCTACACAAAGGGCACTACTGCTCTCAAATAATATGAGAGCCAAAATACTGATTTCCAGGATTAAATCCGTGACCGTGGTGTTGAACTAGATTCTACCAAACAATGAAACTATTGGGCCACTAACCCTTTCAGTAATCCAGCTCTTTGATATTGATATGCTTGTAAGTTTACAATTCCATGGACATTGTAATGCTAGGAAATATTTCAAAAGTTTCTTCATCTCATGATATATTGATATTTTTGCAGACTGAGAAGAAGCTTGCTATAACTGTTTTTAGTTTCCCTCCAGATAAGGGAAATATTGGAACTGCTGCATATTTGAATGTCTTCTCATCCATCTTCTCTGTCCTCAAAGACCTCAAGAAGGATGGATATAACGTCGAGGGCCTTCCGGAAACTTCTGAAGCTTTGATTGAAGATGTTATTCATGACAAAGAGGCGCAATTTAACAGCCCAAATCTGAACATTGCTTATAAAATGAATGTCCGTGAATACCAACAATTAACACCGTATTCGACAACATTGGAAGAGAACTGGGGGAAACCTCCTGGCCATTTGAACTCAGATGGAGAGAATCTGTTGGTATATGGAAAGGAGTATGGAAATGTATTTATTGGCGTTCAACCGACGTTTGGATACGAGGGGGACCCCATGAGACTCCTCTTCTCTAAATCTGCTAGCCCTCATCATGGTTTTGCAGCATATTACTCTTATGTTGAGAATATCTTTAAGGCTGATGCAGTTCTTCACTTTGGGACTCATGGTTCACTTGAATTTATGCCTGGAAAGCAAGTGGGAATGAGTGATGTCTGTTATCCTGATAGTTTGATCGGAAATATCCCGAATGTCTACTATTATGCAGCTAATAACCCGTCCGAAGCTACGGTTGCTAAACGTCGAAGCTATGCTAATACCATTAGCTATTTGACACCCCCAGCAGAGAATGCAGGGCTTTACAAGGGCCTCAGGCAATTGAGTGAGCTTATTTCCTCGTACCAATCGCTTAAAGATACTGGTCGTGGGGCGCAGATTGTTAGCTCAATCATCAGTACTGCTAGACAATGTAATCTCGATAAGGATGTTGAACTACCTGAGGAGGGGGACGAAATTCCAGCAAAAGATCGCGACCTTGTTGTTGGGAAGGTATACTCAAAGATCATGGAGATCGAATCTCGCCTTTTACCTTGTGGACTTCATGTCATTGGTGAGCCACCATCCGCCATGGAGGCAGTAGCGACATTGGTTAATATTGCTGCACTTGACCGTCCTGAAGATGACATTTCATCTCTTCCATCTATACTAGCAAGCACAGTTGGAAGAAACATAGAAGATGTGTACCGAGGGAATGACAAAGGAATACTTAAGGACGTCGAGCTTCTTCGACAAATAACAGAGGTTTCACGTGGGGTAGTTTCTGCATTTGTGGAGCGATCAACTAACAAGATGGGTCAAGTGATTGATGTAGGTGATAAGCTCACATCAATCTTAGGATTTAGCATAAATGAACCATGGGTACAGTACTTGTCAAAGACCAAGTTTTATAGGGCAGATAGGCAGAAGCTTAGGAAACTATTTGAGTTCTTGGCTGAGTGTTTGAAGCTGGTGGTCACCGATAACGAATTGGGCAGTTTGAAACAGGCTTTGGAGGGAAAATACGTCGAGCCGGGCCCTGGTGGTGACCCGATTAGGAATCCTAAGGTTTTGCCAACAGGGAAGAACATTCATGCCCTTGATCCACAATCCATTCCCACAACAGCAGCAATGCAAAGTGCAAAAGTTGTGGTTGATAGATTAATAGAGAGGCAGAAGGCTGAAAATGGAGGAAAATATCCTGAGACAATTGCACTTGTATTATGGGGAACTGATAACATTAAGACCTATGGTGAATCCTTGGCTCAGGTTCTGTGGATGATTGGCGTAATGCCTGTTGCTGATGCTTTTGGTCGCGTTAACCGTGTAGAACCTGTGAGTCTTGAAGAGCTTGGAAGGCCTAGGATTGATGTTGTTGTCAACTGTTCAGGCGTGTTTAGAGATCTATTCATCAACCAGGTAGATGATCCTCCATTACTTAGAATTTTTCAAACAAAGCTTTCTAATTTATTGTTTTTTTGTAGCTGATGAGAGCCTATAATTTGTTTTGCAGATGAACCTATTGGACCGAGGAGTAAAGATGGTAGCGGAACTCAATGAGCCTGAGGAGCTGAACTTTGTTCGGAAGCATGCAATGGAACAAGCTCAAGCCCTCAACATTGGTGTCCGAGAAGCTGCAACTCGAGTCTTCTCAAACGCGTCTGGATCCTACTCGTCCAACATAAATCTGGCAGTTGATAATTCATCATGGAATGATGAGAAGCAACTCCAAGACATGTACTTGAGTAGGAAGTCCTTTGCTTTCGATTGTGATGCTCCTGGAGCTGGCATGATGGAAAACCGAAAAGTTTTTGAGATGGCTATGAGCACAGCTGATACCACATTCCAGAACCTCGACTCGTCTGAAATCTCGCTGACTGATGTCAGCCATTACTTTGATTCTGATCCAACTAATTTGGTTCAAGGCTTGAGAAAGGATGGTAAGAAGCCTAATGCCTACATTGCTGATACCACCACAGCCAATGCTCAGGTGAAAAATCTTCAACAGTTTTCTCATAAGCTCACTCTCATATAAGCATATGATCATACTTCCTACATTTAGTTCTAAAATAATGTTTCCGAACATATAGGTTCGAACGTTATCCGAGACAGTTAGGCTCGATGCTAGAACCAAACTATTGAATCCCAAGTGGTATGAGGGAATGATGTCGAGCGGTTACGAGGGTGTTCGAGAAATCGAGAAGAGGCTAACAAACACGGTAGGATGGAGTGCAACTTCTGGCCAAGTCGACAACTGGGTTTACGAGGAAGCTAACTCGACATTCATTCAAGATGAGCAGATGCTGAACAGGCTGATGAAAACTAATCCGAACTCCTTCAGGAAGTTGGTGCAGACATTCTTGGAGGCGTACGGCCGCGGATACTGGGAAACTTCAGAGGAAAATGTCGAGAAGTTACGGCAGTTGTACTCCAAGGTCGAAGACCAGATCGAAGGCATCGATCGGTGAAGTATATGAATCATGAACAGCAGGTAAAGATTGTAAAGTCAAAAGAAGAATGTAGATTAGTTGGCCATTTCGTTAACCATATTCTGAATGGATGTAGTTTTGTATGTAAAATAATTTGAGACTTTCTTGTACTGTTAATCCCAAATCCGATTTGGATACATCTGAATAAAGTAATTTATAGGAAATTTCTTGTATGGTAGACTCTATTTTAATAATCACAGATTTTTAAAAATATTTCACACATACCTATGAAATATTTAACTTCATTGTCTATTAATGTTGAGTTTCACTAATTAAAGCCTATTAATTTCATTTAATTGAAGTCTAATAATGTCACTTAATTCATTTAATTGAAGCCTATCAATCAGTTTCTTTGTTATATTTGAATTTTTTTTATAAAATTTGACATATGTAGAATTTTTTTCCTTTTTTTTTTTTTTTTTTGCTGCACATGAAAAATCCTCTATTTATATTTGCTAATTTCAATATCAATTGATCAACCACATAACTACCACGGTCAAAAACTACATGAAATCAAAGTTGAAACAGCAGTTGAAATTCCATCGAATGTAATAAATCGTTAAAATAAGATAAAATTAAGGTTAGGATTTAGTAGTCTGATAATTTTATTTTTATTGAACTAACCAGTTTTCAAACTCAGTGCTTCGGCACTTCGATCCAAGTCTCAATACTTCGATAGATGAAGTGTTTGGTTGTCAATTAATTCGATGAACTAACCAATTATGGATTAGTTTACTTGGCAATATTATGGATTATTTTCTTAAAGATCGCTATAAGATTTTATAATATGTTCTTAAACATGTGTACAATTTAATATTGGTTAGCTTGAATTTTGGAAAACTTATTATTGCATAATATGAGATTCCACTCAAAACAAATTGGTAATCTCTAAGGAGTGGCACATTAGTTGAAAGTGTACTTCTCTCAAGGTCTTATGTTCGAGATTCATTTGTGACATTAATTTGTTGACACCTCTAGTGTCTCTATTCTTCCGATGTCTACCGGTGTTTGGTTTGGGGACAGACATGATTACCTCCGAGTAGCCCAAATTTCCACTTTAGCTTACTCGCTTGGGTTGGATCCAAACTTTTAGTATCAAATACCCGCTTAAGTTTTTGTCCGCTTGGGTGGAATCCAAATCACCCACTTAGATTTTACCCGCTTAGATTGGGTTGGAATTTAAGAGACCAATAACCCACCTAGAATTCTGATACCACATGAGAGTAGAACCCTATGTTATCTCATACCTATTCTAGAAAGCTGGAACAATGTGACTTGTGTTTTCCTGACAAGCCATTTGCTAGGATTTTTCATGAATTTCCATTCACCCTACTATACATAATTTATTTTCTGTAGTTTTCATTTCACAAGATGGATTACTCAGTTTTATGTAGAAACAGTCAGGGAAAACTAGAAAAGAAACAGTTAACCAAACATGTTTTTCATTAGCACCAAACATCTGTGTCATGACATGAGTATATTTAAGCAGCCATTAAAAAAAAAGAAAAAAAAAATCTAGGCAGGAAGAACAACAACATTATCCAAGACAGGGCCACACAAATAGCCAGAGTCATGAAGCTTGGTATGATAATAAGCACTGTAAAATGTAATCATTGTATCAACTGACACTGCTTTGAACTTCAAACTTGCAGTTTTGGATGCACCAAGGCCAGTAGAAATGAAGGGAGCTTTAATGGTTTGTTGGGCAGCAAAGGCTTGGACATCCATGGAGCCATGGCAGCCATTTCTAGCATCTCCAATGGTGAAGGTTAGATTGTAAAACTGATTTGGAACTGTTTTGATTGATTGTGAAATTGAACTTTCTCTACCTGCAGCCATGAAGGGACATAAAATGGGCTCTGTTAATGTATTTTATAGGCTTTAGAGATGTAACCATCCAGCCTGGGAGTGGAGAAATGTGGTCTACTTTCTGTGGAGGAAGGAGGATTCCATTGGTGAAGCTCTTTATCATATGAGGTCCAATTCCAAAGTTTCCATTGAATTTGCTCAAAAATTTTCGGACCAAATTATGGACAAGACCCAATTCTAAAGGTTTTTGGGCTGTCTCAATTACGTGCTGATTTCCCAAAAGATATCAAGCCCATTTGCAAACCTCTTTTTGAAAAGACTCAAAAAGAATCCAAAGCCATGGTCGGATGAGCATACAGCTACCGTCCAAAAAATAAAATCAATTGTCAAATCAATTCCATGCTTGATTCTTTTCGACGAGCGAGCATCGTTCATAGTGGAAACCAACGCATCCGATATCGGATATGGAGGAATCCTCAAACAGAGTGTTGATCAAAAGGAATCTATCGTACGATTCCACTCTGGCATCTAGAATGATGCACAAAAAAATTACTCTACGATTAAAAAAGAAATCCTTGCAATTGTACAGTGTGTACAAAAGTTCTAAGGTGACTTAATTAACCAAAAGTTTTTAATCAAAATGAATTCCAGAGCTTCAAAATTCATCTTAGAAAAAGATGTAAAAAATCTGGTTTCAAAACAAATTTTTGCTCGCTGGCAAGCAATTTTATAATGTTTTAACTTTGAGGTTTTGCCTATAAAAGGCACTGATAATTCTCTAGCAGATTATCTTTCAAGAGAGTTTCTCTCTAGACCTCTCGAAACGCCCCCCCCCCCCAATGACGGACCGGCGAAGCGTAAAGGG